>VZRU01013350.1:35159-48848 GCA_013398155.1 Pedionomus torquatus
TTGTTTATATTTTCATTAAAGTAGTTTAGTTTTTTTCTAAACTCTTGAATATTTTTAATTTCTTCCTTTCCTCTCTTTTACCCAAAGAGGGGAGTGGGGCACATCTGTCAATTAGGTTTTAGGAAATTTGGCTGAAACCACGACATTCTCTTAGTGCTTTTTTCCTTTCTTCTCTCCAAAAATGCTAAAATAAAAACTCATGACCTACATGTTTGAATGGGATGTCCAAAAAAGACGGCAATAATCAAGTGTATTCTTCTGTGTATGCTTGTGCATACACATTCACACACACACTCTTGGGTTTGTGTAGGGACCACGCACTTCAAAATGCATATATTTGGTATGATTCATTACATAATAGTGTTACAAATGATATTTTACTACCTAACTAATTTTGCCCAGCTGTCTCACTGTAGGAATCTGGGAATGACGGAAGCTGCCTAATGGTATTCCTGTGTGACTGTGTCTTGCTTACATTTACTGAGATGTCACTATGGGTGATTATAAAAAAATCAGTAGGATTATTCATCACAAACAGTTAAACCTAAGATTCAACTCTCCATTAGACTCTCTCTTCTTCACTAGTTTTTTTTTTGTTGTTGTTTTTTTTTTTTCATACAGAGAAGAACATAGAGAAATATTTTATTAATAATTTCTGCTGTTAGTGCAATGTAAAAGTGCTTGTGTCAGCAGTTGATCATCACTTACTTCTGAGCTATAAAAATAAGGCTTATTCTAGATTCTAACCAATATTAACTGAGAATAAAATCACACAAGATAAAACCAGAAGCACCTCTGCACCGGCAATAACTACAAAGAAGAAATATAAAGTCCAAACTCAGAAAAAATATTTGTACACACAAATATTGAAGCCGACTACATATTTTCCATATGAAAAGATCATCTATGTAAATAGTCATAAAAACTGATTGGTAAGTGCTCCCAAATACTTTGAAATAATTAATATAGAGTAAGGAAGGTTATAAAAGTTTTAGGGGTGGTTCTTAAATCAGGTCCTGCCCCAACCTCTCCTTTCTGAAACAAGTAATACCTAGCTTCACTACCATTGCTAAAGTTAGTATGGAGAATATCAGAAACTAAATTTCTTATTCATACTTCACAAGTTATTTGATGCATTTAACAAAATCTACAAAAGAGGTACAATCTCTAAATGTATAAGCAACCTGGAAAACACAGTCTAGTTAGCAAAGACCGGGCATATTCTCACCAAGGGCAAGTAAGTAGACTTCTGCATTTTAAGCAATTTCAGTTTCTGGTGTATTTAATCTGTAGCAAGAGATAAATTACAAGGCTTCTTAGGCAATTCTGACAACAATCACAGCTACATTATCTTAAGAAAAATTTGAAAAACTACATAAAAAGGATGGGAAAAGTAATGAAGGAATGTAACTACTATATTTGCTCTATCAGCTGCAGACTGTGAATTCAAGAAACAAGTAACCTGCATACAATCTAAGCAATGCAAAAGATACAGTCCTTGGTATGGCTTTCCTAATCTTTCTCAAATTATTTACCATCACTTCAAATTAATAGATATCCTCAGCTGGTTTGCCCTTAGCCCTCTTGGACAAGACACACGGATGACTGAACAAAAAGATCAACATTGTATGACACGTATCTGAGGTCAGCATGACTTAGAAGCAGTCTAAGACAGTATTTTCCTGGTTAATTCTTAAGGGTTTTGTTATCAGAAGAAGCATGCACCAATTTTATTCACAAAGCAGAAGTGATTTGTTTGTGCTGACAGAATATCATTAGGCAATGTTGTATGTTAAGTGAAGACCCCTTGCTGTGCCTACCAATCCAGCAAACCATTAACTGGTACCACCACATTACTATGAGTGCCAAGAAATCTTCAGACAGTACAGAACTTTCTTTCATGCAAACGATAAGTCTGAACACTGAAAGCTTAAGTATGTTGTCTGAGCTCCAGGAAGAACATCGTAATTCTGGTACAGTGCAGTCAATCACAGTTGTTTAATCCTGTCCTGGAATTCAGAAATAAATTCACAGATTGAGAACACTGTATCAGGGCTAATAAAGACATGGGAATCCTTCTGCATTCAAAGGATATGCAGATAACAGAGGCATGGTTTTCATTCCAAAATTACTACTCCACTAGACATTTATCTGCAACTCAGCACTCTAAAAACATTTACTAATGCAGTACTACCTTCCATTATTATTGATAATACTGCAAAATTGACCTTTACTTAATCAATGGTTCAAATATATTCTACATCCACACACTGTTCTTAAGATTTGTACCAACACATTTCAGAAAAATTAAAAAAAAAATGTTGATTGTAATTCTTTGCAGTCTTTATATTACTTTGTAATCTTGGTATGTCCCAACTATGTCCTCTGTCCTAGTGTTTCTACTGTATGCATATACTGGTTTATGACAGGATAGAGTTAAATTTTCTTCATAGTAGGTTGTATGGGGCTAAGTTTTGGGTTTGTGTTGAAAACAGTATGGGTAACACACTGATGTTTGCTTGTTGAACAGCGCTTACACAGCAGCGCAGTTTTTTCTGCTCCTCACATCACCCCACCAGCGAGTAGGCTGGGGGTACAGAAGAAATTGGAAAGGGGTGCAACTGGAACAGAGGATTCTGACTGACCAAAGGTGTATCCCATACCATATGACGTCATGCTCAGGAATACAGGCTATAGGGAAGAGGAAAGAGAAGGAATTCAGAGTGATGGTGTTTGACTACCCACGTACATTACACATGATGAAGTCCTGCTTTTCCAGATGTGGCCAAACACCTGCCTGCCAATGCAAAGCAGAGAATGAATTCCTTGTTTTAGTTTGCTTGCTCGAATAACTTCTGTGTTACCTAAACTATCTCAAACCATGAGATTTTGCACAGTTACCCTTCCCTACCCGACTAGGAGGAGGGAATGAGTGACTGGCTGCTTCTTAGCTGTCTACCAGTGTTAAACCATGAAAATGTGAAAGTAGTGTAGCTACTTATTATGCCTTGTAGTGATTTTTGATAAATTCTTCTCATAAATTTCTTCCATATACCTGCAGGTTATCAGTGTTGAATAAAAACTATGATAAGCAACAGATTTCAAATATGCTTTCTGAAAAGTAATTTAGAAAAAAAACCCATACAGAAACAAAACAAAACAAAACAAAAGAATTTAGATTTAAAATCATGTTAGTGTATGCAAGAACTAAAATTGCTGTCTCTTAGAAGAAACTTCTTCAGGACATGGTAAAGGAATTTCATACAATGTAGACACAAAATAATCTGTAATCATGAGATTGTCGGTTTCTGAAAGACAAAAAACTAAAGTCTTTTAAGTGTTTAGGATTTTAAATTTAAAGGCAATATGAAATACTGTCATGCCCTCATGACTATTGATTTGTATTCCACTCATGCACAAATCAGAATGGAGGACCTTCAAGCAGCAGTAACATCTAAAAGCTTTCAGCATAAGGTGCAAAGTCATTAAATGATTCAAAGGGTAATACAGACCATTTATTGTTATACAGTGCATCTATGATACCACTTTAATTTAGAGTTTAATTGGGTATTCTGAAGCATGGTGACATTATCCTTAATAGTTTATCTGAGATTCAAAAGTTTGCTGTAAATATTTCTAAATATTCTAAGACAGTATACTGTCATACTTGTGAATATACTAGCTGAAGATCTGGTCCATTTTTGTCCTTCACCTTTTTGGGAATATCCCTGTAATCCTGTGTTTGTCCCAGTGTAGATATAAGTATTCAACTACATTCAAAGTGTGGGGGTTTTTTCTTATGCATTACATTTGCAAGACTGTGTATTCCTTTGATTTTCTCTTTTTTTTATATATAAATATGTGTATGTGCAAACAGTAGAAGAGTGATTTTTGAAGAGATGATTCAGACATATACAAAAATAGAAAAGTGGCTAGGGTTTTTTAATTATGTTTTATTCTCTGCAGCATAGCTTGCTTACTGATTGAGAACATTTTTATTTCCTTAGTGGGCCTTGGATTACAGATTCAGAGAGCAATGGCACAGCACAAAATTTACTGAATATTCAGTATTTTTGCTTCTTTTTTGTTGTTGAAAGTAACCTTTGAGTTTCTCAGATGGCCATATCACTTGAGAACTAATTAAGCCTGATATTGTATTTTACATAGAAGACCATAAATTCTTCACTCTCCTTCTTCGAAGAGGGCTAAGTGAAACACCGTAGAACACCTTGACCACAAAACATTCTTTTGCTATTCCATATATGAAGAAACACTATAAATCCTTTATTCAGTATTTTACCCTGTCTTTTGCTCCATGAGGAGACAGTATCTGCATCAAAGAGGTAGATAATTATGGAGTATGTTAAAAGAGTAGATACATTTCAAAGCCCTGTGCCACAGTACATATCTGATAATTAATTGTGTGATCTTAGCTTGTTTTGTTTTTCTTACTATTGCTCATTATTGTATTTTAAGGGACAGTACACAAGACACAAAAATGCAGTAGGTCCTTGTCCTCAGGCAGAAAGTGTCTAGGAAGCAGAGTTCAAGACAGAGAAGCTTTTCAATTGAAGCTCACAGAAGGTGCTATATTTGATAAAAATTTCTCCACCTTCAGTTGTTTATACAATAAATATTAGCTTCAAATGCTAATGTTGCACAGTCCATTCCTTGCATAAAATACTGATCTTTCTGTCTTTTTATGGGTTCTAAAAGGTCTTAAAGGGGCCTGTGTCTTTAATGTGGGGTTTGTTGTTTGGTTGTTTGTTTGTTTGTTTTTTTCTGATTATTCTTTCACTTGGCATTAATAACTGACTTTAGATAGATTTCTCTTGTGATTTTGTGGATTTTTTTTCTTTCTTTTTATATCAATATTTTCAGTATGGTAACTGAACTGAAGGAAAAATATATGTTGAATGCTCATATAAATCTCTAATGGCTGTCTCATGGTCATGCAAAAAGCAGCTTTTATCTAGTAAACATGTGATTATTCTCTAGTAACATTGAGCAAGTTTTCATCCTACTATGTAGAACTGCTATTACGCATACCTCATGTATGTATAAAATACCATTACATTGCTCTCAAACTGAAATACTGCAGACTAAATATTCCTATATGATCCAGGCTGAAGGAGCTAAAAAATATTTCCACTAGACATGCTCGTGCACTTCTGTAACTTTACTGGATGATTTCCTGCTGCGATTGAGAGATGGAACCCAGCTTGATGCAAGCAGAATGTCGATTTATTGTGTGTAGCCATTTGCTTCTATATTCATTCCCATAGGCTGTATGTTTTAAACAGATTGGTCCTTTTGCCCATCCAGTGCTCCTGTGGTACATACTGATTGGTCACCACGGCATATTTTCTTGGTTCAGCAACAATCAATCAATCACCACGCAACCAGACATCTAGCTGCCCACAATAAAACTAAGCACTGCTTGTTTCTCCTTGTTATCTTTTCCCTTGTCCTTCAGTGTCTGTTTGCATAGTGTGCACTTCTTACCTTCCCCCCATGGCTTCTGTCCTGCTAGTGCTTCTTATCTCACCATGGCTTGTGGTCTACTGGTGCTGGCACACTCCCTTCCATTAACTGATCTGTAGAAGGGGGTCTGTTATTATTTAGGCCATTACCCACAATTTCCTTTACTAGGAGAGATATAAAGAACAGAACTTTAAAGAGAGATTCTGCTAAGTAAAATCCTACAGTGTAAATTACCTGTAAAACAAGGGAATTAATATTTTTCCCTAAAGTTTCACTGAATGATCTTGAGCCACAAAGAAGTGGTGAGTGAAGGAGGACTGTGGTGGTTTAAGTCTTTCTGTTAAGCATGGAAAATACTGTACATTGAACAATAAAGATCTAATTGAAACAACATAAGCACACACCATTGTGACAGAGCTATGGAAATTACTTACTTTAGAATACTACCCAAACAAAAAGGATACACTTCAGACCTATCCAATTATGTGTTTCAGTTTCCTCAGACAAACTGAAATACTGAAATAAAATATCCTCACAAACACTTTATTTGAAAACCAGCTTACAGTTAGTTTAACTATTATTAAATCTTCCCAGAAATGAAAAGTGTTGAGTTGGCTTTTCTCAATTTCCTTGCAGTCCCACATAATTTTGTATTTTCATTATATAGTATGAATAAGTATCTTTTATCTGAAATAAGTTTTAATTAGTAGATATATTGAAGAGAAGTCGAGAGTGAAAAAAACAAACAAACAAAAAAAACCCAACCCTGCTACAATAGGATTTTAGGGGGTTGGAGAATATTAAAGGAGGAAAATATTAGAGACAGAGAAAGATCATGTAAATATTTCTGCCCACATTTCTGTAGAGTTCGTAGCAATTAGCTGACTATGTGCTTAGGCTTTATTCTTCTAAAATAAGTGCTCCCTTAGGCTAAACGCATAGTGGAAACTTCAGCAGAAAATTCCTTTTCCTTTTCATTAGCCTTTTCTCCATGGCAAATCGGCTCACATGCAGTCATGAGTGATGTGTTCAAGGCAATCCGGCTTCAGCAGAAGAGTTGGACTGGATGATGTCTAGAGGTCCCTTCCAACTCTGACAATTCCATGATTCCATGAAACCAACATATGTTGTTTTCCATAATGTTCCCCTGTCTGTTGACCTCTTGGCATATTTCAAAATCTAATAAAAGGAAGTGTTAATGAAGATAACATTGGTAGAAATAGGCTGTCTTCGCAAATTGCCACTTTGAATTAAATGAATTAGAACTACATAAATATTTAATACGTTGTCAGATTTCAACCTTGGTGGCAACAAAATAACAACAACAACAACAACAATAATAATAAACAATAACAAGAACAACAATAATAATGATGGGCACACACACACTCAACAGCAACTAAATGCATAACACTTGGACTAGTAAAAGTTGTATTATTAAGGGTTAGTCTGATATTATCTGTTCCCACTCAAAATGGAATGAATGGAGTTCCTGATGATCCCCAAAATTAGGAAACAACAGGTTGACAGAATTATATATAAAAGTTGAAAAATACAGGCATTGTTCAAGGCAATATAGACATTAGGTTTTGTGCTGAGAAGGAATAAATTTAATTGAAAGATAGTACGGGAGCAAAACTCACAAAAATTCTGCTAATTATCATTTGCTTCAGTCAAAACCATAATTTACATCCATAATGCAAGTTTACTGTTATTACAAAAGGAAATTCAGGAGTGACTATGTTACAGCTAAAATAAACTTCATTTAAAACTGTACTGCAAATCTGTGATATCATTAATTTAATGATATACCAAATAATTTGGTTTGCAGTTTATTCCCATTTGAAAGACAGAATTAGAGCTATAATTCTTCTATATAAAAGATAAACCATTGAGGACTTCTCATTTTAAAAGAAAACTAAATGAACAGAGATCTCTTTCAAATTTAAAATACAAACCCAAAATAAGTTCTAAAGACAATAGACTAAAACTGAGGAAAACCAGCTTCCTATAGTTTTCATCTGAATTTTACTTCACGTTAGTAATATTTTTAATGACTGAGATATAATAGGCCTGAATATGCACTGCACATTTCAAGAAAGACTGATGCAGCAAATTTGCAGTTTATTAATTTCAGGGAAAGATTAAATCTCTTTGAAAGCACATCGTACACAAAGATTATAAATAAAGTAGGCTGCTTTCAATTTTTAATGGGTTGGAGAGAATTTATTTTTAGAGTTTTTTTATTATTTTGTTTCATCCTTAATTTTAAAGGTTGTATTTCACAGAAATTTTAATTTAATACAATTCTTTGTTCCTTATGGCAAAATTTTCACTGACTTCAAGGTGGTTGAGCTTCCATGATTTTCTGCGGGTGCTAGAAATGTGGTTTCTTTCTTTTAGTGGGAAAGTTTTTTCAAATTGTACAATTTTATTCCTTTATTGTATTTATAGACGACATCCCATAAAGCAGGTGACGGCAACAGTATGTTGATATATGAGCATAAGTAAAGCTGTGCATAAATGAATCAGTCATTTATCGGTCATTTATCAGGGGTGAAAATGGAAAGCATTCATTGTGGCTCAGGTATTATGAGGCACTTGTTTCTAAAAAAGCATGCAGATAAGGAGTATAAATATTTTGGTACTGAAGTTAGAATCCATGGTCTGATAATGCTTCAAACCAACAGTAAATTAGCTAACTTATAAAAGATGGGGGGTGGGGAAAGAAAATTCTTCATGAAGAATATTGTTATTGCACATAACCCTTCTTATACATTTTTCAATTATTACCTTGTCCAACAGTCATTTCAATGCACTGCTACGATGCTGTCTTGGTTATTTTCCAGCCAGATGGTCTTATACACACATTAAGGAAGCATACCTTTATGGTGATTACCATTATAAAACTGATAGCCTCCTCTCTTTTATGTTGTGTTCAGTGAGATTGCTGGTTGATAAATGTCATGATGTCAGTTTCAGTTTCTAAATACTAAGCCCTTGTAATTTAGTTTTAATTGGTGCTCCTAAAAATTCAAACACAAAAAGAGTCCATTAGAATTACATATCCTATGCAAGTGTAATGATGTTAATTAATTTGGTTTAGTTTAAGGTCTACATATCTCTGTCACCTTCTCCTTTTTAAGGGTATGCATCAAATCATGATGACCATATTTATGCCCAAGTATAATAATACATTTATTGGATCAACTTTGTTGTTCTCATATATGGTGTGGTAGAATTCAAGGAAAAAGCACTTAGTCACTAGTCTGTAAACAAAAAAAGTAAAAAAAAAGTGACTTAAAGAAAGTGAAGACTACTAAGAATTCATTAGTGCCATTCTATTCATGTTTGTAAAGGTGGCATTGAAATTAAATCACTGAGCATTGTCAGTGAAACAGTAAAACTAGTAGGTTTCAGTTACTTCAGCTTTGTTGTGGGAGGTAGGTCTCAGGCCCACTGGACGCAGTTTTCATCTCAATTTCAATTTTTCAATGTCCACAACATCTTTTCTGGGATTGGAAGGCATTCTGATAAATATTTATAGAAATTGTTTTCTTTATTATATTTTGTAAATGATCAAAAGGGAAATAGCTGATTGACAATATCCCTTGGGAGAGAATAGCATCTGACATATTTTTTTTTTAATTAGACTTTCTTTTTCCTGTTAGTTTTAGTTCTATGATAGAGACTGATACCCAGGGAGATATACAGACCAAAGAGAGAAGAATGTGTCAAAATCAAAATAAACATGAAATCCTTAAAATGTCAGTTTTCTGTTTCTTTCATCAAAGCTTTAGGATAAAAATGCCGATTAAGGATCTGTTTCCTTTTTCATTCCTCTGTTTATAGTCAATCAATACATTGAAAGAAATGCATATAGTATATTGAAAGATCCTATAATGATTTATAGACCAAAGGGACATTTTTAAGAGGACAGATGAGAGACAGTTTTATCTTTCCTGAAGTTAACATTAAGCAGGAATACTCTTATTGACTCAGTAGAGGCAGAGTTAAATCTATAGTAAAAAGAAAACATGGGACAGAAATATTCTGCTTACATTAATATATTCTTCAAATTACTTTTCCAGCAGAGCTTTGTTAAAGCGCAATTTTCATCGTAGAACAGAAATACGTGTTATGAAATGAGAGGTCTTGTGACAAAGAACATGAATGATTTGCATGCTTGCCCAGGTTGTTCACAGAGGTTGTGGAGCTTCCATCCTTGGAATTATTAAAAAACTCTAGGGACGTGGTTCTGGGCAGGACCTGGCTCCCTCCATGTCACCCTGCTTGAGCAGGATGGGTGAAAAAAAAGACTTTTAGAGAGCCATTCAATTCTTGGCCACTCTGTGATTTTTGAGTGTATTAAGGTCTAAAATGTAACCATTCCAAAGTTCAGAGGGTTTTTGTTTTATAGCTTTTAGTTGTAAAAACTCCTTTCCTTTGATAATTCACCTAAGTGTGATTCATGTAGTTCAATCAATTCATTTTCAAAAACTTGAATTCAGTTCATTTTAAAAGTATTTTGTCTTTATGTCGTCACAAACCCTCAATACTAATAAAATGATTGATAAAGTCATAAACACAGTGGTGGTTTGCACTACAATCACAATACATTTATCTTGAAGTTATGAGCAGAACACAATATTGCTGTCAATGACACAGTGTCAGGACTACAAGACAAAACATTTCATCAAAAGATGCCTTGAAAAAAAGACTGTCAGAAAATCTTCACAGCAGGAAAGCCAGTGTTGTAGGAAGAAGTAACCTTCAGATAAGAAGGTTAGCCTTGTTAGGCTGATGCCACAGCTTGTCCGTTTATGTGGGCCATTGGAGTATTTATGCATCGCCCCAGCCAAAACATCCACTGACAGGTAGAAATCTGGCAGCCTTAAACCTGCAGGAGGCACAGGTAGGTGCTGGAGCACCAGGCTTTGGAGCAGGTGGCACTCCTCACCCCCAAGCCCCTGCAGGCCGGGCACAACTACACCCTCCACATCCAATACCTGGCAAATCTCTCCGAGTCCTTCCGTGGCTTTTATAAAAGCACCTACAGGACCCGGGAAGGAGAACTCAGGTAATCGTCTATTGGAGGGCTGGAGCTCCTCTGCTGTGGGGACAGGCGGAGAGAGTTGGTGGTGGTCAGCCTGGAGAAGGGAAGGCTCTGGGGAGACCTTAGAGCCCTTTCCAGTCCCTAAAGGGGCTCCAGAAAGCTGAGAAGAGACACTTGATTGGAGATAGGATTTAAACTGAAAGTGGAAAGACATATATGAGATATTGAGAAGAAACCCTGCTGTGAGGGTGGTGAGGCACTGGAACAGGTTGCCCAAGAAGCTGTGGCTGCCCCATCCCTGGAGGGGTTCAAGGCCAGGCTGGATGGGGCTTGGAGCAACCTGGTATGGGGGGAGGTGTCCCTGCCCAAGGCAGGAGGGTTGGAACTAGGCAATCTTTATGGTCTCTTCCAACTCTAAACAATCAAGTGATTCTGTGATTTTCTGATATGCAAAAGTTTTTGGTAGTACCTGTGTAGTAGTTACCGTGTACATGTGAAATTGCTCTGTTTTCACCTACAGCTTTGTGCATACCTGTCCCCCTAGAGTAGGTTGCACAGGAGACTGTCCAGGCAGGTTTTGAATGTCTCCAGAGAGGGAGACTCCTATATGTACATGCACATATATATGCATATTTTTTTTCCTCCCTTTTTCCTACCCAAAATATTGTTTCAGAGCCTCATTCAGATCAATGTCAAGTGAGTTTTAATTTCTGATCTGCACCTGATCTCACCAAATCTTTGCCTCTACCTGTTGTCCTAGTCCTCTGCCATGGACAGTGCTACTCTTTCTGTTGTGTTTGCTTCCTGCGAGCCTTCCCACTCTGACTTATACTGCCTAATAAGAGAATCCTTGCAGTAGAAAGGCATCTCTGGAGATCATCTGACCAAACTCTCTGCTCAAAGCAGGGTCAATTAGCACAAGTTACTCAGGGCCATGAACACTCAGGTTGTAAATATCCACTTTTTATCATTTACCTCCAATATTATGGCCATGTCCGAATCTCAATAAGCATAAAATATCCTGGAAAGCATAAAATAGTCTGAGACATAGAACTGTGGTTTCCTTGTTCTGTTAAGTTTATGTATTAGAATATCTGATCTACCTGATTCAGGGTCATCTGGTAAAAAATAACAAATTGTTATTCAGAGCCTTCACACACAGATGCACAGACAGAAGTTGAAAGAGAATGAGGAAAGAGAAATATTTAAACTCTGGTTGCTGTTCAAAATGTAACCTTTGATATGGAAGCATCAATATTGTTATTCTGGACTATGCTAAATACTACAGAGTATTTGTTAATGACCTAAGCATTGCTTTCCTTCCACAGAGAAACACTATTAGGGACATGGTTTGGCTTGTCTTTCACATCAGTTACCTTATGAAGCTGTGGAACACAATATATGTATTTGCAGTCATTTCAAAGTTGCATAAAACTTTGCAGTAGTTTTCTTAGATTTTTCTGCTGTGTGAGGTTGAAGACTTTGTTAGGTGAAAAACATCTGAAAGTATTTGGACTATCCAATGAAAGCTATAGAATAATAAAATTATAGACATAGCCAGAAATTATGTTATTGAGCATGAAACACACTGCTTATCTTTCTTTGTCACAATTCAGGTGCTGAGAAAATTTGTCTATTCCATATATTTATTGTTAAAACAAGTAGTCTGATCATACAAATACTATGGATTTGTGGTGACTCTAAAGCTTAATGTTGCAAAATATGGCTCTTTGACATGCATAGAAACTGTTTTCTGGCTTTATTTGTCCATTCTTTCTTCCTCTCCCAGTAGGAACTAATTTCTTTTAGTAAGATCAAGATGCAAAGCAAATATTTATTGAATGCATATGCAAACCCTGCAGTCACAGGAAAGCTGCTGCAGTGCTTACATATTGCAGCTTGGCTACTGTAGGTGCTTTTGTATTAGAAACTACTTTTCCCAAGGGCTGCCTATAATGAAGAAGTCAATGACCTGTAAATTACAACTAAAATCCTCAAGCTGGTCTTGCAGATGAATGCTTTTGATTATGGTCTATCATATGCAGAGTTCAATTTCTATTTAAAGCAAAGAGGTTTATTTGGGTTTATTTCTACATATTTGGTTTTTTTTTTGTTTAAATGTTTGATATTAAAGTGTGTTAAACAAAACCTTCTGATTTAAAATTTTATTGAGAACTTAAACACAAGGAATTACACACATACAGTCAGTATTTGCTACTTCAAAAACTGTAACCATATGAAAGACAGAAGAAAAACTAACACTAAATCCAAAGTTAAACTTTAATATCGCTTACTGTTGCATGTAAACTGATAAAAATAAAAATAATCTACTTCTTATCATAATAGAAAAAGTTTAGTTAGATAAGAAAAAAACACACTTTCTCAAGAGATGGAAGGTTAGATTGGTTCTGAACTCATTAAAATCAAAATACTTCTAGAGGTAATTTTTAGGGTTTTTGGGGCAAGGTGGCAGGCAGGAATTTCAGAAACAAGAAAGATATTTATTTGATTAGCAGACTTTTTTTTTTTTTTTTTTTTTTTTTTTCCCTAGTGATGATGACAGCACAGACTTTACAAATCTAAGTGTATTTGATTCCCAAAATGAAAGACTCCTTCCTGTAACCTGGTTGTCTTGTTTTCTTAGCTCAACAAGGCTCTACCTTCCAAAATGAAGAAAGAGACATTTTTAAACATGGAGCAAAAAGTGTTTAGTGCAATAAGGTTATACTGTGGTAAATTTAATTTATTAAAAGTGTGGAGAAAGGTGATGTAACAGCAAAGTATTGGTAGAATGGCAAAGGATGAGTAATACAGGAGCAGAAAACCACAGATGATAAGCTGTCATCAGGATGTGGAGGATAAGGAACTTTTATGGTAGCCTGGACAGAGGTCTGGCAGACACTCATACCTGCTAGTGAAAGCCTTTGTTAGTTCATTAATCCTTTGTGAGGATCCTCTGTTCCTTTCCTGTGCCATGTTGCCCAGAAGATACTTCAGGAGGCAGTTTTTGCTCAGCATTTATGTGGAAAAAATATCAAAACACTAGGGAAGAGAAAGGGGCTTTCAAAGTTCAGGGGTAGAAGTTGTTCATGCTTTCCCTATAGTCATGAATAAGTCCTATCCTAATTGTTTAGGCAAGTGAAAAAAAA
>VZRU01013350.1:63526-106586 GCA_013398155.1 Pedionomus torquatus
GGGGGGGTTTGTGTTGGGTTTTTTTTGATGTTGGGTTTTTTGGGTTGGTTTTTTTTTGGTGTGTGTATATATGATTGGACTCGATCATATACACACTCGATCATGTACTCCATCAGGTCTTTTCCAACCATGATTTTGTGAAGATTCTATGGTTAAAACAACATGGTCCATGTTATTGAATTACGATAATGTTAATGATGAAAAGATTAGATTTTAGTAGATCTTTTATAAAGAGTTGGAAGATGCTTGCCAGAATGGACTAGGTGTTTATTGGCCTAACAAGGATTTAGCAAGTTAACTGCTGATGTTTTTCATGCATCTGAAAAACAAACTTCATGCTTATGTGCATACAGACTACTACCTTCTTGCACAGATCACTATTCTAAAATGTCATGTTGTATTTATTCTATTTGAGGTAATCTACCTTTGCTTCATCACATCAGCAGCTTAGAGAGTGACTAATACTTCTATGACATTAGAAAATACAAGATTTGTTTTCCCATCTCTGTTTGCAGCTTGGCAGGCCTGCTCACAGTTTAAGCTTGTCTCAAAACTACCTCTTACAATAGAAAGAATATCAAATAGTGGTAAGTATACTGCTTGACTTCATTATGTTTCATTCATGCGGTACATACAAATAGAAGATATGACCAACAGTAATACCGTAGACCTTAAATCCCCTTATTAATCCCAGACGTCTTGATCTATGCATTTCCCTTTAAAGAACTGCAGTTTGTACCCAAAGTCCCCCCCATTTCTGGAATGAGAAACAAGCAGAGAGGTAGTATATGTCCTACAAAGATCCAATCTCATACAAACGATGCAGGAAGCATTAGATGTATTAAATTGGGATTGACTCTGAAGATGTAAACCTAATCCATTTTCTCCTAGGGGTGAGAAGGAGGCTTAATGAGTCTATGTCTTGTCTCTTCCAGAACAAGTAAGAAAGAAGATATGTTTCTGTGTTTGCAACAATCACTACAGGGAGAAAAAAATAACTATTTGTCAGCCATTTGATTGCAGTATCAGCTTGTGTAATGAAGCTGCTCATTCTAATTGTTCTTCCACCTGTGGTACCGTCTTAGTATTTTGCAGTCTTATGTAGACATACAGGGACTTTTTACACCAAAGCTGGCCTTTTGCAGCACCTCTGGCAGAAAATGTAACCATTCACCTTTTAGAGCAAGAGCTACATGTTCTGTAACTATAAGATTAGTAAAACATTGCACCATCAAATATAGGCATTCCTGGTTTTTTAAATGAAAATGTATTTCTGCCCCATCATTTTTTTTTTTTTTTAATTGTGTGAAAAAGCACTTGAGCAAACAGTAACCTGCTTCTGGAGCTGTCAGTGTGATGGTATTGGAGTGAAGATTAAAAGCAACTGCGTGTTATCCACATGCACACTTCACCCTGTGGTTAACCTAACCTGTGATGGTACCTCTTCCATTTAATTTTTTGTGACCTTAGAGTTCATTCAGGCACACAGGACCTCACCAGCTGAGAGCATTATTGAGCACATCATGAAACATGCTTTGATATTGATTAAAAAATGCTGTCTCAGGGCCAGGATTTTTAAGCTAAAGGCCTGAAAGACCACCTGCAAGAAAAAAATCTATAAGACTGAGGGCTTCTGATGATCCACAATTTTTTCATGCCATTAGTGTGCCTGTGTGAACAAATAGAATTTATTGATGCACAAATATTTAATCATATTCACCCTATTAGCACCAACCTTCACAATCATTCAGACTGCAGAAATAAGTACTTAAATGAATATGCACTGTATGACCTGTTTAATAAAACAGAAAGAAAAAAAAAAGTCATAGATTCTTGGCAAAGAATGTAATGATGTGTTATTGTAAAAGTCTTGGCTAATAACATTTAAAATAGCAGCATAACTGTTATAAGTCACACGAGATAAGACTAAGGAAAAGATATTCCTTGAGTGCTTTTGCCCTCTTTGCAAACTCAAAAAGGGCACATTCTCCTATGTAAAACAAATTTAAGTCCACTAAAATCAAGTCTTTGAATCCTCCTGACAGACATTCATAACTGACTGAAAAGGGGCATGAAAGGTACCTAAAATATAAAAAAGGATGGTTAGTTAACATTTGAATAAATTCATAGAGATGGAGTATAACTCCAGGCTTGATCTGAACTACTGTTTTAAATTATTCTTTAGGCTGTTTTTCAGAAATATTCAGGAAAGACTTTATTGCTGTTGAAATGTCTCAACAATCTGAAAATGAGATTGGAGGCATTTGGAAACTATAGTAACTTCCAAATATTTACTAGTTGTTCTGAAATAAGCTTATTAGCATGGATTTCAGGAAGGTGACAAATGGTGATCCTCTTCTTATTATATTGTCAAAGGAGGGATATATGCCGTATTTTCCTATTTCTGCTTTTTTATATTTGAGTTGGTTTCTTAGTAATTATTAACCACTGTCCCTTTATCACTATTTCCCATTCAATAATAACTTTTGATTCTTGACAATTTTACAAATAGATAGAGGTCTTGCATGTTATTACACTTTTTAAGTTTTACAGAAATAGGAAGGAGATTAAAGGAAGACGGGCTGCAAACTCCTCGGCTGTGAAGAAAGCTGAGCTCATGGACTGCTGGAAATGAGAGAAAAGGAGACCATATAATTGCATGACCCAAGAGTAAAACTTCAGTAGCACTATGCAACTGCTTAGACATGAAAATCAATCAGCTACAGTACCTCTGTCCTTTGGAAAGCAGGGTTCATTATATCTAGCTCTTGGAGAACATTAATTCTCCGTAAGTGGGATTTACTGGCTGCACCTGTACAAATAAATAAAACAGGTCAAGACTTTTTCTTTGTCCATAAGGGAGAAGTGGTGCAGGTACGATCCATACAATTAAAATTGCTTTCCTCACAAAACTTGCCCATGTTCATGCCATCTGATGGGACTGCCCTGTGTTGTGCCTTCAGCTATGCCCAGGGAAAGCCTGGGAGAAGTCGGACCGGAGTGGAGCAAGGCTGCATCAGAAACCACGTCAACGATTTAACAAAATGTGCAAGAGCATGGTAGCAACTGAGCTGTGTCCTTGAGCTTTCCTGTACACTGCTGTATGAATGCTACCACTGTGTCACCCCAACTCCAGTTATGTTAACATAAATCTTACTTATATGTGTTCTATTCCCTCCATATTAGAAGGCAATTACTTGGTGTAAAACTTGTTGCCTATAACTCTCCAGTGTTACAAGAAGCCTAAGGTTTTGAACATTACCCTGCTGACTAACACTTTTGAGCTTCTTTAAATCAAAGTTGGGAGCATCTTCCTTCCTTCCTGTTTTTTTTGAGCACAGATGAAGCACTTCTGTTGTTCCTTCTTCAGCTTTCCAGAAAGTGCTAGAAGTTTAGAGCCAGATCCTCCTTTTTAATATGCTTTTCACCATTAATTATAGAAATTATAGATTTCCTTCTTTCAAGTGTCTATATCTGATTAAATGTAGCTTTCTCTTTTTCATTCTTTTGCCCTTGTAGCTATAAATGCCCCTTGCGAAAGTCCTCACTTCAAGCCTGCCAAAAGGTTGTGATCAGTAGCAGTAATTCTTCCTGTTTTGGTGGTACGGCATTAGTGATTTAGGTTTTTCTGGTTTGCACCCAGAAAAGTTTTGTTTTGCAGTTCCACACCCAGCAAGAAGGTCAAGTGTTTTCAGCAGTCTTTAGGTGCCGCATTGTCCTGCAGCATTTCCACATCCGTGCTCAGTCGTTCAGGTTTAAAGGCTTGCAGTTCTAGGTAAGCCCACAAAAACAGTCTCTAAATTCACTCCACGTCATGCCTCACTACATGATATGGCAATACAACAGCTTCATAATTGCACAGTGATGAAGTCTGTGCTGATGAGATCCCTGAACTGCAGCAATTACGATTGTGTCAAAGGGAGTCCTGAAGTTTCCAGAAGGGAACTCACTTGCACAGTTCTCTCTCCAAGTCCAGTTTTAGGCCATTCCAGATGTGAAAGAACACTCAGTCTGTCATCCTTTCTCTGCCACTGGAAGCAAAGAGACTACTCGTGTCTTATAAAGCTATTATTTGAGCTATATTTGATTTTAAAGAATTTACAAATTACTTACATCGTCTGCAGTATATGCACAGAAATTCTTCCACTAAAATCAGTCAGATGATTAAAAGGAAGTATTTGTGGTTTTGTTTGCTTGGGTCCCTCAGAACTGGTGAAACAGGGACCCCAGTTCATGCAAATAAGAATAGTATTAGCAGTGTTTCTTTTACACATAGTCTATTTTAAATAATAGCTATATTTTAAAATAGACCACAATGTGCATGTAGTTTACGTACAGTCATACTTGATGTAATGGGATTATATGTATGATTAGTTGTGCATCTGAAGCGTTGTGTGGTGTCATGCACAGGCGATAAAGTAAGAGGGATTCAGATTACTCAAATTTTCTTTTAAGAAGCACCTTTTCTGAGCCATAAATGCACGGTTTAGGAGTAATTGATTTTCTCTGGTAGGGTGCATGGCTTACATCCTAGCAGCAGAAAAGCAGTGTTAAACTGTCACTTATGCTAAATATCAGCTTTCTTTGCCATACTCGTTTTTGGTGTTCTTGCCAAGGTGGTTTTCATCAATAAACCACTAATCTTTCTTTGATCTACATTTATTAACATTCTTTTACTTTGTCTTTATTTAACTTCCCATACACTGGTAATCTGAAATCAACTCTGTTTATATATATTTCTTTTTAACCACTCTTTAGATAATGTTCTGCTGTAGAACTTTTTATACAGCAGATGCTTTTTGTGCTGTATGTCGATTAATCATATTTCATGTTATCAGCTCCCCCAAAGCATTTCACACTTTGTGCTCAATAGATACAGTACATCAAGAAATACATTACTGGCGCTCAGATAAACATGTCCGTCTTTTACTGTCTATGTTATTAACATTTCCATTTGCATTTCCACACTTACAGCTGCCATTATGAATATGTTTGCTGTTTTCATAGTAGTGCTTTCCATGTTGATTTGGTAGTATCTTATTTCAACAAATTCAGATTACCCTAGAAGTTATTAGTTTAATGGTCTTTATCTAATTATTGTAAATTGTAATAAAGCCTGTCAGTTGTAAATATACAGCTTCAGAGATCCCTAAACATAGACATTTAGTACATTCTCTTTTATACCTTAATATGTGTATCCTTTAATGTTTTTCCGGTTAGCTCAGTTTTTAATATTACTGGATTTAGTAGTTTAGTTTTACTGTTTTTCCTTCTAGAATGCCTGGGTATGCCAAAGAAGCATCTAATATCTGATAGCTTAGGGAGCCTTAACGTGTTTATTTTGTCTTGTAAATAAGTAGAAATATTTTCTTTGTTTAACTCTGGACAGAAATTTCTGTGAGCTGGAGATACTCAATGTAAACCCCCCCAGTGGATTTGTATTTCTGCTATTGCTTTTCCTGTCTGCTCTTTTTAGTCAGAAAAGTTAAGAAGTTCCTTGTTTCGCAAATCTAATTTTTAGCCGTTTGTTTAAGATTTATCCAGGAGTTACTCTCCTTCACTTTCACATCTGCAGGGTCTCACTCTCTTATATTCTCCAGGTTCTGGTATAAAACCCAGTGTATCAATGGCAGTGCTTTCACAGCTTTCAACAGAGACTAACCATAGACTTCTCTCTGTTCATATTATTCTTAGGAAAAGGCGTGAGAGGCCTCATTTCTGCAGAAAGGGGGAGAAGGTACTTGTTTCTTTGTGTTTGCTGGCTTTTGTAAGACAGCACCTGATTGTGTGTGTTTCACTGGAAAAGTAGTGTGTCATTTTTCATTGTGGTATGTGGTGGTGTTTGCTGAGCTTTTGCTGCCACATTTGACATGATCGTATGAAACACAGTCCCATGCTTGCTAAGGAAAAGCAGCCCTTGGAATGCAAAGGTCTCAGATTCAGGTCTCTAAGTGTCTGTGTTATTTACTGAATTTGCTATACATTTCTTCCCACAGATAGTGTGCTTACAAAAAGCCTTCTCACCCTACCCGTATTCCAAATACAACTTTTCTGTAGTTGCTTTAAAAGCTAAAGGTATATCTGCATGATCATTTTCAGGACTTATTTTCCAGATTTTGCATTGTGAAACCTCTTGTTTTTTTACAACCTCCTTAAAGAAACTTTTATGTTTGAAATTTTGTCTCATATTTGATGTTTATGTCTGTTCCACCACACCATCTTGTTTTTTGCTTTCTTTCCGCCTGGATGAGAAGTTTTAACCACTATAGTGAGGTTTCTGGGCTGACTTAGCCTTTCTTATATAGTTCCCTAACTTCTGAGTAACATCTTTGGTTTCTGCTTGGAAATAATGGTTACGTTTTAAATGCAGGTATGTCTTATGCTGCAGTCAGGTTACTTAAGAGTCACATCAGAATTCTTCTTAATTTCTTATCAGGCCATACGGGAGTTGGATCCTTCAAGTAACATAGTTTTAAGCCTATTTTAAAATTACTTATTAAGCAGTTGATATTACTTTTTATTCCATTCATCAGTGTCTCTTTGATAAAATGTGAGTATATGTGATGGCAGAAGTATCAAACAAGTAACGTTTCCTGCAAAACAGAAGACTTACACCTTAATGGTGATATTCATGCTGCTCAACAGGCACAAATAACAAGCCTGGGCTGCAAGCTCTGCCTGTTAAAAAAAAACAAACAGCCAGGAAGCATGCCTCTCTCCTGCAGCAAAACCGACCTTTTCTCTGAGGAGTTGTATTGCTTGTGCCCGGCATGCTGGCAGCTTTGTTTCTTTTCTTCTCTCTCCACCTGGTTAGGATCAGGTTGGAAAATTGCTGTCATCTGTGTAGAAAGCACAATAGCTGTCGGCTCCACAGTGCCGTTCCTCTGCTCCCAGGCTGTTGCCCTGTAGCCAGCATGAATTTCCTCAGCAGGACAGTTCTGCCCCACGTCTCCTAACACAGCTAAAAGAAAGACTACAGAGCGAGTGCTCTATTTCTTCTTTAGAAAGTACCAAAGGGTTTTTTAGGGGGAAAGCTGGTGAACATTTTATAAAAGCAAATTTTGGCATACCTTCATAAGGATATAACAGTGACTTCTCTTGCAATGCAACTGGCATAAGAAACAGGTTAGAAAACAACTGCCGTGCCTGGTTTTTTATAGATATATATAACACTTGCCACGGCTGTTCCTTGCCAGTTAAAAATAATTGCTGAAAGAAGTAATACAGTGAACTGAAGTAAAATAAAATAACTTGTTAAATCAAAAGTAGAATTATTTAAATGACCAACTGACAGTTGGATTAAACTGAGATTATGCTCATGCAGCCTGACTAATATTTGTTATTTTAATAAAGTAATTACAAAATGATTCAGACATATTTCAAAAACAATCAGTACTCATAGTTAACATCATTTTGTGACTAGAATGAATGCTGTGTTTTGCAAAGCAATATTTTCCTAGCTTACTGTGCATACTACCTTAACATTTTACAAAACATGACAAACAAGATCTTGAAAAAATTCATGAGCACATCTCATAAAAATAAAAGTACTCTCTGAGAACTCAAACAATCCAATCTGTGTAAATTATATCTCTATATTATCATCCCTCACAAAATCCTATTCAATCAGTTCAATTACATCATTCCATCATCATTAACGGTCCATTGCCTTTACTGTGTTTTCAAATCATTGGTTTTGGGCAGGCCAACTTTGTTATTGGCAAATATGTTATTAAATCATCCTCATCACCTAGTTCAACACATTCCAATCTGACACATTAACACATCAGAAAGTTTTATTGCATTATTATCCAACTAGCAGGACAAAAATAAATGCAATTCGCACACCCAACGTATGAATGAAGTCTAATAGTGTGAACTCACTGATTGGAAAACCATGTGAGGTGCTTCGCTCCCTTCTGCTGAAATCTTTCACATACTCAGTAGTTGTTACTATTAGTGATTGAACATTACCTTCACCAAAAGTGCCCATGCACCTCTTTTCACAATTATCTAAGTATCTACAGTGGTTAACAAAGCAATTACCAATGGCCTTTTCAGATATTTTTTCTTTAATGAGGAATAATATGCATGTAGAAAAAGACCTACTTAAAGGCTTCATTTATATTCTTTTAAAACAGATCATTATTTATTAACTTATATACATTGTTGTTGGAATAGTATATGTTTTTGCAGCTCTTTATATTTTGTGGTAGATTGAATTGTATCACTTCTAAAATGCAAATTTTAGAAACCACTAAATTTACGTCCATGAATATATTTGCACTTTACACATTACTTCTAGTAAGAAAAATAATAAGGGCTGTTCTCCAGTTCCAGGTGCAGAAAGTGCAGGCAGGGCAGCCCACTGCTTCTTTGGAGGCACAACAGTCCCAGCTTGGTGTGGGTAGTTGAAAGAGGTCTGCTTTCCTTGCAGTTTGCAGAAATATGACAGGGTTTAGGGATGGCAATAAGCCTGTGGTGTACCGACTCACTAGCGAGCAACAGGGTGGGCAAGTTATTTGGTTTAAATTATGAGATGAGACAAGAGGGAGAAGGCAGTGCTTGCAGCTTCTGATTTCCTCCAGTCCTACTCTTAACTGCACCAAAATTGTACGAGACCATCTTAGGAACTGTCATCAGGGTTTAACCTGTCTGTGTTTTCACAGAAATAATTTTTAAAAGTGATTGAAAGTACGAGTTTATACTGAAGAGTTGTTTAACTTATCTTTCTGTTCCCAATGTTTTCATGAATACAAATAAAGATACACAGAGTAATTGCCTAACCTATGTTCCAAAATTGCAGGTTCTTTCAAGAGAACTAGAAACACAAAATCAGTAGATTTGGGGTCAGAGGAGGAGGACAAGGAAAGAAAGAAGGAAAAATGGGTGATGCTGTGTAGAAGGTGAAGTAATGACACCAGATTTTTGTACTTCCATAGCATTTCAGTAGCCATAGCTATGTCTAAGCTTTAGGACACGCACTGTTGCCAGCTCCTCAGGACAAGGCAGCATTTCCTGCAATGAATGGCTTCAAGTTGCACCAGGGGAAGTTCAGGTTAGATATTAGGAAATATTTCTTTACTGAAAGGGTTGTCAGGTATTGGAATGGGCTGCCCAGGGAGGTGGTTGAGGCACCATCCCTGGAGGTATTCAAGAGAGAAGTTGACTTGGTGCTCAAGGATATGGCTTAGTGTTGGGTGGGGTGGCGTGTTGTTTATGGTTGTTGTTGGTTTGGGTTTTTTTATTTTGTTTTGGTTTGGGTTTTTGTTTTTTTTTTTTTTTTTGGTTGGTTGGGTGGGGGTTTTTTTGTTTGTTTGTTTGTTTTTGTCATTTGATTGTAGTTTTTTTTTTCCCATCGGTTGGACTAGATGATCTTAAAAGGTCCCTTCCAACCTAGGTGATTCTGTAAAAAACATCTTCGGCACAAATGAGAGATCCCTGAGATCTGTTTTTTTAAAGAAGAAAATGTATGCTTCTATGCTGGGAAAAGAAATATACAGATCCTGATTTTCTTTTTGAACTAAACTAATACATGTCAGCACTCTGGGAGCGGAATCAGAAAATTTAATCTGGTGAGACCCAGAGCTCTCAGAGAGCTCTCACCAGCTCTCTCTGGTGACAGCCAGAGCTTCAATTCAGGTTTTGAATTTGTAAAGATCACCTACTGACTGATCTGCTCTCCCATCAGATTTTCTCAGATTTTTAATGCTCAGCTCTCCAAGTGGTGGAACCCTGTCTTCATCTCTTCAATATATTTCATGTACCTGTGCACATGGACTCCAGCTGCATGTTTTAAGCTCAAGATAGAATTTATAAGTGGAATTGCACCTTGAATTTATTTACTGGCTGAATGATGTACCAAGTGAGTTTTGACTAAGCACTTGGAATTTGTATTAGCATGCAAGCTAAACTTTCAGTACTTCAAATTTCTTCACTCAGCAACTTTTTTCCTACTAATCCATGATCGAACTTTGCAAAAGCAATTAATTTTTCTGTAATGTAACTGCTGTTCTTGCAGGTTTCTATAAAATGTGTCTCTTTTTTTAAAAATCATCTGTAAAAGGTGCACTTGCAGCTAAGTACAAGCAGTCATTATATAGAATGTGTCTGAAAACAACAAAGCTGCGTGATTGACGTTCACTAGTTTCGTCTGCTGAATGACAAATTCAACTGGCTATGAGCTGTGCTTTTTCCCACTTCTGTTTTCCATAGTATGGCCAACACCACAACAATGCAAAGCTTTTCAGACTAGTGGAAGGGGGAAAAGAATGCAAATTACCCTGCCTGACATCCTTGATCAAGACAAAAACTGGTAAGACATAATTAAGAGGAACTGCAAAAGGTGAAACTCTGGACTTCGTTTGGGGGTAACATAAAAGAGAGGTAGCTAAAATGAGGTAGCACGTGCTTTAAGCTTTTCAGCTGGGGATTTAAAATGAACAAACTAGTAGCTCAGAGCTTTGGGGAGAAAAGTGGTTTATCTCAATGAATACGAAAGACTTGTATGAACCTTACCACAGGTGAAGAGTGTTCACTTAAACACATGAGCAGCAGGAAGGATTGTGTTGATATTTGTTTCTTTCCCATTAGGGATTTTTGTCCGAGGTAGAAGTGCCTACAAAATTTATTATTTTTCATTAGAGGGCTGCAGTGTGGGGGCTGCATTTGTAAGCAGAAGAGAGGTTTCTGGAGGCATTTTAAATCTTGAATCCTTTCCCCTCTTATATAAGAATCTTATTATTTACTGTCCCTGAGCAACAAGACTACAGATTTTACTTCTTATTCAAGGAGATGTGCATTTCAGTTTTCTAAAATTAAAATAAAAATCCTTTAAAAACAGTGGAGTGTGTGAAGGAATAAGGCTGGGACTAAAATTTGCTTGTTCCTTCTTATGTTTCATCACTGACAGCAAACCAGATATTTACTGGTAGTTTTAAAGAAAGATAATTTATTAGTCATAAGTGATGATGGTACATAGAGTGCCTGGAAGAAAGAATCCAGACACATGAAAATGTAGACATGGACAGATGGGTTTGTAACCAGAGTGTTTCTGGCAACAACAGTGTTCTAGAGCTGGTTTTGTTTAGGAAACAACCACAGTATTTATAAAAACTCAAAAAAAAAAAAAAAAAGCCAGATGAATGAGTAAGTATTTATGCATCAAAATATTTCACTTGGTGGATAGAATGTCAGAGCCCACCTTGGAGTACATCAGCCTGAGTGCCCAGGTCACAGCAGGCACTAAAAAAACCAGCAGACACCAATTGAGACCTTCTGCAGCAGCAAAAAGGCAAAGTCAGGGTTGTAAATAGAAATGCAACTTAGCAAATCCTACTTTCAGTAAATAATAAACTGCAGCACTTGTCTAGATGTTCCACTTTAAAAGTGGTGCATTGAGTCTTTTGGAATTTGGCTTGTTTATGAGGATTGTTTTGTATATTTGTGTATACAAAGGAAGATATATGACAAAGAAGATACACGCTGAGGAAGATAATACCAGAAGTGAGTTACTGTGTTACATTCTTGAAGGATACAGAGCTATAAAGAGGCAAAACAGACCACAAAAAAAGACCATTTACAAGGAAAATAGTACAAGACCGAGATAGAGGGCTTTTTGTTTTCCCCCCACTCTCCTCAGGTTAATTTCTTGTGGGACTTTTCATAGTGTGTTTATTTTTTAATACAGAACTAGATCTCTGTCTTAAAAAAACCATGCACTGACAGTTGTCATGAAGAGTATATCCGGAAGGTTAATATCTGCCTTTGTATGAACAGGGCAAATGAACTACCTGAGATCTGTAGGCTCAGAAAAACTGATGCCGGTTCCTGCCACTCTTTTTCCAGCTTCTAGAGAGGATTTTTAAAGCAACAAATTTTCTTTTTATCATCCTGCCTTTGATATGAGGAGCATCACAATCTCTAACTCCTGAGTCAATTTTACTCCTCTTCATCGCATGCCAACACCATGAGTACTTTCTGTCTATGAGTAAGTTGGGCTGCCGCTAATTTGAGACCTACTCCTGCAAGGAGTTGGCGCTTGCAACTCCCATTAATATCAAATGAGATAGAAAGAACACAGAGCTTTCAAACCTCGCCATTGCCATTTTGCAATGGACTCTTAAAAGGCCTGTCACATCCCCTCTCCTATGCTCTGATCATTAGAATTTTCTTCTGGCAATTATCATCCTTCTTACTGTGTTCATGCCTCAGAATATTGGAAGAGCACATTCTTCTGGGTATACACGAGTCCAGACATCACCAAGAGTCCCTGAAGCATCTTTCACATTTTCTTTTTTTTTTCTTTTTTTTTTTTTTTTTTTTCCCTGTACATGGTCTAAGCAGTCTTTTGTGCTCTGGCTGTTTTATTTTAGTCCACATCTCTGCGACTAACTGACATTTTGATAAGCGTGGTAATACTTTTCAAAAGAAGCAATATGTATCCAGGGAAAAAATAGCCCCCTAGCCTAAGCTAGCTAATCTGTTTCACTGTTTCGTGAAAGTTGGAGTCTTAAATTTCTAGTTTCTTCTGCTTCCTTATTTCTGGATTTCAACCTGTTTTAGCCTGGGATGATGCAATCTCTGCAGATGCCTATCATTTTCTAGCTTTTTAGTAGGGTTTAGTGAGATGAAAGTGACTGGGAGAGATGTATCACCAGATGTACTTTCTGCTGAACTTGAAGTGCTATATGTTCTTCTCTGACCTTCAGAATATAATTGTGCCCAATGTTGTATAACATGGTTACCTATATTTTTCAACATGTTATGAGGAGAAGGAAGGTTTCTTGGCATCTTTTAAAACATGTCTGTCATTAAAGAAAACTCTACATAGCTTATTAAGGAAAAAGGATAAAATTAGTTTAAAAATATATTTCCCTCAATCACATTGCTGTTAAAATGAGAACAAATACAATAGTTTTCTATTGATATATTCATAAATAATTAAGGAAGGCAGCAGGAACAAGCAATTTTTTGCATGCAATATCAGCAAAGTTCTGGGTTCCTTAATTTTCCATTTTTAATTATATGGGAAAAATATGCAATTCTTAGTCCTTATTTTCACCCTGCTATTCAAGGAAATCCTTGCTTAGTATACAGTAATGCTGTGACAGAAAAAAAAATAAATGTGCTAAACATGTAAATTTACATCTGTAAAATAACACTGGAGGACATTCTCAATGAAAGGATCAATTTTGATTTTTAAAGAAACTATACCTGTATGTATAATGTAATATGACTATTAAGTATAGTCATAGTGTATGAAGTAATATAACTGTATAATATGTCTTTAAGTAGATACATATATATAGAAACATAAGTTACAGTCTTTCACATATATAAATTAAACACATATGTGCTTTAATCACTATTTTCAAGATTGTTTTGCAATAAGGTAATTTACAGTTTTAATAATCAAAGGAAAGGTAAAAGGGCTGTGATCTCCTTCCAGTACAAAGCCAGAACCAGGACTAGAAACCCAGAGTTTCTTACTCTCAAACCACAGTTTGATCCATGAGATTGTGTTGTGTCAAAAAGCCACTCAAATAAATTCATTAAAGCCAATATTATGTTCTGCACTTCAGAGGTACAGTTTCAGCGGTTACAGAGTGCAGTATGATATAAGGCAAAAAGCACTTTTATGTTAAAATGTTTATGCTCTGTTCATTTGCATATAGGTCAACCTATTGAATAATGCATATTCTCTTTGACTTATTATCATGAAGTACATGGAGTCTGCCTCTGGATAAATTAAGCACATCTTGAAAGCCCACAGAAAGAAATATTAGGCAGCTGCTCTAAAACTTTTTCCTCAAGAATTGTTTTGGGGAAGAATAAAAATGAATGTGTTAGATGCCTCAAAGTGTTTCCCATCACATCGATTTGCATCCCAGTATAGACTGTTGTTGAATTTGTTATGTGATTCTAATTCATATATTTTTGTAGTGGGGTGAAGAATAATCTGACACAGTTACACACAGTTTGTGTATTGATCATTGCAAGTGGACACCTTCAAAATAAAGTTTTGCAAAGGTACTTTGGAAGTATACATTCCATGTTGGTATAAATATAAAAGGGAAAAGTACAAGTATAAGTAAACACACACACACACACACAACTGTAAAACCATTCTGAATTATGTATTATATAGAAGTGACTTCAGTGAAGCCTGGTACAGAAGGTATTTGCTGGCATAATAATTAATGTAAGGCTGAAGTCTAAAATAAATAACATTGTGGTTGTATTCGTCATAGTGGCTCCCTGAAGATGTTAGATATTTGACCTGTATAGTACACTTTGCTTGTTCTTCTGGAAGTAAATAAATTAAAAAATCTCCTATGGGGAGAAGAACCTCTGTATTAAAATAAGGTTACAGATTCTCCATAAACCTCTGTGCTGGTTTTAGCTAGAATAATTTTTTTCATAGTAGCAAGTTTGAGGCTATGTTTTGGGTTTGTATTGAAAACAGTGTTGATAACACAGGTATGTTTAAGTTACAGATGAGCAGTTCTTGCAGAGGGTCAAGACCTTTTCTGCTCCTCACACCACCCCATCAGTGAACAGGCTGGGGGTGCACAAGAAGTTGGGAGGGGACACATCTGGGACAGCTGACCACAGCTGACCAAAGAGATATTTGGTACTGTACTNAAGTCATGCCCAGCATATAAAAGCTGGGGTAAGAAGGAAGGGAGGGATATTTGGAGTGATGGTGTTTGTCTTCCCAAGTACCCATTATGTGTGATGGAACCCAGATTTCCTGGAAGTGGCTGAACACCTGCCTGTGATGGGAAGCAGAGAATGAATTAATTCCTTGTGCTGCCTTGATTGTATGTGTGGCTGGCTTTTTCTCTGCCCTATCAAACTGTCTTTATCTCAAACCAAGAACTTTCTGTCATTTTTACCCTTCCAATTCTCTTCCCCATCCTGCTTTGGGGGATGAGGGAGTGAGTGGCTCTGTGGGGCTCAGTGGACAGCTGGAGTTAAACCATGACAGCCCCAAATTTCTGTATGTTTCCACAACAGTGACTGTTCACTGAAATGACTGTCAAGAACTAGATTTGATGGCTCTGTTACAACTGCAGCATTAGCATCCTGTTGTGGCATGACAGGGAAGAGACTATTGCCTTTAGCTATGGGTCAGAACATTATTCTGAAACCTTCCTTAATGACTCTTCATGCACCCTTAGAGGAATCTACATGGTTTGCTTTCCTCCCTCAGACTGACAAGGGGGGAAAAACACACAACAAAACAACACCAAAACCACTACCAGGGAAATCTCTTTCCTTTCTCTAGCTACACTTAGTTGTTGTTGAAGACCGTTTGTTATCCAACAGCTAAGCATTGTATCGTTATCAACAAAAATTCCAGAATTCTTTCCATGGAATGACATCAATAAAATTTTCTACCCTCAGCTAGTCAACAAACTTGTACTAGAAACTATATCTAAGAGAAAGAAGTAATTTTGTTGGGGAGATGTTTTTTTTTTGTTTTGTTTTGTTTTGTTTTTTTTTTTTTTTTTTTTTTTTTTTTGTTTTTTTGTTTGGTTGGTTTGTTTTTGTTTTGGTTTTTTTTTTTTTACTTATGGAGGGTCTTTGGTTGGTTGCATGTTTTTTTGTTTTGTGCTTGTTTGTTTTCATTATTAGTGACACTCAAGTTATCTGCTTCCTCTTGCTATACACATCTAATATGCGATGTCTCTCAAACCTCTAATATTGAGCTTTGGATATCACAGGGTACATCTTTACACTAAATGATGACACATTCACCCAAACATTTCATTATTGCTGCTGTCGCAACACCATGGCTAGTGCCTGTGCCTGTTAACAGCTTCTGTAGATTTTAATCATGAGGCTATATTGCTCTCCTGAGGAGAAGGAATTAAGTATTTTTGAAGCAGCTTGATATTTTATGCTAGCAAAAAAATCTTCATGCCTGTCATTTCCCTAAAAGTACAGGTTTTGGAGATACTAATCATTAGGATATTGGTGTCATCCAGTTAAGGTGCAAAATCTGTTTTATCTTTAAGAGAGATGGAGAAGAAATTTGTAGATATGTAAACATATCTACAAATCATACATAAACACCCTGCATACTCTCATAGTAAAAGACAAAATGAGGAGAATATTACATAAAATACGGTTATTTAACCAGCTTGTAGAATAGGTCTAATCATTGGCATTCCTCAGCTTTGCAGCATTGCATTATTGCACAACGGGACTTTACTTGTGTGTCAATGCTGTCTTTGAAGTGTTCCAGACAGAACAATAAAACAAACCCCAAGAAATGTGTAATTAAGCTACAAATGTCGTACACATCAATGTTTAAAAATAAGTTGTACAGCAAAATGTTTTGTTCATTATAGTATATTGCTGAAACCTGTTGTGCACCAAATAAATATAAATAAAAGCTCCTTAATTTAAGATGTAGAAAAATAGTGATAGGGATGATGTCATTTTTCAGTGTTTTAGGTGTTCTTAGGTTTCAGTAATATTCCATCCCAGAGCCTGCACTCTGATTTATCCATCTCAAAATAGCCTTCCTTCTTGTATAACACTGATTCATTAAAAAAATAAATTATAATTCTGCAAAATAAGTACTTATAAATCTCTAAAACCCTTAATGATTGAAAAAAACCCAAACAACAGAGGTAGCACAATGGACTACTCTACATAATCTGTAAAATTATAGTTGCTTGTTAATTAAGGATCTTCTTCAAATTAGGATTAAGATTACTCTTCAAATGCTTTATGTGCATAAGAATTTTTACACACATCTCTTTTAGCATTTCAAAAATGCCAAAAAAATGAGATGAAAGCATGTAAATATGTTAATTTGACCTTTAATGTGCATGGACTGCCCCCTCTTGTATCATGTGCTTGCACTTCAGACTGAATTTCCAGAATTTTGCACTTGTCTTTAGTCTTCAGCACATTAATAATTAGAGAGTGTCGGTACCATGGTAGAAACCAAAACAGCTCTAGATATTTACAGAACCCCAAAACAGGCCAGTGATTTCAATACTGGCAAACTATTATTGTTCCCAGTTTTGTAAACTAGCCCGGCAGCAGCTGTGTAAGTAAGTAGATCCAGTTCTAAAAATCAATATATTTTACAGCTTGTCCTCTGAGCTATAAAGAAAAAGTCCAGGGTAAGGTGTAGAGGGGAGAAAATAAAATGACATGTCAGCCTCACAGAGTAATCCGTATCAGTCTGGTCTCTCCTACCCTCTAGAGTGATCTTGCCAGACGTGCACTGACTTAAAAGATCTGGAAAGCTCCTTACTGAATGACTAAGCTGTTACTAAAAAAATCTGTCTTTCAAAAATGTACAAATCAGTAAGCCGGCTGCTTCCTGCTTCTTGGGTCGGATTCTTTTTGGTGATAAAATAGGTAGACGACTGTTAGTTATTTTGTTTAACATCTTCATGCACGTGATCTCCCAGCCAGGCATCTGCTTTCATCTGTTATAAAATCCTTGATTCTGATCAACTGCTTGCCACTTTGCAGCTGAGTAGAAACCCTAAAGAAGAACATTAGGTGGAGATAATCAATTCACAGGCTGTGCACATACTTGAAAAAGACACTGCTCACCATGAATACTCAGCTAGAATATTTATCAAACTGTAAACTCTGTTGCCATGCTCAAGTAGATTTCCTTCTAATACTCAGTAATCCCTGATTTACACTTGGATTGTCAAACCCAGGAAGTTAAAAGCATATCCAGGGCTTGATAAACGTCCACCCTGTGTCTCAGCTGCTTAATTAAGCTTAGTGTTGTGGTGCTCAGGCTCAGTGAAACTACACATGAGTTCTCTCTGTCTTTCTTTGAGATTTTTTTAATTTTTAATTAAAATTTTTTGTTAATTTTTTTTCTTCCCACTCATAATTACGGGTCCAAAGGCAGACATAGTGCTCCTCAGCGATGGCTTAATTGTGCCTGTTGTTCCTAATAGTTGTATGAGGCATTCTGCTTTCTTTGCATAGAGTGATGCTCTGCTTCTTTCCTGGCTACTGGCTCTATCATACCAAAACCGTCATCATCGCTCACGTGTGTGTACAGCTTTCCCTACTCTTTGCCCCTGTGACCTTTTCCCTGCAGCTCTCTTGTAGTCCAGCCTCTGCAAGATTCACCCACCAGACGCTTGCCCTTTCCTACTCTTAAAGCTGTAAAACAAGCAAATGAACCTCATGCTCCTGTCATTCAGATCATAAAAGCATGAGTAAGGTTTGAAAAAAACCTAAAATGGTAAGGGCTTGCCCTTAGAGATCAAGGGTCTTGGACTGGGGGTAGTCATGCTCATCTTTCTCAGACCCGACATTTATGTGATACACCAAAATAGAGACCTTTAATGTTCCTGTGCAGCTGTCCCGATATGTGAATGCAGTTTCACCTAAATGATGCTGTAATTCTCAATTCCTACATGAAAAATCTCAAGATTTTAGTTCCTCCTGGTCAAAAATACGATGGTAACAGAGGTGCTTTATAGCTCTACCTAAAAGAGAACTAAGAAAAAATCTGGGTAGTCAAAAATAAAATATCTTTCAGTAGATGGAAAACTGAGGTGGCTGCATAGAAGCCTAATTTAGTTTCCTGTGAATGTCAAATTAGTGCATTCAGAATATGACAGATACTCACTGTTGCCATTACATTAAGGAGGGCAAGCAGACGTTTTCACTGAGAGCATGGGGTCAGACCTGACAATACTGTTGGCCATAATATTGTATTAGAGAAGCTTCTTCAAGACTGAAAGACTTGTCATGGGGAGATTTGGCCTGTCTCCCATTTTCAATTTACATTCATACTTACATGTCAAATCCTACAACAAGGAGCCAGCCCTGGAACCTAGATGAGAGCTGCATCTTCTTGTAGCAACAGAACATGGAGTGAAGACACCCCGGAGTTACAACCAGACTTTATGAGCCATGTGATCAGGAAAATGGGAAATCAAGCTCTTAAGAACATTCTTAAAACACCTTCAGAATTTAGCATACAGCAACTGTGGAATTAAACCCCGAGAATTCAGTTCATCTTCTTCCCAAAAGAGTGAGAATCTATAAATTTCTCTTATGTACTCCTCTCCTCCTAGCTCTTCTAGTGGGGACACTCTAACATGAAGAAAACCATACTGTGACCATCTCTTTTAATGAGCAATTTCTGCTTATTTTGTCATCTCCCATCAAAATGGAATTTAGCTAACCTAAATTCCAGCTTCTAGAGATGATGATGTCACTGGGCCTCGGCCAGGACTGTGTTCTTACCACCTGCAGCAGCCAAGACTTAACTTATGCCTGTCTGCCAGCCTACTAGTGAGTAACTAACAAGGATTTGGGCTCTATTGTGGGTGGAAGATCTCTGGCTTGAGCATGACTGAAACTCTGATGTAGTCTAAAAGCATGGGTGGAACACGACTCTCAACCAACTGTGTGAAAGCTTGTACATCTCTTTTTTCAGCAGGGCCTGGGTAGTTAGTTTTTCAGTCTGAAATAGGTATTCGAACGTGTGGAGACATTGCATGGCTGAAAAATGTATTTGAAACTGGTTATGGGACACACCATTTCCAAATTAGATGTAGAAGTATTCATGAATGCACACAGTGCATATACCTTCAGAAGTCTGTCTCAGACATTGCACTCTACTTGAAATGTCCCAAATGTTTTCTCACAAAATGTTAGGCACGGCAATTTAAAACACAGTACACTGGTCCAGGCAACTATTCTTACAATATATAATACAAGAGGCAGAAGTCCAGTTTTTCTGTGGTGTTACGAGGCCATGAATATGTCACGGCAAACCTTCATTTGGTTTGATAATAAACTGAGCAGGGAAGTGGACATTTCAGAAGGGAGAGCCACCCTGCAGGAAGACCTGGATAGGCTGGAAGAATAGATTAATAAGAATCTTATGAAGTTCAACAAGGACAAGTATAAGCTCTTGCACCTGGGTAAAAATAATCCAGAAGGGAAGTAAAGTCTGGGATCTACCCAGTTGGGGATCAGGTCAGTGAAAAGGTACCAGCATGTCCTGATGGACCTGAGTGAACAGTGAGCTTTGACAGCAAAGAAATCCAACAGGATGCCTGGCTGCATCAACAAGGGCATCACCAGCAAGTATAAAGAAGTCATTTTCCCAGCCCACTCAGGGCTTATCAGACCACACCTGCAATACTCTGTTCGGTTTTTGGTCAAGAGGAGGACCACCAAGATGATCATAGGCCTGGTAAGCCTGCCATATGAGGAAAGTCCAAGGGAATTATTTTTGTTCAGTCTTGAGAAAAGGTTTAAGGGAGACCTTATCACTGTGTTCCAGTATTTAAAGGGTGGCTACAAAGAAGATGGATATTCCCTTTTTACAAGGAGTCACATGGAAAAGATGAGGGATAATGGGTACAAGTTACTCCTGGGGAGAGTCTGATTGGACACAAGCAAAAAATTTCTCTGAATTAGAACAATGAGCCACTGGAATAATCACCGCAGGGAAGTGGTGGATTCCCCATGATTGGCCACTTTTAAGAATCAGTTGGACAGTGTGCTGAGCCATCCTGTCTAGACAGTGCTTCTGCCAAGAAAAGTTGGACCAGATGATCCTTGATGGCCCTTCCAGCCTGGGATTCTATGAATCTGTGATTTATCCTTCTTATATGTGCTCTGTTGCTATGGACAGATATTTTTATGTAGAGAGAACCATGGCTTGTTTGCTTAAAAAATCAGTAGGTACAGTCAGAGACAGTGGGCCACGCAGCCATTTCCTCCTCTAAGTAATACATCTCAAAAGCACAACTTTAATCTCAACAATTTTTAGAGCATACGTTTAGAAGCAGTCAAATTATTGCCATTATGTACAGATGCCATGGAAAACTCGCTTTAGCAGTAGCTAACCCAAATGTCTTTTTTGTCTCACTGGGCTTTGCAAGAGCAAGAGAAAAGCAGCCTGGGAATGTTGTGCATTTCCTAATATTGTGAAATCCAGAGCAAAATCTTTACAAACCTTTGGTTAGCTTGTCCTTATATTTTAACTCATCATACAGCCAGATACACTGTATAAGTGCATTTTTTAAAAGACATTTAAAATGTGAGGTGTTACTAGTGCTTTCAGCAGTGGTTTTAAATCAGAGAAAAAGACTAAGAAGATGTAACTGCAGAAAATGACTAAAACATAAATAAATAACACCTGTTTTTCATTATTGTATTAAATTAACAGCATCAAGTGAAGCTCAGGTAGTTCAGTATTTTCAGCAAATAGCAGAAGGGAATCAAGTATTCCTGGCTTTCTACATTGATAAATATCAGAGAAAACATAATGTTTTTCATCTTTGATTTTGAGAAATTCTTAAAATAATTAAACCCAGTTCTGAGGTAGTTCCACAATCTGAGTCAAATTATAAATCATCAGCATTTGTGATTAAAGTTAATTTCTCTTTGCTTTTTTGTCTGCCTACAAAGCTACTATAAGTTCAAGTTCTCAGACTGTGGAACTGTAATCCAAAATGTATATGGATTTTGTGGCATTTTAAATTCTTGGCTAAATTACATATACTGATATCTGCTATACTACGATGAGCAAATGTAAATAATTTCCTGAAATTTTCCATGAAAACTTTATACAATATTATTCCTAGATTGCTTCTAGAAAGGATGGTGTATTTTGGTGACATTTAATTCTGCTTCATGGTTTAAATACTCATGTAAGCAGTTTATTACTGTGGTTAATTTTCATTGATATCTAATATTAAACCCTGAAAAAACAAACCAGCTGGCATAGGCTTTATAAAACTAAAGTTAATTGATTATTCAGGTTTTCTATTTGCTACAGATTGCTAAAAATTAAACATGAGACTAAGGTAGAATATGTTATTGGAAAATCCTCCTCAAATACAAACAAGGTTGTTGGATTTTATGGGAGAATACAAACATACACTGACAAATGTACTCTCTTCAAACTCTGCACAAGTCTTGTTGCATATAGACAAAATCTAAAATGTTGCTTCAGCATTTTTTCCCATTTAGTGCCACAAGCCTTATCTCCTAATCTTAATTAAAGGTTTATTGCTTCCGTTTCTGTCTCAAATTAATACTATCTACCTGCACATTAAGGATAACCTAATATTGAAGTGAACAGAAATACTGTTAGACAAAAAAATAAACAGGAATTTGGGAGGGGCAGCTTGACCTTCAGATTGTGAAAACATGAACACTTAACTGAAGGGACTATTAGTAAAATCAAACTGTAACAAATATGAAACTACTTAAATAATTTATATATTATACATGGTTAAATATCAAACTCCTTATGACACAAAAGTGATAGATGCGAGTATCCAGAGGAAATCAAGCTCAAATATTCATAGGATAACAATTTGCATACACTTAAATAATAAATGCACTGTTGTAAACAGGAAAAACAGGAAATTTTTAATATTTATATAAACATGGAAACTATCATTAATCTCTTCTTTCAACTTTTATGAAGGATTTTGCACTTTCCATGTATGCCTTCATTAGCTCAGTTTGAAAAGACAATAAAATGGAAGACAGAGCTTGTACTGCATATGGCTCTCCCATTTCAAAGTTCTAGGTAGCTTCAGAGACACTTTGACTCTCTCTTTGGATCGATTACTTACTTCCAGACTCAAAAAAGTTTCTTGAAACAGCTTGTGTACAAAAATAAAGGTCTGTATCTTATTAGCGCTTTAAATATAACACTTGAGCTCCTTATTTCCATTTATACCAGTCGTTTTCTCACAGGTATGTGAAAGTACTTGGAAATGTCGCAGTTTCACACTAAATTAATTTATGTCCTGGAACAACGCATCATATTATTTTTAAGGCTTTTAATTTAAAAAATAAATTTAAAAATGCCATGTTTGTATATATTTCATTCCTTCTGCTTTTAAGGTGCCATCAGGAGAACCTGTCAGCAATCCATTCAGTGGAAAGGTGAGGGAAGAAGGCTGCTGATATAAAGACAGCACTTGCTCTAAAATAGAGATGACATCTAAAGTGAAGTTGGGTGTACCCCAAGACAGAACTCGAGTTCAATCAATTGCACACATGACACTGTAGTAAAATATCTTAGGATGAATTACAATGTACTATGACTTTAAACTTCTAAAACTTTCCCAAGTTTCGTAATCTACAACAGGAGGGCTTAACTTTCAAATTTTGCCATCTATCTATCTATCTATCTATCTATCTATCTATCTATCTATCTATCTATCTATCTATCTATCTATCTCTCTCTCTCTCTCTCTCTCTCTCTCTCTCTCTCTCTCTCTCTCTATCTATCTATCTCTCTATCTATCTACCTACCTACATACCTATCTACCTACCTATCTATCTATCTGCATGTCTACCCTCTGGCATATACTACCAGTCAACGTTTAGAGTTATAATTTCCTGCAAGAGGTGTTATACTTAGAAATTGGAGAAATAAGGAATTGTCAGGATCTCACTAGTAGAAGAGGTGTAGAAAAATGTTTTACGTAATGACATCTTACACATGGAGGAGGAGTCAACTTTTTCACACCATTAGAATAAACAGAAAGTATACTGAGACAGAAACAGGAATAGAGATAGGAGAAATGGACCCACTATTCTACTTGGACAACTGGGCTGAAGTATGGTTCTGTGCCATTGGCCAAATTCAATAAATGAGTCAATAGTGAGCAGTGAGGGTGATGAGATACCAACAAACAGGGAATCATAGAATCATACAATTCATAGAACAGCAAGAGCTGGAAGCAACCTTAAAGGTCATCTATTTTCAACTCCTCTGCCATTGAGAGGGACACTTTTGACTGCTCATCCAACCTGGTCTTGAACACTCACAGGAAAGAGACATCCCCAACTTCCATGAGTAACCTGTTCTAGCGTCTCACCACCATCACAGTAAAGAATTTCTCCTTTATCTAATGTAAATTTACTCTCTTTCAGTTCAAAACCATTCCCCTTCTTCATTACCATTTATTCTCAGTATAAAACCATTGCCCCTCATTCTATCACTACACTCCCTGATAAAAATGCCCTCCCTATCTCTCCTCTAGGCCCCCTTCAGGTACTGGAAGGCTGTTATAAGGTCTCCCCAGTGCCTCCTCCAGGTTGAAAAACCCTCACTCTCTCAGCCTGTCCTCATCATAGCAGAGGTGTTCCAACCCTCTGATCATCTTTGTTAACAAAGAAAAGTCAGGAGCCGCTGATATATTAGAAGCTAAAAGTGAAACTTGATGAAAGACATCAAAAGAATCGGGGCATGTTCCTCTAAAAATGTGACAGTGTTGGTAAGGCAGCTGGAGGCCTCAACACCAATGCATATTGCATAGGTAACAAGCAGGAGATGGAAGCCATTGTGCATCTAGAAAAATAAAATGTAGTTGCTGTCACAAAAACATGAGGGGATGAATCGCATGATTGGAGCCCGGGAGTCAATGGCAATGAGCTGTTCAGAACGGGCAAGCAAGGAAGGAGGAGTAGGACAAGGTGGGTTTGCCCTCTATGTAAAAGCATGAATTGACTGAGCAGAGTTGATTTGGAAAAGAGTTATTAAGAGGTTGAGAACTTACAGGTAAAAAATAGGGGCCAATCCAACAGAGAAAAACTTCTAGTTGATGCTTACTACAGGTTGTCCCACCAGGTAGGGTGTGGCCCAGGTAACAGCCTGGTGTCTGTGACATGATCAGTTCACAGACTTGAGGGATATGGGCCAGGTGAAAAGTAGAGTTAGGACACAGAGTTTTAAAAACATGAAATTACAGTTGTTTAAGCAACTAGTGAATGATATTTCCTGGGAAACTGCCATCAGGAATGACGTGAGGTGAACAAAGCTTGCATCTCTTTAAGGAGACTTTTCTTAGAGTGCAAAAGCTTTAAGTTTTCACATGTAAAAAATTAGACAAAAAAAAAGGCAGGAAACAGACATGGTAAGTAAGGACCTCCTGGTCAAACTAAAGTATAAGAAAGAAATGTAGACACAAAGGAATCAAGGATGTGTATCCTGGGAATAACATAGGGACACCACCTGAATGTGTAGGGATGGGATTAGGAATACTAAAGCACTCTTGGAGTTGAATTTGGCAAGGAATGTGAAGAATAACACAAAAAGAATGTGAAGAAAGATTTTTTTACAGGAAGGAATGTGAAGAATAACACAAATGTGAAGAATAACACAAAAAGAATGTGAAGAAAGATTTTTTTACAGGAAGGAATGTGAAGAATAACACAAATGTGAAGAATAACACAAAAAGAATGTGAAGAAAGATTTTTTTACAGGAAGGAATGTGAAGAATAACACAAATGTGAAGAATAACACAAAAAGAATGTGAAGAAAGAATGTGAAGAAAGATTTTTTACAGGCGCATTGGCAGGAAAAGGAAGATTAAAGAAAAGGTATCCCCCTTGGTAAATAAGGGAGGAGATCTGGTGACAATCCACATGGAAAAGGCTGATGTACTCAACAAGTTTAGTTTATTTCAGTTTTCATGGTAGTTTATATTCACAAAGTATCAAGTCACTGAAAATCAAGACAGGAACTGGGAGAACAAAATCGCTGTTATCAGAGGAGAAGATCAGGTTTGAGACCTGAGCAACCTGAACTTATGCAAGTCCATGGGACTTGATGAGATGCATCCCAGTGTCCTGAGAGAACTGGCTGATGTAGTTGCTAAGCCTCTCTCTATGACAGTTTAAAAGTCATGGGAGTCATGTGAAGTCCGTGGAAAAAAAGGGAAACATTTCACCCATTTTAAAAAGTTGCAGAAAGGGGGACCCTGGGAACTACCAACCTCACCTCTGTGGTTTAGGAAAATCATGGAAGAGGTCCTCCTAGAAGCTACACTAAGGCACATGGAGGACAGGTACATGATTCAAGATAGCCACGATAACTTTCCCCAGAGCAAATTGTGTCTCTCTAATACAGTGGTTCTGCGATGGAGAAACTACATTAGTGGACAAGGGAAAAACTAAGGATGTCATCTACCTGAACTTCTGGACTGCTGGATAAGGAGTTGGCTTGATAGCAACATCCAAAGAGTTATGGTCAATGGCTCAGTGTCCAAGTAACCAACAATGAGTGATGTACTTCAGAGGTCCATACATGGATCAGTACTATTTAATATCTTCACCAATGACAGAGAAGTGAGATAAAGTACACCTTCACCAAGCTGAGTGGTGCAGTTGATTCACTAGAGGAAAGGGATGCCAACCAGAGGGACCTTGACAAGCTTGAGGAGTGAACCCACGTGAATCTCATGAAGTTCAACAAGGCCAACTGCAAGCCCACTTGGATTTGGGAAATCCCCAAGTTCAGTACAGGCTGGAGAATGAATGGATTGAGAGCAGCCCTGTGGAGAAGGACTTAGAACTGGGAAAGACAAATTTGTACATGAGCTGGCAATGAGGTCATACAACCCTGGAAGTCAGTTGTATCCTGGGCTGCATAAAATATGGCCAGCAGGTCAAAGGAAGAAGTTCCCTCCTTTTACTCTGCTCTTGTGAGACCCTGACTGGAATATTGCATCCAGCTATGGGATTCCTGGCATAGGGAGATAAGGACCTGTTAGAGCAGGTCCAGAGGAGGACCATGAGAATGATCAGAGGTCGGGAACAGCTCTCCTGTGAGGACAGACTGAGAGAGTTGGGGTTGTTCAGCCTGGAGAAGAGAAGGCTCCAGGGACACCTTATTGTGGCCTTTCAACATATAAAGGGGGCTTATAAGAAAGATGGAGAAAGGTTTTTTGCCACGGCAGGTCAAGTAGTAATGGTTTTACACTGAAAGAATGTCATATCCAGAGAAGTTATGGTTGCCCCATCACTGGAAATGTTCAAGGTCAGGTTTGGTGGGGGTCTGAGCAACTTGATCTAATGGAAGATGTCCCTGCTTGTGACAGGGGGGTTGAACTGGATAATCTTTAAAGGTCCCTTTCAACCTAGCAATTCTTAGATTCTAAGAAACTGGAGGGAAAGGATACTAGATGTTTACATGTTAGTGTCTTCTTCATCTCCTACTTGGGAACATGAGAGCTTTAGAAATCTACATAGTTAGGGACTCTTCAAAATCAATTTGAGATTGGATTTTTTTTTCTCAGAGAAAGATGGAGCCCAAGATACTTGCCTTCATTCCAAACTAACTCTTTCAAACCCCAGAGTCACTGGTTGTATGAGTCGTTACTAGCCTTGTCTACCCATGAAATTCTCCCATGTCAGGAGAATTCTTGGTTGCCTCAAAGAGCACCTTCCCACTAGCTTTGTATTACTATGCTGGTTCTGCTTCATGGTTGTGGTTTTTTCATTTGTTTCTGAGCCTTCTCCCTGCTGTGTTTATTATTGTACCAAAAGACTACAAAACCTGAAATCATTGCCTTCCTTTCTCAGTGCCTTCAAGCAACACTAGTATAATCACAGCATTCTTTGAGCAGGCTACATGAATGTCTATAGTTAATCATATTTTTGAAACATTTCATAGTTCTGAGAACTCTGTAATTATGTGTTTAACAAAAGGAGTGGTATTTATTAGCTGCATACAGTGACTAATGTGACTGGTGTTTCTCAGATATTTCTTCATTTTATAGCTGATGTAGCTGATTCAAAAGTAAATGTTCTTATTCTTCCCCTTTTCCACCTTTAAAACAGCTAAAAGACAGGCTTACATAGGGTTCCTACTGTGTGAATATTTACATAGTTTTGTGAGTTCAAAGAAAATATCAGTATTTCCATTCTTCTGAAAGGGGAATTTAGAAAAAAAAATAAAAGGAAAATAAAATAGACTTCAAATTTTTCTTCTAATGTCTATTTTTCTCCTGTGGATAACTCTTAAACAACAACAACAAAAAAAAAAACCAAAAAACAAAAACAACAAAAACAAACAAACAAACAAAAAAAACAAACAAACAAAAAAACAAACACAAAAAACCCCAACCAACCAAACAACAACAACAACAAAAAAACCAAAACAAACAAAAACAAAACAAAACAAAACAAAACAAAACAAAAAACACAGACCAAACCAACCAAACAAAAAAACCATAGGAAATACAAAAAATTGTTCCTGCATAGGTGTAACCTGTGAATTAAGATGCAAAAATGAGTAATCATCCATTACTGGTGGAAAATGAATAAGATTCATAATAATTAAGAATGCTGTATTTCTCTACATATTCTGTAGTCTCTTTTTCACCATGGAGAGTGAGTAAAATGATTCTTGAGTGGAAAACATGTCTGCATAACTGTCCTGTAATAACTGAATATTTGAACTGGCAGCAATATCATGGGGTAGGAGTTCATGGTTTTCATACTCTTTCATGTTAAATTGTAATTCCCATGATCTTGGTTATTGCTATCAGCGTTTCCATGTTCTTGTATTATAGTTGTCCCTGTACGTGTTCAATAACAAACTCTTCTAACTTGTAAGACCCTATCCCCATGCATCAGAGGGAGTCCTCATGTGCCTGTGAGTAATCATGTTGCATTGGATTTGCATGACAAGAAGGAAGAGCCCACACCAAAGCAGGTGAATGCCCAAAGGAGGCTCTGATCCCATGGAAAACCCTTGCTGGAGCAGGCTCCTGGCAGGACCCGTGTCCCCATGGAGAGAAGACCCCACACTGGAACAGGTTTTCTGGCAGAACTTGTGACCCCACGGGGAACTCAAGATGGAGCAGTCTAATCCCAAAGAACGGCGCCCCATGGAAGAGACACATGTTGATGAAGTTCATGGAGCACTGTCTCCAATGTGAGGAACTCCACGATGGAGCAGGACAGAATGTGAGGAGTCCTCTCCCTGAGGATGAAGGAGAAGCAGAGACAAGGTGTGATGAACTGACCCCAACCCCCATTTCCAATCCCCCTTCATCATTTGTGGGGAGAAAGGAGAGAAATAGGGAGTGAAGTTCAGCCCAGGAAGAAGGGAGGGGTGCTGGTAAGGTTTTAAAGTTTAGTTTATATTTCTCATTACCCAACTTTGATTTGATTAGTAATAAATTAAATTAATCTCACCAAGTTGAGTCTGTTTTACTCATGATGGTAATGGGTGAGTGGTCTCTCTGTTCTTATCATGACCCATGAGCCTTTGGTTCTTTTTTCCCTGCCCTGCCCAACTGAGGAGAAGAGTGACAGAGAGGCTTTTATAGGCACCAGGCATCCAGCCAGGGTCAGTCACCAAACACATTTGAATTATTACTCTTCTCTGCCTTTGTCTGCCATGTCCCAAAGCTTTTCCTTTTCACCTTTTCCTTTTCACTAAGGGATGAATTGAGATTGGTTGACTGAAATTCATGGATATAATGGAATTAATGGAATTTATGCAGAAGTAATGATTAAATGTAAGATATAAATTTGTGACTGCTGTTACATTTTCCATATTTGATCAAGTAAAAAATTATTTAGCTGATTAACACTTTCTATTTCAGGAAAAAGAAAACCACAAAACCCTACAGCTTTTCTTTCACACAGTCCTTTCCACAGTAAATAAATCATTGTACTACATCCTTATTCTACTATGTGACATTATTTTCTTGGTTTTGCTCAGAAAAAAAAAAAAATTCCAAAGAGTTTTGGTGGGGTTTATGAAGAAAAACAGCTAGTTGCTTGGCACGATTAAAACTAATGCTTGTAGACTCAACATTTTACCATGCCATCGTTTAACATTGGCAGAGGCTGGAGTGTCTTCTGGAGTGGGTACGTTCATGCAGTGGCAGGTCCAGTAAAGCCAGTGGAAATTCACTAGTTGAGAACAGGACGTATGCTTTGTTGAACAGCACGAATAAAATTTGGTTTACTCTTTCCAAATCAGAAATAGTGAATTGATTAGTGAAGTGAGAAATGATTTTGAGATTCTTCTTAGGAGCAGACTTTACAAAAATTAAAGTTTCATTTCTTAGTGTAAAGTGGGAGGTAGGTCCCGAAAAGTGGTAATGGCATGTTTTGGTTTTTTTTTTTTTTCCCAAAGAATAATGAGAACCTCTAAATTTTGAAAATAATATTTTCCTTCAGTTACATAAGTAATAAAATGACTGCAATGTATTGTGAAATATTGGCAATAAAGCAGAAATTAATTTTGTTTAACTTGCTTCTCTTCATTTTGTTCTATTTCTGTCAATATTTACATTTATTAACTACTTGAATATTTACATAATGTGTTACTGTTGCTTGTCACCTCATAGGTTCACCCAAATATTTAATTAATTGACTTTGGTAAACTGCTATAAATTCAACTGTCAACAGCACAGACTCAGTTACCATGTAGCACAAACATTACTAAACCTATATCCTCAGAATAAAAGAGAAATTATTGTCTTTAAATATGTATGCTCATAAAGGAGTGAGTGCAATCAATTGTCTTCTGTGGCCCCAGAACCGATTATCAATATGTTATTATTCTGAATGTCGTCCTGAGAGGTGTGGTACAGCACTACAGACTTTTTTTCTGAGTCAGGTGTGGTGTGTGATGTGAAGGCAAGGATTCCGTTTCCAGCTGATGTGTGAACTTCGGTTTGTTGAAATCACGGGGCCTGGCCACTACTCTTCTTCAGGTGACTTTACCACATTTGTCTCGGTGTGATCTTCAACATGTAGATTCCATGGTTTCTTGCTATGTGCTGTGGTGTCAGCCTCGATGCACTGGTAGTTGAATGATATGCATTTATGTGTTTAAGTTAAAATCTAGGCACTACAGAGAAGTCAGTGGTCCCTGAGGATCCACAGGCCCTGGTAAAACAGCTGGCTTGACGACGAGCTCAGCTCTTAATTCATCCTTTCTTCCCATGAATCAGAGTAATTTTTTTTTTTTTTTAATTCAGAAACTAGAAAATAATTTTTCATGTTCAAGGATACCACATGTTAACCGGAGAAATGTTTTAAAATCCACAAAATATATCCATGTAGCTGTTACTGTTAAATATTGAAAACGTTGGCTGGGAAGGGGCAGTATATGCTATCTTTTGCTTATATTAACAACCCCTCTCCATACAAATTATGCCTTAATAAATAATTGATCTAAAAATTATTTCCTGTAGTTTTGGCTTTTAACTACTTTCATCAAGTAACTTAGCTCATTAATGAGGAAACCTTTCTTTTCTTTTAGCTCATTTGATAATTTTAAGAAGCTCTAAAGTTTTTGAACTGTGTGATCTTTTGAACCCAGCAATGCCAGTACAATACTACTTTCTCATTAGTAAAAGTACCATTGCTTTGAAACTGATTTTTTCCCATTTGTTCGACTTTATTTCAGTCTTCATTAGCTGAAAAACACTAAAAGAGAATATTAATTTGAATTGCTTGTATATTGTCATCCCTACTCTCATTTCAAGTGTAACAGCCACAGATAAATATTTGATACATTAAACAATCCTAAATTACAAATATTTAGATGGCACCCTCAAGAAAACGCCTTTGCTAATGAAGAAGACTTTGAGTCAGAAGTATTCAAAAGCTGGAAATAAATAGGCTCTCTTTGGACTGAAACTCCATTTTATTGAGGAAGATATTATGTCAAACAGCTGTCTACATATTTTCTAGGCATTCATTTTATGAATCATCATTTCATATAATGGATATTTTACTATCATATCCATAGGATTTTTAAGTTGTTTGTTTCATGTAATAAAATTAAGTTCTGGTAGGTTTTGTTGCAAATCCATTCACAGTTTTTCTTTTCTTTTTGTGTAGATTAGAGGGTTATCTTGATTTACAGCCTGCACTATGAATCAGTAAAAGATTTCTGTTTCCATGCAGAGGAGGCCAAAGAAAGGATGAAAAACATTGAGGATATGGTATAAAGGGCAATGGTCTAGATGAAACAGGGAATGCTAATAAATGGTTTTGTAATGAATGTGTGGATTTCATGGCAATGAAGCACATTTTTCTGTTGCTTCCCCATTAGAAGGATGTTAAGAAATATCTCGCGCTCCATCATCATTAACATACCTCATAAAAATATAGCACAAAAAGAACTTGCTATGCTGCATGTTTTCAGAATATTAATATGTACTAAGTACATTTCAATAGAACAGAAGGTTTTACAAGCCTTGTAAGGCTTTAAATCCAAGATTATTGTACAATTTTTTTTTTCAAAAAAACCCCAAACCAACAACAAAAAGCAACAGAATAAAGACAAAAATCAATACTTCCTGTTTAAAATATTAAAATCAAATTAAATTGGCGTGAATAGTATTGGTATTATTCTTGATTTTTGAATCATGCTCCTTCTTTAATCCCTATATCCTATGGCACATGAGTTTATCATGAAACCTTTATCTTCCAAAACTTGGCAATATCCTATTTTTTTTTCTGTTTAAACTGATCTGAAAGATATACCCAAATATTTCTTATGGACTGGAAAAAGCTAAAGAATGTAATTCTAAACCCATCACATGGTTTAATGGCCTGAGGAAGACACCTTTTCTTTTGCCCGTGTTTGTAAAACAGAACAAAATGCAACACACTGTTTCTTCCTCAGGATTATGGACCTGATGGCTCGGGTCCAGAGGAGAGCCATGAAGATGATCACGGTGTTGGAGCACCTCTGCTCCAAGCACCGGCTGAGGGATCTGGGGTTGTTCAACATGGAGAAGAGGAGGCTCCGAGGAGACCTTAGAGCAGCCTTTCCAGTACCTGAAGGGGGCCTACAGGAAGACCTGCAATGATAGGACGAGGGGTAATAGCTTTAAGTTGGAGAAGAGCAGATTTAGATTGGATATTGGAAACAAGTTCTTTCCTCTGAGGGTGGTGGAACACTGGAAGAGGTTGCCCAGGGAGTCGGCTGAGGCCCCTTCCCTGGAGATATTCAAGGTGAGGCTCAACGAGGACCTGTGCAACCTAGTCTAGTTGGGGTTGTCCCTGCGACTGCGGGGATGTCAGACTAGATGACCTTTGGAGGTCCCTTCTGGCCTGGAAGATTCTGTGATTCTATGATTTCCATCTGTCATGCAGGGAAGGTTGGAAACCATTGCCTTGTACCCTTCTTTCAGAGTTTTACTGAACTGTGATTAGGAAAAGTTATGTCTATTGCTGAGCTTGCATTTAGGGCCTGATCCAGTAAACACAAATTTTTGTACTTTAAGACATATCCTCCTCATATATGTAGAGCTCTCACAGTTCATAAACTTTAATTTTTTTTTTTCCCATGAAATTCTGCATATTTCAGGTAAGAATAAGGGTGGATTAGAAAAATTTTTAAAATAATGATACAATAAATTAATACTCTGATTATGATTTAATATTTTTAGTTTGTGTTTTATTAAAAAAAAATGACACTGTAATAAAAGGTCTATTCACCCACACAATCTTGCTAAAGAACAAATACTGTTCTGAAAATATTTTGTTTGGGAAATACTATTTAAGCTAGTATCAATGTTTTTATTTCTTCTCAGAAAGAAATATTTACCTAGGAGATTGCGAGTTAAATCTCTTTGCCTCTCAGCAATACATATAAATTTTTATATAGCTCTTTATCTTTGCAGAAAATGACGTGACAAACTTTTACATACATAAAACAACATAAGGCAACAAAGACTGGAAGGTGTTCAGGGTGTCATTTTCTTAGCCTGTTATCAGGTGGTATAGGAAGCTGAGATTTTTTCATATTACGTATTTTGTGTCTTGGCTGTAAGTGCTTTGTAAAATAACATTTACAATTTCTACCAGTAAAGAAATACGTTCTGTGGAATGATGATTTCAGAAGAAATGGAAAATGGCTTCCAATTAAGACTAAGTGCCATCACAGACCTCTCTAGAGATGTTCTCTTTGTCTTACTGATGCATTGCAGATGTTCTGCTCAGGCTGAGGAAAGGGTGGAAAATACAGATAATTTCCAACAGTGTTATACCTTATTTTTCATATTGTAAAGGTCTAACATTGCCTTCTTATTACCTGCAATTCCCATGGAGAAATAGGAAATGTTTTAAGTGTCTTCTTTTAAGAGAGGAGAGAAAAGCAAAAGAAAAGAAAATTTATCGTAAGTGAAGAGTTTTTGTCTCAAGAGAGTTTTTACATGTTAAAAGTGACTGTTACTGCTTTTGAAGTGGAGAAATGTAACTCTGTATTTCAAAATTCATGGTTCATATTTTCTCAAAATCCTGGTAAAGTGCACAAAATCAATATGAAAGGTCAGTGTAGTACTTCTGGGATTAGAATATTTACATTTATGAAACTGGTATTAGGAGTCTCCTCTGCAGTGGACACCAAATTATTTCATAATATCTCCCCAAACAATTCTCTTTCAAAAGGACTGCAGGTGCTTCAGCTTCAGTTTGAAAACAGCTGTTCCCTAAACTGAGCTACTCAAAATATGTTTTCTAAAGGCCCTCATCAAAAACCCAATATGACCATAAATTTGGTCAAAAATTTCCTTCTTTGTTTGAAATGCTCGGTAGTACATGGTATGCAATAAAAACCTAATGCTTTAAAGGTGCATTTTTTCATCTAGATCAATCATATTGTCCAACAAACTAGATTAAATCTGTGGCGTTAGCTCAGTTATTCAAACCCAGATTTTGGTCCAGTAATTTTCTGGGGAAAAAACCCCAAAGATTTAGCTATCCATACCTCCATGTGTAGCATAGATATAGTCCAGCTATTCCAGACAGTCCAGCTGGTTTGGAACTGTTCTTTCCAAACACAGACACTATATATGGTGCTTGTAAAGACAATTCTGATTCCTGCAGATTAGCCAAAAGATGATTTTTGAAGGTTCTACTGGTTTTGTACATTTTCTTTTGTGAACTAATTTTTCATTTTTTAATCTAAACTCTGTTCCATGACAAACTGTCAACTGCTGCTACTAAATGAGTTTTTTTCTCCCAAGACAGTGACAGATGCTGTAAAAGCTAAAGGGTGTCCCAGTCTCTCTGGATACCTCTTTGCCTAGATCCAAGCAATGCCATAGTTATAATGTGGCCAGATTTGGCATTTGCATTGGCATGGCTTTGTGTTCTTGGCCATAGTCTACTTCTTGCTCTCATGGCAATCTCACTCAGCCAGTGCCAGGCTGACAGGTTAGCTGTGGTTTGGAACAAGAATGTAGAGACAGAGCCAAAACCATCATTTAATATCAGAGCTCACCAAAGCAAAATTGGAAATTTCTGCACCAAGCAAATGTGGGTTTATCAATTCTGTTTCTTTGAATCACTGTCTAGCATTTCTGGACATCTGACTGTCCAGATGGAGATGCTGGAAATGGACTAATCCTTATAAATTAACTGTATGGCATATGTGCAATAGGACCAAGTGAAAAAAGAGCAGCAATGGGAGATGGCTCCTACTGCTGGCAATTGTGAATATGGCCTCTTGTTTGTTTTTATTATACTCAGGAAAATAAAATCTTACATTTCAGTAATTAAAAAAAACATTCAGTGAAAAATACAATTACCCAATTTTCTTGAATTTTAATAGTGAAAGGCATGGTGAAGACAGCTCTTTCAGAGAACAACTAGTCTCCTCTTGAAGTAAGGTACTTCAGGCATTTTTGTTTATCATGACTTTGGTCCACAAGGCTGACATGAAATGCCACTTTACTAAATACTGGTTATACAATGAGAAAGTAAAATACAGCTCCCAGGGTTTTTCCATTCCAACTTTTTTTGACTGTGTTTTCTACCTGCCATTTCACCTGTTCTGTGGAACTTAAGAATCCATGTAACTCAATAGCTTTCCACAAAATCTTGCAAAAATAAAAGCCAGGTGGTATTTAGCAAGTTAAGACCACATCCAAATTAAAAGCATATTCTGGCTGGACATTACATGTGTGTTAGTATGATTAGCATTGGATTAGTAGCTTAGGTTAATATAAATATATAAAATGACTTCTTTTAAATCACTTTTTTTTTTTTGTGCTGATTTTGTTTTGAAACAGAAATTAACGAAAAGAAATTATTTTTGAAACAAAAAATTTCTTTCTCAGGATGTTTCAATCACCTTTTAAAATATATTCCATCAACGTATCCAAATTTTTAGCTAAATGAGGAGAGTAAAATACATTAAAACTATTTTTCTTGAATTTTGATAAAACTTCTCTCTACATAGAAACTTCTCAAGGTCTACTGTCTACAAATGTCTAGTCTCCTCTCTTGGAGCTGTAGGATATTTTGCAACAGACCTGCACATGGCTTGGTCTGCGTTGGTGATCTTGAGAAAACACATCGATTTGGCTTGAAAAAACTGGAACAAACACCCACACTGACAGAGGCTGATAGCCAAGCACAAACTGGTTTACAGCTTATCACACACAGGTTGCCAAAACATTGGCTGCCAAGACACATAAACTGTGTTCCAAGCTCAGCTGATGAATTTTTACGTTGGACTGGGCCAGATGTCTTAGTGAAACATCCTAACGTTATGCGATGCTCAAATCACCATTCTTATGAGGGCTGAATGTTGACATTTTCGTCTGGATACATAAAGGCCATCAAAGCCTGGCAAGGTGCTGTGAGTGCTATATCTCCAGAGGGTGATACGACATGCTGTCACCTGTGAAACTGCCTGAATCAGTAAAGTCTTCCTTCAGGCCCTCCTGGGACACCACAACAGTGGCGAATGCCAGTGACTCATTTCCAGACAGGTATCTATATCGTGATTAGTATTACGACACAGTAGAAGTATCATATTGTTTATAGAATGCTGGACTAAAAGTCAATGCAGCCCAACATCCCCTCTCCAGAAATGTTTGCTGGCAGATGCCAGGAGGAGGACATGGAGCAGGTCAGATGTTAAACAATAAAGGTATTTGGTGGATTTTTTCTTCCACAAATGAATCTTGTAACTTTTTCAATCCATGCCCACTTTTACCATCCACAATGTATTGTTTCAGGAAGATGAACAGTTTCATTGTGTATTATTTGAAATGTCTCCTTTTTATGGCCACTTAAACATGTCTGGTTCCATTTGGTAAAAATTTTCTCATTAAATAGCAAATTAAATTAGAGTTTACTACAAAATAGGCTCTGGATTTATGAGTTTTCACTTCGCAACATTTTAGAATGAAATAAAGTTCAGACTTAGTCTGTTTTACTCTGTAATTATACCTACAGCTGTGGACTTTCGAAGCACTAAAGTCTATATTGGTTGTATTGTTGTTGGTTTTTTTCCTTTTATTTATGATCAATTTATCAAACACAGTTTTAAATTATAATATTAAAGAAGCCATGGTGTGGTTTTTTTGTGAACATGAATTCTGCTTTTAGGTTTTGCCATCCTTGGACTGGGCATGGTTAAGATTTAACAAAGAGGTGTTTCCCTGCTCACTTTCATACCTAACTTGTGACATTTAACACATCATCTAAATTAGAAATATCCAACATCCCCGTTCAGCAAAATCACTCACAACTAGAAAAAGAAGACAGAAAATAGCTATGAAGGCATTTGAGTGGATGATGAAAACTTGTGTCTCTACCAGTTGAGGAACATCAGTGAACTTACCATGAGAAATTGCCTACTGAGTTTCAGAGGGAAACCACACCGATGATGAACACTGACTTGTAGAAATGTTTTGGGATCTGATCATATAAGCTACATAAAGTGGTCAGACCTTTGATAGCTTGAAGGCCCAGATCAATGAAAAGGCTTGAAGGACTGGGACTGTGTGGTCATGAGCAAATCACATATTTTACTAACTTTGAGTTAGCAACCTTAGAACTGCTTGTTCTAATTCCATGAGCTTTTATTGTTATGCTAAAAGCAGTATGTGCTAAGCCTCATCAGAATGCAGTACTACAGGTTCTTCAAGAAATAGCACATCTTCTTCTCACTCCATCTTTCCTATAAATGTAAGTTTCCTTTGAATGTAAACCAGCATGGAGCATATAAACTTCCCTACAGCACCCCACAATTCATATTTCATATTTATTACATGCTATACTACTCGCCTTGCAAAGCTGTGAGTTATTAGCCATTAATAGCAATACTATTTTGCACGCTGGGAAAACAATGTACACTCTCCTTACACTTAATTTTCCATAAATTTGTGAATGTCCCTTCACTGGAGATGTTCAAGGCCAGGCTGGATGGGGCTTTGAGCAACCATGTCTAGTGGGAGGTGTCCCGGCCCATGGCAGGAGCCTTGGAACTAGATGATCTCTAAGGTGCCTCTGACCATTTTATGATTCTACAATTCCTGTAAGTACACATAATAAATGGTTTGGATTTTTTCATGGGGACAAAAATACAAAAAGCAAATCCATGCTCCTGGATATAACAGTATGGTATTCCAGACAGTTTCTTCAAACAGCCTTTGTTAGAATCATACCTTACACCTTGCTAATGCTACCAAAGATGATAAGCTGTGCACATAAATTCCCCTAAGTGAGTTTCCTTAATCAGTTTTTAGATTACCTTTCCACATCTGAATTAAAATGTGCTTATTGTAAATTATAGCTCCCCTGCCTTTTCTGGGTAAGGCAGAGAGTATTTTAAATTTAATTCAATCAAAGCAGAAACAAGTATGGATATGTAAGCTGCTGTTTAGTGGTAGAATCATTTGAGATTCCCAATGAAGTCCACCAATAAAAGATAATAATGGTGAAGTTTTGCCAACCTTTCTTTGAATAATCTGAGCACAAAGCATTACCAGCAGGCAGCTGTGTTTGTTATAAGAGAGGAAATTATTTTTTTACACAACAATCTCAATACTAAGAATTTTCATTTTTATTTTGTTTTGGTTTTACTAGCCCTTTTTATACTTAATTATATTCTATGACAATTTTTTATGGGGTTTAGTAAAAGAAATACTAAGGACTGCATCTAACAGAGATGCTGAGTTAATGGTTTTGGGAAGATCAACAATATCTAATGCTGGTGAGATATACTTTAATTTTGTCCTGCTCTCAATGACAACTGAGATACCCAAGGATGCAGAGGTTTCACAGTAGGCCACTGTGATTTAAGAGCAGAGGTACTATATCTGGTAACAACACAGTTGGTAGGTGACTGGAAAATACAGCAAAAGGAAAGATAAAGTAGGATCCCTACATTCTGTTTGGAAAGACCGCCAACAGGAAACTGTAGAGAAGGCAGTAAACATGAATATAAAAGAAAAAAACCAAGCCATTCACCTTATAGTACGTTTTTTTTCTAAAACTTGGTAAAAATTTCTCATATTTTCTCAGCAAATTCAGAAAGTTTCTTTTTCAAATGCATCATTTTATAGAAAGTGCAGATTTATATGTAAAATATATATGCAATATATACACATACATATATATACAGAAATCTAAGATTATGACTTTAAGTAACTGTTTAATTCTAACAGATTGCATTTACTGTTATGGAGACATTTATGTCAAAATACACATACATTATTATCTTCAAAAGGCAAAAAAACTTTTACATGTGTGTATATATGCACATAATAGTAGTTTTTTTGGCATACTTGAAACTTAAAAGATTAACAAAATACCTTTTTCCTTTAACATGAGACAAGATATTCCAGGAAAATCTAAACTGGCTTATGGGAAAATGAGGAAATTCAGTCTATCTTGCATCAACTTTCTACATGCTTCATGGAAATTATGCTGCAAAAATTATAACCTAAAGCTATGATGTCTTATCATCAGATTAGTCTCTGCTGATTGTATTTAATTTTAGTATTATGGGTATTGATATGCCATTAAAAGAGTCTTGTTTCCATTTTCTTTGAAATTTTAACACTCTCTTTCTTTCATAAATGTTAATATTCAACACTTTTTCCTGATTATTTCATTTTAAAAGTTCACTTCAATAAAACCTGTGAAGTATAGAGTGTCCTTTTTCTTCTTTTTCACTCTTTCCCTCAAGGAAAGGAGAATCTTTTCATTCTGTACTAAACTGTATTGGAAGTGGAGGTATCAGATACATCAGTCAAGGTCACATAAGGTGATGTTACTCTGCTCATATATTCAGTGAAATGTGTTGAAGTGACAGACATTTCACAGTGACCAACCCTCGTGAAGAATCTGTTCTTACACAGAGAGAAACATTCCTTGAGGTCTGTGCATGACTCTTGCCTGTGCCTGAAGACAAAACCTTCTTAAGTTAAGCTTTATGGACTATATAATGTTTATCACTGCTCACCCAGGACCAAATTGAATCTGTTTGTATCCTGTATATGACATGTCGTATAATCAAGCTGCTTCGTAATGCCTTAACCTGATGCTATGTTAGAATTATGGTCTCATCCTCGTGAGGGTTGTACATGCCATTGTTACTTTAAAGGCTAATATTTGCCACTGTTGTTTATTGCCTGGAAATCAAAGCCATGGTTCTATATGTTCAGTAATGTGTCTCAACATACGCCAATTGAGAAAATACCAAAGCAGTATAACGTATATTAAAAAAACTGTATTTTCCGGTGTGTTGTCCCATCATCTGGTACATCTATACCTGACTCAGACAACCCTCTGTGGCTTTGGAAAAGATAGATCCCTTCAGTAGTGCATCAGATCACTGAGCAGCTCTGCATCTGTGAAGAATTACTTGGGTAAAATGCCTGCAGGACAAGGGATTTGAGACTGGCCTTTCCAAGCCACACATCTTAGACATGCATCAGTCACACAGGAATCCCCATTGCAATCTCATTTTTGATAAAATGAATAGGGCGTAAATGGATATAGCAGTGCAAACACGGATGACTGGGAAAGTATGCCTGCAGATTTTAAGAGAATCCATTAATTTTTTGTGATTACTTTCCTCCATGAACACAAAACCAAAAATATTTGGCATGGTATCAACAGTAATATTTATTCACTTTTTTTCCTCACTAATTAATATTTGCAAAGTAAGCATTATATATTCTTACATGGATGGTAGAAAACAAAATAAAACAAAAACATATTTTATTATGTCCTTGCAAATCTTCCCACCATTATCTCACTTATATTCCCTCTCATACTTGAAGAAATGCAAAATCTATGTATGGGAAACAGCAGAGTGCTCAAGGATTAAATTTGCCCTAGGTAGTTAACAAAGATATTTTGGGACCAGACAGTGATTGGGCAAAGTTACAAATGTAAGTGAAATACCAACATTCTTGAGAGGATTTAGTGTTTTCTATATATTCCTACTGTCAGGAGCACGTCCAGCCAGCATTGATAATGATTACACTGACTGGATCATTTCATCTCACATGGATTTATTTTGTATTGACTAAATGCTGTCATAATAAGTTCGTGATAGTTTTTCAACACCTCTCCATATTCAGTACTTCAGGAATGACAAAATAAAAACTTTTGGCTTTGATCTCTTTTCGAATTATTGAAGGCACTGTGGAAATACTTTGGTGGAAAGGAGAGCAGAAGACAGAGAGCAGAAGACAGGAGCAGATAGCAAACAAGAAATAGGTCAACAAAAATGTCCTTTTTGCTCCCCAATTAAATATATCTATCAGAGTAAGATCCCCATCACCTTTTGTGATGTAAATTCTATAACACCACAAGTTTCTTTTCTTCTCATTAGACACATTCAGCTTAGACAAAGCTACCCCATTTTGGTACATTATATATCTTAACTTTGAGCACAAAAGGAAACCTGTCACAATCTTTCCACTTTGAAGTCATGCCACAGAAAAAGAAGTCTCTAGGACTGGTGGAAGTAAGCTGCCTCCTTCTTAAATAAATTGTTTTCCTTAAGGAAATATTGAAGCTCAGTATCTATCTATCTATCTATCTATCTATCTATCTATCTATCTATCTATCTATCTATCTATCTATCTATCTATCTATCTATCTATCTATCTATCTATCTATCTATCTATCTATCTATCTGCCTACCTGTATATATACACACACGTATGACCATATTAAAAACAAACAAACAAACAAACAAACAAACAAACAAACAAACAAACAAACTCTTTTTGTACTCATGAATATTGTACTTTCCCATCTAATGATTATGATAGGGGTATTTGCTTTACTTTTTTTCTGTCCAAGCAGCTTGTTCCCTGTCTCCTAATCTCCTAGCAAATCCATGTTTATCATCTCTATAAAAGTAGCAAAACACAATAGTTGTAAATAGTGGATTTCATGCTGAAACTAACGGAAGTGGTGATCAGGGGAAGCTCATTTTGTCACAAATGTGAAATAACTATGATATATTCTTGCATATCAAGCAATATTAATGGTAGAACTACTATTTCCATCACTGGAGAGAGGGCAACAAAATGTTTGTTTTCAGACTCTATCAGTCATCAGAATCCATGCAAGGCAGCTTCTTAATTTCTTTGAATCATTTCCAGTATCAAAAATGTGGCTGAGAATATCCAAAGGAGCTGCAGAATTAATATTTTATCCCAGAGAACAATTGTCAGTCCAATAATTCAGCTGATAGACTGAATCTGCCAGGAAACATATTCTGCACAGTGTCAATGGACTCCAACTTTGAAAATATGATGGACTCCAAGAAGGTGTGCCAGGTGAATTAGACAGATAATAAATACGGAAGTAACTCAATAAATTTTCTTCTTCTACAAGAAAGTTCATACAATTTGGGTTTATCCATGAACAGTTGCACTACATCTTTTGTCTTTATTAAGGGAAGTGTGTTTCTTTTTTAAAACTTAATGAAGAAAGATCACTAGAAAGAATTCTTGGGAATTATTTGGACATTACAAGAGGGATTTTGCTGGTACAGGAGAAGCTAATAAAAAAGTAAGTGTTGGAAAACACACAAAAAAGTAACAAATAGGCTGGCTCTGGAAAAACAAAATAAAACAAAAAACCAAGTTTGCTGATGACACCAAGCTCAGTGGCGCAGTCGACACGCTGGAGGGAAGGGATGCCATCCAGAGGGACCTGGACAGGCTTGAGAGGTGGGCTAGTGCAAATGGCATGAAGGTCAACCAAGCCAAGTGCAGGGTCCTGCACCTGGGACGTGGCAATCCCAGGCACAAATACAGGCTGGGCAGAGAATGGCTGGAGAGCAGCCCTGAGGAGAAGGACTTGGGAGTGCTCCTGGAAGAGAAGCTCAACATGAGCCAGCAGTGTGCACACCCAGAAAGCCAACCCCATCCTGGGGTGAATCAGAAGAAGCGTGACCAGCAGGTCACAGGAGGTGATTCTCCCCCTCTACTCTGTCCTCGTGAGACCCCACCTGGAGTCCTGTGTCCAGCTC
>VZRU01013350.1:110438-123755 GCA_013398155.1 Pedionomus torquatus
ATAGAACTTCCTTAACATGGCTAATCTACACAAGTCACATTCAAAAAGTATCTTTAGAATCCTTTAATAGTTTAGGCATGAAGTCGACTGCTAGTTTAAGAAATGATTTAATGTATTTCAATGACCAAAATGATTAAGTAAAACTGATCTCGACTGCATCAAGAGAAAACATTTTGAATTTTGGGCTAGCCTTCAGTAATTTGTAGAAAGCAGGTCAAAAAACCCTAACCCTGACAAGTGAAGTAAATAGGCTTATTATAGCTGCCTCTCTTGCATTGCTAATGAGTATGTATTCTAACTTTAGCAATAGTTCCTGCAAGCAATGGGAAGCAAAGAATTGTTGCGGTTCTTATGGTTACATATTCAGAATATGAATATATAAATATTCAAAATAAATAATAGGATTTTAATTTGAAAGTAAAATAATCTTAATTAAAATACATTGAAGTCAAATACTTATATTTAAGTTTTATTTCAAATGTTTGGTGTTCTTCAATTATCAGACTCATTTACAATACCCACATTATGTTCCTTGTTAAAGAAAACTATTTTGTAGATAAAAGTAATGTCAGGGTGACATTCATGAATTCAAACATTTAAGCCAGGACAGATGTGTGATTAACTCACTGCCTGATATTTTAATATAATCCTAATTATTCTGAAACAATATAATTACATTGTCACTGTCGTAGGTTTATCCCAGCCAGCAGCAAGAACCATGCAGCCACAGTTCTTCTCCCCCCTAGAATGACAAGGAGAAGAGGGAGAAAGGAGAGGAAAGAGGGGAAAAAAAGCAGCTTGTGGGCTGAAATAAAGATAGTTTAATAGAACAACAACATAGAAGGAAAATAAAAACAAGAAATTATAATATCAATAGAAATAATAATTACAGAAGCTGCTCTCGCCACCCAATGAATTATCACTGCACCAAGCTGTGATTTGGAGCATTCCCTTGCCCTTGGCCAACCCCATTCATATACCAAGTATGATGTTTCCACTTACATCATTTTGTCTATGACTCTTATCAGCCTTTATAGGAAGCTGAAAACAGTCCTATGTAAACAGTCCTATATGTAAATATAAACATTACCTGGAAACAACTAAACCAATACGCATTATTGACATTTCTTTTATATCAAATCTGAAACACAGCAATCACTAGAAAAAAGATATTAACTCTATCCCAGCTGAAACCAGGACAATCATCTGAACAAAAATCAGCTGAGGAAGCAAAGATATAACTATGATACTGTCTTTTGATGACAAGTATATTCCCCAGTAGTCTCTAATGAAAATTACTTGCAAAGGACAGCAAATGCATGCATTGAAGTCCTTTAGTGATAAAGTATACAATCTGAAAAATTAGATAGGAATTACTTTTCCACAAATTGCAATTTCTTGCATCTAATGGACATGGCAGTAAAAAATAATTTTATATCCAAGTCTCCTGTTTTCAAATACATCAACTCTCAAAGTAAGGAAAAATCTTTGATAGACTGTAGGAGGCAGCACAGTCAACGGTGCTAGTGATAATAAATCATTTTACATAGGGAGTCATAAATAACTTTTTAACATATGTTCTGTATTTTATATCCTGTTCCAGGATGTACATGCACAATATATTGTATATTGTTAAGGAATGAAAGAATGTCCAAGATATTTTGTGAAGCTAAATATGAAAACACAGAAGAAACAAATAAACAAACAAATTGTAAATTATTTAGATAGTGGTCTACAACTGCACAGCGGTACAACAGGGAACTTGTCAAAAATCCAAACTGGTGCAGAATGTTTAAACAAAAATAACAGTGAGGAAAACTGCAACAGAACAGAGTAACCAATTTTCCTTACTCCATTTTGAGACTCAGAAACAACTGGATGATAGACAAGATGGATACCTGTTACTAATGGTAGAGATATTAAACTTTAGTACACAACTCTTAGAAAGGTAAAGCCTATCTGTGAAAAAAAAATGTAAAATATACATCAGTTAGATTTATTAAAGAATAAGAAATGAATACTAGGATTCCTCTGTCAATGCTGTTTCTCTACACTACAACCCTACAAATAATCGGGGTAGAAAAAGAGTTGGAACAACATCATACAGTCAGGCCAAACTGTCAGCAGTGATATTAGTATTTTAGAACTCAACATAAATGGGGATACAGAAGGCAGACTATGATGTAGCAGAGCAATGAGGGAGTTCTTATCAGGTTCAGATGAAGTTTTCTCAGTTGAAAAATCAAAAAAGTATTTGGCTTCTGTACTTCTACCATCTGTCTTAGATCCCATGGAATAACTAAAGGCAATGGTAAAAACATTTTGGTAAAGTTTTGATAAAATTAAGGTAATTCTACTTTTTCCTGCCATAATTACAAACTAAACTAATAAAAATTAATTTTTTATTTTTTTTTTTTAACAGCTGAAAAGTTATTAAACTGAGGAAAACAAGTCTACTTACTTATGTCAAGTTATTTGAACTACTCTAAGAAAAGCGTTGATCTAACACTTTAAATATGTAATGCCTTGAGTTTACAAGGAAATATTTCCACTTGAAGCATTGGCTTTGAACTGAGCCTATAGAGCAAATTTTAGGGTCTCTCAAACTGGAGGTGTCAAAACTTCTGAAAAATAAAGTCGTTTGCGCAGGCACTTTTGAACATTTGAGGCTTCATTCTTTCTAAATTTATTCTTGGCAGTTAAGAAACTGATGTCGTTTCAAATTGTCTTGGCAAGCATGCAACTACAGAAGGACAGTTTCTTGCTGAAATCCTCTCTCTGCAAGACAGGTTTCTTTTAGAATTCTGATAGTGTTTGTGCACTTTGAAAAATCTGCTCATGTACGTTTATTTCCACCATTAAAAGCCCTTCTGATTTGATATTTAGCTCCCATAATGGGTCTTTTTCAAAGATCATAACATGAGCAGAACATAATCATATTTTTTCATTGCATTACATAACTTCAATTTCAGACTTTCTGGCTTTCCTAATTCCTGAGCCATGGAAATTACAAGGCAAGATGACTTCTTCCATGACCTCACTACTGAAACAGAACACAATATTTTGCTGCAGAGTTTATCTTGCTAAAATAAAGAATTGATGGTTCATTTGTTACTTTACTCTTATAAACTCATTATTTTCAGGCTACTTATCTGAAGTGGACCTCAGAAAAAAAACAAACAGAATAACCATAGATTTTGAAGTTCCACTCAGAAAAAGGAATCAATGTCTAAAGTTGGAAGGGATGTCTGGAATTATCTTATATATTTCTTTATTTTGCCATTCATTCATTCATTTCTTACTGAAAATGGCATTTTAGGAGCATAATGTTAATATTAAGCCTCCTATAATTTCCTTTTTGAAATGCTCTTTGTGAGTTATGTTCTGCTCATCTTTTTGTGAGAAATAGCATCCTCCATAACCACATACTCTTCTTAACTGCATTGATATTACCATAGATTTCACAAGGATTCATGTAATTAAAGCAGAAAAGTTGTGTAGACTTCCACTGTCCCTACTCGTATTTTGTGGAATAAATGATAACTAATGTAGGAATAGAACAACGAAACCATGTTCTTAGGTGAGCTCAGGAAAGGGACAGATTAGGCAACCAGTAGGTCAGTTCCTGTGCAGTCCACCTATGACTGCCTTACTATGATTGCTGAAACTGCTGGAATTAATAAAAACTTCTGGAGAAAAGGGGTTTGTGAAGGAAAGTTGTTTCCTACAAAGAGATAAGATTCTTTACTGCAGATCTGATTATGGAGAGAAAGATTAGCTCTCACATTCCCAGCTAAGGGCTTTACTGACGGTCTTCAGTAAAGGCAAGTGCACTCAATCACCACAGAAACCTCTAACAGAAGTCTTCCTTAATGCAAATATCTTCTCCAAGGGTTGAATGTGAAAGTTCTCTCATCTTTGAAAGACTGTGAATCAGCTCAGGCAAAGGCACAGTCATCTCTGGCAGGAGTGGGGCTGAAAGAATTAGTTTGAAGTTCCCCAGCAGAGGAAATGACACCAGTGTGGGATTTTGCTTGAAGTTTAAGCAGTTCAAGACCTCCAGCCACTGGCTGTGGAAGGATTCACACAAACTGCAAAACCCCGCAGGATATTTTTTTTTTCTTTTTTTCTTTTTTTTTTTTTTAATAAGAAAAAAAAAGTGGATCCTCTAACACAACTGAAGTAATAGTTTGGGATGTCATATGAAACTGCAATGGCAAAGGATATCTGATAGAGTAAGATTTGATTGATATTCACATCACAGAAGGCTCAGAAATGGAACTAAATATAGAAGACCTGTATGGAAGAGCAGTCCTGACAAAACTGCAAGCTTAATAAGCCTCCAGATTGTGTCTGGCAATGTTTAACCAGCTGAAGTCAGCCAACCTGAGACTTTACTAAGGAGTCTATTTAGAAAGTAGAGAAGTTGAGAACTTGGAGTGATGTCTGCCTTTACGTGAATGTCATGGGCAACATTGTAAAGTTGATTTGGCATCATATTGTTACTCAATGTACTGCAGCAGCAATAAAATGGGGGGAAAAAAAAATCTGTATCCACACATCCTGCAGTGCCTGCCTTCAGCATTAACTTCTATGCCAGTTTCACTGTGGGGAATTGTCGCAGGAACGTTAGAAATAATCATCTAGAAAGTCCTCCAGATAACACCCTTTGAAATGTACATGGTGAAAGTTTGGCTGCATAAAGCAAGATTAAAGAGTATCAAGTCTTGTAGCATATTCACAAAGGCTAAAATGGACAAAGATCTAGGACCACATTCTTACATATCAGAAAATAAAAATAGACCTCCACCATTCTTCCAAGTGAGATGAGCCTTTGGCAAGAAGGCAGTTTTTCCACTTTTCTCCTAAAAATCATAGAATCATAGAATCCTCCAGGCCAGAAGGGACCTCCAAAGGTCATCTAGTCCGACCTCCCCACAGTCGCAGGGACACTCTCCACTTGACCAGGTTGACCAGGGACTATGCTAAGCAGCACAGATTACCCCCGGCAGCCTGCACCACTCAGAGCAGTTCCTTCTAAGTAAAGATGAGGACCACACAGTGGAGAGAAGATCTTCCACACCAGGCAATACTTTTAAAGATAAATAAGTTTTGAGAGATCTGTAAAATACCACATTCAAGCTTAGCAATGAACATATGTGCATGAAGCATAAAACATGTCTTCTGCCCTTATAAATTTGTCAGAACTGTTAGAGTTTTAAATGGTGAAGAATGGCCTCAAATGCATTAAAAAAAAGGTCACATTAATCTCTAATAAGAGAACTGCAGGTAAGAAATCAAAGGATAAACCAAAACCAAGTCAGAGAAGAAAAAACATAATTTGTCTGTTTGTTAATGGGAAAACTAATTGTTTCTATTAAATATCTATCAAGTTCTCATCTGTCATCTGCAAAAGTAATTACCGGTAGTGATCACATTCTTCTACTTTGAAACCCTAGAGTACACAGTTGCTCCTTTAGCAAAACTCCCAAATATCTTAGCTGTCTGCTTCTTGCTAACCTCTTAAGTAGAGTCTTTAAACACAGTTTCAGAGCAATGCAAACAGTAGTATATCAAAGGATTGGAGAAGACTGTACTGCACATAAAACACAGCTTGGAACTGACAGAGAGAAAAATTGAAAACAACGATTCTCTGAGGCAAACAATCTCAACCCATGTTGTTTTCCACTCCTGCAGTTCTCATTTGGGAAGAAGCCAAACAAGCTAATCTAACAGATGTCTGTGCTACTGATTTAAAGTCAAAGGTAGGACACTTCCAATATCCATCTAATTCAAGCAAGGAAGGTTTCTACTGATAGGCACGAAACAGCACTGAACCAATACTCTCCCTCTAAATGGGAAGGTCAGTAGTTCTCGCTCTTACACAGGACTGACGTGTGTGATTTTGAGTGACTGAATGATTACCGCCCTAAGCAAAATATCCCACCAGCAGGGATAGCCTACAGTTTAAATATTTCCTATTCTACAGGCACAGTGGAAACACAGAAAGAATATTAATGTTGGCTACACAGCAAGTTAGGATATGGGCAAAGCACCCTTCAATGATCATTTAAGACAGAGTGATACTGATGAATTAGAGATTCAACTCTGTTACACAAAGGTATGCTAACTAAGCCTATCTAAGCTATGGTTATGTACATTTATGTCATATGGAGGCAGTTTTAAGGAGGCTGACTAGCCACCCGTTCTCTAGTGGCTAAATCTAAACTTTCTATTAAAACAGCATAATACTTAAGTACTTTGCTTGTGAACAAAGCCTTTGTGATGTAAATTAAACATATACTCAATGCTCAGCATGCTCTTGTGGCTTTTGGAGCTCAAAATCACAGCTCTAAGTTAAGCTTTCATGTTCAATTTTGAGTGCTAAAATTGGACACTAAGGGTAAAAATCTAAACAAAAACACTTTACATCTTTACTTTCTTCATCAACGCACACAAAAAAGATGTAAGATAACTGTGACACAAAGAGAGTAGTAGTATTTCATGTTCACATCAACATTAGGCATGGCCAAAACAGTCATTGTGTTTGGAGATGGAAATTGTCACTGTCTTTCTGCTATTCCTTCTCCCTTCAACATGCTGAACAACTTTTATCTTCTTTTTCTTGTTCATTTGATTCTCTTTAACGCTCTTAATCCTGTTAATTCCAGTTTTTCTTTTGTTGTTGCATTTCTTTGAAGAAACTTATAAAAGATATCTACTAGAGAGAAGAGTTTGTAATCTTGTGTGAACCTGTACAGACAGTGTACATACAGCTACAGGCATCAATTACATTAAAAATCAAAAAGTACTCTTCTCATATGCACCCAAAATCCTATTGGCACCCCAAATCTGTTTATTTGACAGTGAAGTAAACAAAATCATGGAATACATGAAGTATTATTGAATCATTGAATACATGGAAGCGTTCAGGGCAAGGCTGGATGGGGCTTTGAGCAACGTGCTCTAGTGGGAGTCCTAGTCAGGTGTCCCTGCCCATGGCAGGGGGGTTGGAACTCAATGTAATTTAAGGTCCCTTCCAACTCAACTGGCCTATAATTCTATGAAAAAAACCTAGGCTCAAATTTGACATTAAGTCTTAGCTGACATAGATATTAATTACTGTTCCAGCAATTAAACAGTGTAATACCTAGCTTTGAAGGACCTTTACTCTTGACAGAATTCAGTCTAGAGGTGGTAAATGAAAACCTGCTTGTGCTATAAATACAGGGAATTAGGTGCCTAAATAAGCTGTTGTGAAAGTCTGAACACTCATCTATTGAACTAGGCTGTGGGAGGTGTGTAGGACATAGCCCAGCCCAGCCCAGCAGAGCAGACAAACATTGATGCACTGACATGAGTTTTGCACCCTCTTTTTTCTGCTCCCAGTTTATCAGACAGGAACTCTCCCTTTTATGCCCATGTTTTCCCAGCATGCAAAGGGGAGGAAACTCCCGCTGCTGAGAAGCTCAGAGGTGAGACCCTTCCATCACGACAAGACTAAAACTTTACCTGCTGCCTCACATTGACCCCGAGGTGCAGCAAGTGCTTTCTCTTGCTTGTAGAAGAGGGATACTCTGTCCATGCTTGAGTTTAGGTGTTTCTAAAGACAAGATGTTAAATAAGCAGAAATTTGACAGTTTAATTTTCCAATTCAGGTGTGTTTTTGCACTTCAGTAATTCTGTGGATCTAGCTCCTGCTGCTTTGAGCAGATATTCCCTCCCAAATATACAAAAGCATAGTTCTACTGTGTTTTGTTTCAAGTAATGACCATATGCAAATATGCTATTTCATGATAAATGGTTAGTTTAGGTGGCACTCAGTAGCAAATCTGATAGAATAAACAGCCTTTGAAAGTTCTTTGTTCTATAACAACATAGTGTTTTCCAGCAGGGAAAGCATGGATGTTATTTTCCTCCATAGTATAGCTTAGACTGCCTACATGTTTTGGGATTTTTATGGTTGCTTCTTCTTTCTTCACCTATTTTATGGTGAAGTTGGGCTGGCTACTAAATAAAACTATCTGGGGACTGTAGAATTATAAAGAATACCTTTCCTAGTAAAACAAGAGTTTGATTATCTGTAGAACAGTAGACATCCTCATTTATTAAAAAATATTGAGTTTGGGTAGAAATAATAAAAAATAAATTCTGGCTCTGTATATGGAACAGAGAAAGAATCTATGACTAATTGAGGGGTTGTGTATCTTATTTTTATTTCATTTTTTGTTTTATTTGTTTATATAAGCTTTTCTTTGTTTATATTCTGTCTTTAGTATATGGCATCTACAAAATAAGAGAATGTAACTAAAAGAAAAGAATCTTTAAGGAGTGAGAAAGAAAAAAAAAGACTGTATGACCTTTAAAAGATGTTTCTGCTTCAGATGCTAAACAACAAAATGTTCTTGCATTCTTATATATTCATAGGGCCTCAGGCAGTTCCAATACATATTTTTTCTGTATCGTGTTCTTTCCTACAAATCAGTAATTGAGGGTTGTTGCAGTGTACAAAGTCCCAGTAATTTAACATTTTCTGTAAATGTCAGCAGAGGCTTACTCAGTTTCTGCAGGTTGCAAGGTCTTTTATACACCATCTAGCCTAAAATGGTGATGCTATAAGAAACCAAGAGGAAAAACAACAAAAATCCTCTTGCATGTTCTAAAATTGAGGAAAGCTGCTTTGACATGTATTTGCAGAACAAACAGTGTTGCCAAATATCAATAGCATGAAATTAGCTGATGTTTACTGTGGTGACACTAGTTAGTGAGTATGACACCAGGAGGAAGTGTTTGAGGTAGTCACTTGTCTGACTACATCATTTAACCATGATTTAAACTCTGTCACTGGTGAGAAGAATAATTAGATGACCTAGAAATTTTTCCTCACCCCTTGAATAGACAATTACCCAAGCTTTCAGAAAAAAAGGTAAAACATGAAAAGTGAATTGTGTGAACTGACAACATAAAAGTGTTTTAGAAAAAGAAATATCAACCAGAAAACAGAAACAGTGTTTACAAGTATGGTTTATGCAATTACGAGCTTTGATAAACATTTTTGTGGAAAATGGATATAACTGGATCTGTGGATTAATTTCTTCTTGAAAGATTCAGCGTTTTCCTTCAAGCTGGAGTTGGAAAGAAGTGAGAAATGGACCTTTTCACAACCAGGTGCTGCTGTGATACTTCCTCAGTAGCTTCCCTATTGCTTATTATGAGATTCCCCCTTCCAAGGCAGGTTTTAATTACAGGAATTATTAATAATTTATTTACAGTGGAGCTTTCTTCCAAGCATGTCTGGCTTCAGAACTGGCAAGTGTGCTGTATACACTGAGGATTCTCGAGTCATACCTTGCACAACAAATTTGTGACTGTGTCCGGTTCCCACTCAGGCAGATGTTCCATGTCCTGACTAGATCCTGGGCTGCCATACAGGTGTGCAACAGCTCCATAACCCCTGACCCTACAGCTTGGTTTCCACAACATGGAAACCTACCTGCACAATCCAGATGGGACCAGAGAAAATCTCAGCAAATTTCTACAGTGATGGTTCCGGGACCTGGGAGTTTTCACAATTATTTTCCCAGCAAGAAAATTTAGTAGAGACTGCAGTATCATGTTAGTGCTCAGAATAAGGCTGGAGCTCAAAGGCCTGTTCCAGAAGAGGCAAAATGTGGTTCCTGGACTGGAGTAACCAAGTGTGCACCAGAGGTTTTGCTCCCTTGTCTTTTACTGAAGGAATAGGGATTGCTTAAATATAATCCCTAAATAAAATATAGCCTCATGTTCAGTGTACTGAATGTCTGCATATTAAACACATAGTAGTACTGAAGATCAGCCTCTCTGAAATAAGTTGCATTTCATCTGAGACCTGTTTTCAGCAGGCTTTTGTCGTAACCAGTTTGTTGCTGGTTAGAAAAAGTTGGCTTTCATATACTGTGCCAAACAGGCTGAATTCAGGTTGTCTGCTGTTTAAACATAGACAAGAACTTAAAAATAGACTCTGAGATAGAGGAACACGAGGAGCACAGGTATGTGTGAATCATATTTTTTGGATCAGAGACCTGGAAGGATCTGTTCGAGAAGGACAGTGTGGTAACACGTTGTTCTTTAAACTTGCACTAGAAATACCTCTTGCCTTACTTTTCAGGGTTTTTTTTTTGGTTTTTTTTTTTGTTTTTTTTTTTTTTTTTTTTTTTTTTTTAACCCAGAAATAGTGACACTTAGATTTAAAAGTTAAATGAAAGAGCATACTTATCTTCACATAGGCAGAATGGGGACAGCTTGCATGGTGCTTTTGTCACTTCTTCCCCTGACGTGCTGCATCATTTTCTAATTACCTCTTCAGTCTGCAGTTTTATTTCAAAGTACTTGAGACGTTTAACTGTTTTTGATAACTGACACACACAGACTTACACATTTGTCACAGATTTCTGCCAAATATGTTCTGTGAGCAGCATTTCCTGCTTTACGGTCCTCTGTATCTCATGACATTTGAAACATGCCTACTTTTCTGTTTCTCAGTTGATGGATACTTCATCCTGCCAGACATTTTTGATAGCTTAGATGAGCCATAAATTACTTTAATTGTTAAAGGCTTGATGACATGGAATCCTCAGCAGCCAGATTTGCACTTGTTTTCACTGTAGGCTCATGGTAAAGAACTTGGTCCATTACCCAGTAGCAGCCTGTGAAGTCTAGGGGTGTGCAACTGGTGTTTTTAGGGATGTGGTAAAGCCACTAAGTGTTTTAAATCTGGAAAACTAAAACAGAATGCTGTAAAATGCATTGCTCCTACCTTCTCTGAACCATCCTTCACACATCAGTAATACAGTGATTTTCAGTTTGCTCTCCTCTCACTTCCAATATGTATCCAATGGTCCTAAAGCTAATGTTTATGCCATTGAATTAAATCACTTAAATATTTAAACAGTGATATACACATTTGTTCTAGTAACAAACCTATGCTAATAGTCAAGAGACTATTACAATGAGCCAAGCATTATTTGGATTCTGTCTCTCTTAAGAGAAACTGTGAAAGTAAATGGAAGGAAAATCCATTTCTACTCTGCTGTTTGAAAGGAGCACTATCCTTTACAGATTAAATCAGTATTTAATGGTATGTGTCATTTACTCTTATTAGCCTTTTATAGTTCTTATATGAACCTTATGTATTTTTGTCCTATGCAATGTTTTGGGCTTTTTTCATAGTGAGAAATCTCCTAGCCTTCTGGTTTAATTTTGGTTTTAGTCCCATGACAACATAAGATTAAAGAGAAAATGGTAATTTCAAAATATGTAAACCTGAAAGAATTTATTTGTATGCTAAGATTATTACATATAATAATGATTGTTTTAAAGAGTGATGATATTGATGCTCATTGGGATCTCCTACAACTAATCACCATATATATATGAACTGTTTCAGTTGCCAAATTCAATATAGTAACTAGGCACGCATTTTCCTGTAAAATAAAACTGTAAAACTAATTAAAACCATACTATATTTGCATGTGATCAGACAATCTCTTTCATGTCTTCTTAAAACTTTGGGATGCTAAAGAGAATGCTCCCTTCTAAAAAGCAGAAGCTGTTTTAAAGCCTTAATATTTCTTTAAATTACTATTACAGACACTTACAAGCTAATGCTTGACATTAGAACTGTTGGAACGGTTCCAGCAGAGGGCCACAAAGATGATTAGAAGGATGGAGCACCTCTCCTATGAGGACAGCCTGAGAGAGCTGGGGCTGTTCAGCCTGGAAAAGAGAAGGCTCCGGGAGCCCTTGTAGCAACCTTTCAGTATCTGAAGGGAGCTACAGGAGAGCTGGAGAGGGACTCTTTGTCAGGAGGTCTTGTGATAAGACAAGGGATAATGGTTTTAACCTGGAAGAGGAGAGATTTAGATTGTATATTAGGAAGAAATTCTTTGCTGTGAGGGTGGTGAGGCACTGGAACAGGTTGCCCAGAGAAGCCGTGGCTGCCCCATCCCTCGAGGTGTTTAAGCTCAAAGCCCCTGGATGGGGCTTTGAGCAACCTGGTCTGGTGGGAGGTGTCCCTGCTCATGGCAGGGAGGTTGGAACTTGATGATCTCTGAGGTCTCTTCCAACTGTAACCATTCTATGATTATATTATTTGTGACAACAGTGAAAATTTGGTGCAAACTAAAGTCAAATACAATTTCCGTAAGTGAAAGTGCTGTAGTTTCTCAATTCGTTCAACTACAGGACAGCCATTTAGACTGAGAACTCAGACAGTCATCGAATGACTGAGTTAATGTTTGCCTTGGCTGTAGTGAAGTCAGGTAGAGGGTCAGGCATGTCATTGCACAGAGCTAGACCCAGCAGATACAAATCTGGCAATGAACTTGCGAATGACCTAGAATTTTCCTGCATTTAAACCTCGTTCTTTGTCATTTTGTCTCCCCTGACTCTTGATACGAGAATGCGTTAATGCAGAACTAAAATGACACACTGGTCCCACAGCAGAAGGTTACATCCTTGTTCTCGCAGCTCTCTCTCATGGGAGTACTTCCATTGAAGCCGCAGTATTCTTAAGTGGCAATTTAATTCATAGTTTTTGAAGGACATAAAAGACTATTATCCTTTTGTTTGACCTGTTACAGAGCCACAGAATTATAATCAGTAATTATTTTTGAAACTTTTCTAGTCTCCGTTTTGGTGTTTGTCCTCTTGTCAGCGTCTATGCAGTTGGTTGCAGTCAGGCTCCCTCCCTCTGTACCAGCACTGGTCTGGAGGCTTGCTGTTAAACCAGCACAATGCCTATGCTAACAAACTCAGCTGAGTAGCTGAATGTATTATCTGAGGCTCGTTACTACACTGATGTAGTTAAACAGCTGCTAATTGCAGTGTGTTATCTGAGAACTTGGGTGGGGTGATGAGTAGCTACTTGCAATTGAGCTTATAAAAGCACTATCAGTCTTTAATTTCATAAACAACCAAGCTGTGCTCACAATTTAGGTCTTAAACTATCCCACCTAATCTGAAATCAATCCAGACAGCTCAGTATACGGAATCTTATTGACTCCCAGTCCTAAACCTTCTTTCCTTTAGACATATTTGACTTATGTAGGACATGCTTATGAGTGTTATTAGACAATTTCTGTAAATAACCATGAATCTTTATAAGCAACATTTATTTCCATAGCTATATGTGTAAATACAAGCTTTCTACAGGCTTACCAATTTCTTTGCTCATACCCCAGCAGGTTAGGCATCTGTGAAAATATCTGAAAACAAGATGATTCTGTCTTCTGGAAAGAGAAGTTTCTGTGGCTTTTGAGTTGTTTTGTTGTTGGTTTT
>VZRU01013350.1:123761-150090 GCA_013398155.1 Pedionomus torquatus
GAAGGTGGGGCAGTGGTGGTTTTTTTTTTGAAGCAAACTGAATAGGAAACAAAACCCATATTTTTATAATACTTTTATAATACTTTCATAATAATGCGTACGTAGCCTCAGTATTAAAGACGTTCACTGAACACATTCAGTGGAATTTTGGGTTTCCTGAAGGCAGTGGCAGAACTTAAACTCTTGAATTGTCCTCAAAGTTGAACTGCAGGAAGAGTTGAGAACACTTAAAGTAAAGCTTAATCTTTGCAGATTCATTTCAACAAAGGCTTTAATGCTCCCTCTATGCGAATAAACCAACAGTATTAATTTCAGGCATTTCCATTTAATCAAGAGACTGTGGTATTTCATTTATGAGAAAATATAATCCTTTACTTCATAATCTGCTGGTTTAATTCACCCTATATAGTAGGCAAAGGTTTTCAGAGGACAATTTTCAAACATCTGTTCCACGTTAGAAAATATTTACAGGTCTGGGCAATCTCTAGTAGAAACCCAGAAATCTTTCTGAGTTTATCTGAGATACGATGTACTTCAGAGTGTATTGCCTACAGAGCCTATGCTGTTGTACAGTCAGTACTGCAGCTGTAAGTATTGTTGCATAAAATACCATTTACACTGCAGTAGCTGGTTTTTGGGCTTTCATTGCTTTCTTTAGAGGGCTGAGGATGTTCTCCATTGTACATGATCTCTGCCACTCTTCCCAGCTGGAACAGTCAGGTCTTTACTGTGGTGTTGGCTTTTGCAACTGAGGCGTTTATATCACCTGTAAGAAGCCTTTTCTTTTTTTTTTTTATTTCCTCCTTTCACCTGCAATGCAGTTTTCCCTCCCATAGCACTAACACTGAATGAAAAGTTAAACACCTCCCTGTTGGGGCATGGTGGATATTATTAACCTTCCTACGTTTGTGGGCTGCAGAGGATGGCAGATCAGCATTCAATGTGTGTTAATATGTACCCAACTTCCTGCTATGGTACTTAAGAAATCATACAGAGGGAACCTCCTTGCACTGGTTCTCCAACCTTTAGTGCGCGATAAGGCTGTGGAAGCAGCAGAGGAGGACTCACACATCAGCCTTGGGAAGCTTCTCTTTGCTACTGAAATCCTGCTCTGTGGTGCTACTTAGCACCCTACTTGAGGTAGGGTACCTGAAGTACCCGAAGGAGTATTTCTGCCTGACAGTCTTTCAAAATTAATGTGAAATGTTTCTTGCAGAGGAATGGGGAACATGCAAGTAATTCTATGTATGTGTGGCTGTATAATAGCTATTGTGTAGGGCATGAAGAAAATAACAGACCCCGAGGCCTCTGTAGTATTTTGACACAAACTATTCAACATATTTAAAGTGTCTCCTACTGAAAAAGAACATTTGTTGTGTCTGTGTCATGTTTTCTGGAAGAGAGAAAGGCTGTGAACATTTTCAGAGCAATTCAAGTAATTAATGTAAGATAATGTATTTTTGTATGGTAGTTAGTATGTATTATGTGATGCCACCATCAGATTCATATCTAATAATAGCTGTTCTTTCCAAGCCTATAAGTACAGGGTACTGCAATTATCATACTAATAGGTAGTTTATGAACTGTGTGCATTTTAATGTCTCCCATTCAAATTAGACCCTTGTTATTTTTGATAGGAAAGCTGCGAAGACCTAATTGTCTAGGAGTTGAAAAACACTGATCAAAAATCTACAAAAAATGTTTTTACAGATGCAGGGACATATACAAAGAGTACATTTCTAGCACAGCAATAACCAAGGCAAGAATGATAGACAATATTATCTATTAGTGTATTTGCTCTGTTAGATGGTTTTCCTTAGATTGACCTTGCAGTGTGCTTCAGTCAACTTAAATTTGTATTTATTAAAGTATGATTCTGAGGTACTTCTTCATAAAATTAGGCTACTAAAATGTATTGACAACTGCTGCAAAGTGAGCAAAATTTGCTCTAAGCATGTAAGTTTTCCTTTATTCTGAAATCAACTTGTCTACTCAATAGCTTTTATTTCAGTCAAATTTAGCTATATTTCCCTGCCTCTTGACCACTCACAATACCTGGCAATCCTGAAGTTTTGTTTGAAGAAGGTTTTTTTACCCAAGTACAATTTTAAGAGATATCTCTTGTATGAAAGGGTTCCGTTGCTCTCCTTAATAGCAGTGTTTCATTTTGATGAAATCTCTTGCTTTCTATGTCCTTGTAAATAGTATACGCAGTACGAAAATGTTATGTCAGTCATAAATAAAAAATTGGAATAATCACCGTGTCCTCCACTGACTGAAAAGTCTAGATATTCTTGATTCTTGGATTCAGTTGACAAAAAGTGTTTTTATATAAACATAAATATATTTGTCTGATGTGATTATCTTCTATAACTTCTCCTGCACTGCATGACTTTTTCCAAACTGTCCTTAAACCTGCCACAAATATTACCACAAAAATACTTTTTATTGTAGGCAAATATATTTTCCTTTGATTAGGCAGAAAGAGTTAATTGCTGTTTTTCTTCAAGAATAAAAAAGAAATTACTGAACTATTTCCATTATATGGATACTATGTAATAATATCTCTATTCTTTGTAAAGATGGCACCTCTGCCTCATATCTATCCTGTGATGTGAAAGCGTTAAATGGTAAGACTCCCACACAACCAGAGCGGCAAGCGGATTTGGAATTTTTCATGCTCTGTCTTTCTCTTCCACCCAATTCACATTTTTTCAAACAGTAAAAATAGTCCTCAAATGAAATCAGTATTAATGGTTCTTCTTCATCTACATGAATTAAAAATGTGTGAAAAACTCCCGTTCAACCTTTTTTGAGCAAAGATATTAAAGTCTTTTATAGGTATAACTTCAGCTTTTGTTAGCTGTCAGACAAAAACACCAGCCACAAACATCATGATCAGAGGAAATTACCTCAAATACACAAAAATGTATTTTATGTTTCCACAGAATGGGAAAATGCTTCTGCTTGGGTCTTGAAGGAAGATATCAATGCTTATATTTGTGGAGTTATGCACATAGGTATTAAATTGTAACTATATATCAAACATCTGTCTTTACCTAGTGCCCTATCCATTACCCCTTATCACTCTGTTTTTCAGGTCAATAGAGAGGCAGGATGGTACAGAATTGTACACAGAGTGAAATTCAAGTTTTTTTTGTATTCGGCATCACTGTTGCAGTCACTCACATGGATACTGTTGCTTGGTAGTATCTAAAATTTGACTTATTGACAGTTGTATGATTGGAAAAACACAACTGCCCTCTTCACATAAAAAGAATCTCTTTGCAAGAGGTCTCTTAAACACCAAATTGACTTATAACACTATAAAATATAGTAGGAATATAGATGAAAATATCTCTACATTTTCATACATTTAGAAATACCAGGAGTTTGCTGCTATTAATTTTAAAAGAGCTATAGAAAGCAACAAATTCCTTTTTTTTTTTTTTGTTTAAAGCTCTGAATGTAAAAATAGTATCAATTAACAGTTAACCATGGAAGACTACAGTGGAATGACCTTACCTCTTTGCCAGACATCCACACAGCCCTTCCCTCCTTCCCCCTCCTCAGCAACACAGAGTTAGAAAATGAGATTAAAACCTCATGTGTCTAGATAAAGACAGGGGGATGGTCGACTAATTGCTGTCACAATAAAAACAGGCCCAGCTTGGGGAAAACTAATTTAACATGCTGCTAATTAAAACTACAGCTGTATGTTGAGCAACAATGACAAAAAACTATTGCACCTTACACCCAGCACCACCTTCTTGGCAGAGTCAAGTTCATTCCCGACTCCTCTACTGACTCCCCACCCATCAAGTGGTGCAGGGGGATGAGGAATGGGGGTTGCAGTCAGTCTGTAGCAGCTCACTCCTTTATCCACACACTTTAAGCAGTATTTTGCACTTCGGTTCACAGTAATATGACCCACTGTTTAAAATTTTTCACAGTGCTGCATTGGTGACATACTGTGTGCTTCAGTTCAATATTCAAAATACTGTTGGTTGTAAAAAATGAGTATTATGATAGAAAAGAAGTGTGTGGAGACTAGTAATACACCGTTGTAAATTGCTGTGACTTTCAAAGAAATCTAAAGATTTTGGGAATCTAAATTATCCTGAATTTCAGTGAATTTTGATGGCCAGTTAATGGTAATTCGTTTGAAAAAAATCACAGCAATAATCTAATATTTTCTTGCTACAGGAGAAGGAATTTTTCCCTTGGGGAGGAAAAACAATTCAGAGCTATTCTAACTCTAAGCTTCTTTGGTGAAATAGAAATGAAGAAAACTGGCTTTTCTGAAAGTTGTCCTCATAGGTACTCTCTACATTATATCTATCAGTGCACTTCATTCCTACCTTGTGGGAGATTAAATAATTATGAAAACTGAAGGTTGCTATGAGTTTTGTTTTTCAGTATGTAGCCACAAGTCCTGCCACAGGTCTCCACTGAACATAAAAATTGTTCTGTTATTCACTGGTTAGATTCAACACAAGTGAATTTTCACCTGTTCTAAATATAATTATTGCTTACTTTTGTATTTTTTATCCAAGACATGTATGTACTTAGACATAGCTAGAGGTATCTTAAGATTTGTATCATCTTTCTTCCATTAACATCCTGTTTCAGTTTTTGTTTTTCTTTGATTTTTTCTTTTTCTTCCTCAGACTGTTTATTCTTACTGGAGTGTCAGATCTAAAAGTAACACACAATAAAAGTTGGGGTTTTTTTAATCACATAACCTTTAAGTGAGGTGATTTCTCCTCACCTTCATACATTGTTAATTATTTCCACCCATGAAAATAAACAAAAGTCAAATAGTACTTTTCTGAATAAGAAATATTTATACCTATTTTCTGGGAAAAAAAATAGTGGACAAGTCACAGTGAAGTGGAAAACTTAGTTCCTGTACTCTGTCTGAAATACTTTATTTTTATTGGTAGTAAAGATTTTTTTCTTCAATGCATTCTAGTAAGTAGAATATTTAAATAAGTCCTGAATAAATTTCAGAGTAGATTGGAAAGGAATTCTACGGGTTTTCTAACTGTTATCATACTTGGCATAGATAATGTTGTAGACCTGTACTAGCCTTTATATGGACTTTTTAAAAATTTTCCAGCAATTTATAAGCTGTAATTCTCATCCTTTAAGTGAGCATAATAAGACTTTTTAAAATGCAATCATCATCTACCAAAACTGGTAGAATTCAAAATTCTTAGGGCAAGAATGACCCTGAGAGGGGTGAGCAACAAGCTCGCTACCCTGGACTTCAGGAGAGCAGACTTTGGACTCCTGATAGACCTGATGGGCAAGGTAGCATGGGAAAAAGAACAGGGAGGGACCCAAGAAAGCTAATTCGTGTTCAAGGATCACCTTCTCCAAGCTCAGGAGAGGTACATCCCAGAAAAGAAGAATTCAGGCAAAATAGCCAGAAGGGCTGTGTGGATGAACAAGAACTGCTAGATAAGCTCAAAACCAAAATGGACACCTCTAGAGGGTGGAGGCAAGGATAGGTAGACTGGGTGGAATACAGAGAAATTGTTTAAGCAGCCAGGAACCAGATCAGGCAAGTGAAAGCCCAGACAGAACTAAATCTGGTCAGCGACCAGATTCTTCATTAAAGAAAATAAGAAAAACTTCTACAGATATGTCAGAGAGAAAGACAAGAATAGGGAGGCTGTGGGCCCTCTCTGGAAGGAAATGGGAGACCTGGCTACCCAGGATACGGATAAGGCTGAGGTACTGAATGACTTTTTTCCTCTGTCTTCATGGACGAGGGCTCTAACTGCACTACCCAGGTAGTGCAAAACCAGGGCCTCTGAGAATGAAGAACTGCCAACAATAGAAGAAGTTCAGGTTCGAGCCCACCTAAGGAAAGATGCATGAAGTGCACCTTTATGAAGGTGCATAAGCCCATGGGACCTGATGAAATCCATCCACGGGTCCTGAGTGAGCTGGCAGACAAAGTTGATATGCCTCTTTCCATCACATTTGAAAAACTGTGGCAATATGGTGAAGCTCCTGCTGACTGGAAAAAAGGGGAACATAACACATACATTCAAAAAAAGGGAAAAAAGAAGACCCAGAGAACTATAGAACCATCAGTCTCACCTTTCTGTGTGGCAAAATAATGAAGTAGATCTTCCTGGAATCTCTGCAAAGGCACATGGAAACTAAGGATGTGACTGGAGACAGCCAGCATGGCTTCTACCAAGGGCAAATCATGCCTGATAAATTTGGTGGCCTTTTACAATATTGCCACAATCTTGTCCACAATCTGGACAAGAGCAGAGCAACAGAGATCATATACCTAGACTTATGCAAAACATTTGACACTGGCCAGCACAACATTCTGATCTTTAAATTGGAAAGTCATGGATTTGGTGGATGGACGACTCAGTGGATAAGGAACTGGATGGATGACTGCACTCAAAGGACTGTAGTCAACAGCTCAATGTCCAAGTGGTGGACAGTGACAAGTGGTGTCCCACAAGGGTCAGTACTGGGACAAACACTGTTTAACATCTTTGTCGGAGACACGGACAATGAGATGGAATGCACCCTCAGCAAGTTTGCTGATGACACTAAGGTCAGTGGCATGGTCAACACACTGGAGGGAAGGGATGCCATCCAGAGAGACCTGGACACTCTTGAGAGGTGGGCTAGTGCAAATGGCATGAAGTTCAACCAAGCCAAGTGCAGGGTCCTACACCTGGGACGTGGTAATCCCAGGCACGAATACAGGATGGGCAGGGAATGGCTGGAGAGCAGCCCTGAGGAGAAGGAATTGAGAGTGCTCCTGGATGAGCAGCTCAACATGAGCCGGCAGTGTGTGCTGGCAGCCCAGAAAGCCAACCATGTCCTGGGCTGCATCAAAAGCAGCATGACCAGCAGGTCATGGGAGGTGATTCTTGCCCTCTACTCTGCACTTGTAAGACTACACCTGGAGTTCTGTGTCCAGCTCTGTAGTCCTCAACAGAGATAGGACATGAAGCTGTTGGAACAGGTCCAGCAGAGATTTAGATTGGATATTAGGAAAGAAATTCTTTCCTGTGAGGGTAGTGAGGCACTGCCCTTGGTTTCCCAGAGAAGTTGTGGATGCCCCATCCCTGGAGGTGTTTAAGGCCAGGCTGGATGAGGCTTGGATCAACCTGGTGTGGTGGGAGGGGTCCCTGACCATGGCAGGGGGGTTGGAACTTGATGATCTTTAAGGTCCCTTCCAAGTCCAACCATTCTATGATTCTATGATTGTGGGCAAGATAATTTAGGTATTGAATTAAGAAAAGCAAAGGAGGGAAGGATGAGAAGTAGCACCATAAATTTACTGTCTTAATAGATGTTTCAAGTATATAAATATTTACTAGAAATTGTCCTTATATTTGAGAAAAAAAACCCAAGTAAATATCTTCTATGGTTGGTTCAATACCTACTTTTCAGCTATTAGTATCAGAACTGGGTTTAAATTATGGCAATTCTTGCAACCTGTTGGAAACGCTATTAAAAATAAAACCTGAAAATATAAAGAAAAGAAACATGAGTGGCTATGTTCAATGTATTAGGCTACTAAAACCAAGAGTATAATATAGGTAGAAATTGGTCCGTTGTCATTAATGCCTACAGGAATAAAGAACAAATGCCAACAAAATGAGTTTACTGGATGAATTACTTTGCCAGTCTAATCTGTAATAGGGATGAAAGATGAAATGAAATGCTAGGCTGAAAATATTAACAGTGGATATTACTTGTTCCTAATATCACAGCTAATCCTAGTTCAGTTGTATTCAACAGGATTAATGTGTGGAAACCACTGTACATGATTGTGTGAAGTCATGACACTGTTTAATAACTAGTCTGATAGTTAAAAGTTGTGGCTTCTATTTAGCATAATTTGGTTCTTTTTTCTTTTTTCTTTTTTTTTTTTTTTTTTTTCCCCCGGTAAGGCTTCAGTTCGCATACAGCATTATTCTTGACTAGCAGTTTCATCTCTGGGAGCAAGCAAGAAGTATTTCTTCAAACTGCCATCAGCAAGTAATACACAATATCTGAGAGATTCGTGTTCATCATCCATTGTAATAAAACAGTTAATTTTGTTATGAGGTGGGGAAAAAGCCAGTGGCATTCTGAGACCCAGACTCTTATTAAACTGATTATTTTGCATTTGTTGTCTGATACTTTCTGACTGAATCCCTTTCTGGAGACCAGTTTCTGGAGAGACTTTGTTTAGCTGAGTGTAACTGTAATAATGGTTTGAGGAGTGAAAAGTGTAAAAATAAATTTGGCAACAGAAAAGAGGCAATACTTTAGAAATCTATCAACTTCTTAATTTATCATCTCTTAATTGCTTAGAACTATGCCTCCATAAGTATACATAGGAAGGACCTGAGAAGCAGTTTACAAACTTGTGAGACAGTTTCAGTTTTCCTCCCACTGAACTCCTTCCAAGTTTGTTTTGTTTAACTAGCAAATAAATGATAACATGATGTAACTTTGATGTACCAGCTGAAATTGGCAGGGTGATATTTCACAGTATTTAATTTTTAAAAAGTAATACAATTTATGTGGCATATATAAAGATATATAAATTACTGCACCCAGCATTTTTTTAAACATATTGTTCAGATTTCAAATGCATTTCACAGGAATTAATAATATCAGAGTTATCAAGTGCCTATGTAGTCAACATTTCTTGGGACTATTTTATGGCACAAAGATTAACTAGCATGAAATAGCTTTTGTTTGTGCTATCAAACATCAGCCAAAAAGAGACTGTCTTGCATGTGCTGATTTCTTGGCTTGGACGTTACTTTTTGATATGTTAATTGGTCCAGGACAGTAAGCAACACCAGGCACAGACTAAGAAATTTCAGGACTTGGGAATGTCTTTGGTACTTGTTATTTTTATAATTATATTTTTTTTTAATTGCTGTTACATCTCCTGGGAGTAGAACAGAGGAAAAAGGATAGAGCTGTGACCAGTCAGAGGACGCATGCAGTGGAAGAAGGCTCAGAGAAGGCAGACAAGGGCAGTGTGCTCTTGAAGCTCATAAGAGCTGTCACAAAAGAAGCTGAACTTAACACAAAGGAGACCCAAAGGTGGATTATGTTTTAGGCAAATGGCTTGATCTGTTAAGTGGGTCAACTGGTTGTGTAAATGTCCTTCACTACAATAATCAGTAGATAACTTTACAATCCTAAACCAGCCAGATGCAGTAAGTATGTGTGGCTCAGTCCAACATGGAGTATAAAAATCAAATGGCCAGCAAAATAAATTTTGAAGGGAGCAGTGGGCTTGGCCTGACTTCAACATGCCTATTCCTCCCTGGTGACTCGGGACTCCCAACGTCACAATGGTGAGCATACAGAGACTGGTAAAGGGAATCACTTATGTTGTGACTGAGGTGTATGTTGCAATTGTTGTACTTACTGTGTTATGCTGTGATCTCAGTGCATTGCTGTATCCCTCTGCTAAATCAAAATCCTCTATGATATCAAATATCTCTAGCTAAGTGAATTTGGCATTAAACAGTAAACCTCCCTCATGCAGAATATCTAAATGAACCTGCTCAGAGAGCATTGGACTCAGAACTGGAAGGGAAAATTGAAGAAGGTGTTTTTAAGTGAATGCAAAATTTATATATCTGAGTATTCTGAATAACAAAAAGAGGTCAATTCAGATAAAAATACAGCTAAGGAAAGATACTTTATCGATCTTAATTTCCATATCTTGTTTAGTTATTGTAATTGTATGTGTCTTGGATTCAGATTTGTTTTATAACTATGAAGAAGTGAAGAGGGAGATTTCAAAATAGAAAAGCATTTTTTTATTAATTACAAAAGATGTAGAAAGGTAGGTATTCCCCAGACACATACCTCATTAACCTATGCACCATCCCATTAACCTAAACTCACAAGAGAGTGAACAACCAAGAGTATTTTGTCTTTGGGCAATAAGGATGAATGTTAATATCTTATTATAATTTTCCAGATGGATATCCTGTATTACCATAAATGTAGAAGAAAAGGAAGGACAGAAAATTGTTTTGGTGAAAACATGTTTAAAGAGCATAGCTTCAACTTTTTTTTTTTTTTTATATCCTGTTCTTTTGTATACTGAGAGAACTGACTCACTGAAATATAAATATCAGCTGAATTGTCTCAGTATACCCACTCTTTCCACTCAAAATCAGAATCTTCACCCAGTAAGCTCCCCAGGTTAAAGTGTGGATGTATCATTTGCACATATGTAAGTAGAGGCCCCAGGGTGAAAAATCAGACCATTATTGGCAGCCTTTTTTTCTCTTTGGTAGCCAATTATGCTGGGACTGTACATGACACTGTTTGTATTTAGCACAAATTCATGGTATAGATTTTAATGACTATAATAATAATAACTGCAAAGAGAGAGAATATGTAACAAGGACCCAGGTTATAAACAACGTTATAGTTGAGAAAATCAACAACTTGAATTTCAGCAAGATTAAAATGGGAAGGAAATGCAGCCCATAAAAAATTAATTAAGTACTTTATTGTTTTGCATGACTGAACATGCCAGCCATTTAGTAAATTCAATACTGCCAGGATGTAAGAACAATTATACTACTTCTCTGTTACCAGGAGCTCTTGAATGACTTCAAAAAGCATAAAGATAATATTAATAATAGCATATTTTATATCATATTGTGTTAGTGTTATAAGGTACTTTTTCAATTACAGAATTGTATTAAAAGTTAGGATGTGCACACAAACTAGTGGCATTTTGTCCCATTTCCATCTTTTCTGCTGGGACAGATTAATTTGAATGACCAGCCCAGCAATGGGCTGTCACCTGGTGGAAAAACAGCAATCATCTGGGATCATCTGGGAAGAGGAGTGAGAAATCAAGGAACTACATAATGTGAGAGTCACAAAGAAGTTTAGAAAAATTCCTATCTCTCTTCATACAGTAGCTGGAGAGGGGAGACAAACATTTCATAGACACACAGCTCTTTCCAGTGCTCCAGACTACACCACCACCTTTCAAACAGAATGAAAATACTATTCTAGGTGTGGTGGCAGTAACATACCTTAGAAAATCTAATTTTTTAAACTTATTGCACATATTTAGAAACCAACAATGGCCACTTACAGATCTGGAATAATAACTATATTCTCTTTAACAATTACTCAGTAATTCTCATTTCAGAGCAAGAAATTACTCTCAAATTACACACTGGAAAAGAGTAAAGGTACTTAACATTTATTTTATCTGTGAATAGGTTTTGGGTTTTTTCTGCCATCTTTTAAACCTGGAATTTTTAAAAGCATACACAATTTTAAGCAAAATACCTTCTGCAGTGTTTCTACTTAGCCTGTTGTTCAGTATTCCTAGCCAGTTGTTCAGTGAATCTCCAGTATTACCAATCTTTCTACTTTCATCTGTTCAGTAAAAAAAGAAATAAAAAAAAATCAAGGAGTATTCAGGAAAATAACTTTGCTAAATTCAGTGATATCTACTCATAGTAACTACAGGAAGACAGTCATGCTTTGCTTTGTTTTAATTTTGTTCGATTTGTTATAGTTTCCTCACATCAAGCAACTGGGTGATTTGTGTTTTTATTTTTTTTTTTAATTATTAGATATTTGTGAATAAACCAATGAAAAGCTTTTTACTAGATGAAATTAAATGGAAAAATGTCTGATATTATGATTATATAAGATCACATCTATTTTTAAAATGTATGTAGAACATAAAAAAATCTGAGTGGGGAAGCACAGATGGTATTTTTTTCACATATATCTTCTGCACCTTCAAGAATTTGTGATGAGGTACTTCTAGAGCCAGACATAGATGGAAATTACTGTGTTTTACAGCTTCTGATGGATATTTTCCCTATTAATTTGTCTAATGGGTTTCTGAAGGGATTAATATTATTGGCATCCACAACATCCTGTGGCAATGAACTCCCCAATTTAATTATGCATTTTGTAAACTTCTTCTTTTGTTTTAAACCATCTGCCTTCTCATTTCATTTGATAATCCCAGCTGTTATAGCATGAGAAAGAGAATAGCTGTAACTCATTGACCTTCACTGTACCATTGATCATTTTACCTATCTTTATCACATCCTATGTCAGTCTTTTCTGGACTGAAAAGTTTTAGTGTCTTTTATCTCTGTTTATAAGCTTTTTACAAATTCTGATATGTTTCCCATCTGCATCTTTTTTCTAGGTTTTTTGGGTCTTGTGTTTTTTAAAAATAAAAAAAAAAAAAGGAAAGCAGAAATAAATTATGTCCTGTTGTGATATATATCTAAGGCTATTACAGATTTTCCTGCAACAAAGCTTTTTATATAGGTACACTGAAAGTTGTGACTTTAAAGGTGCAAAGTGTATTACTTGAGAAATATCCCAAGAATGCTGATTTCAGTACAGCAAAGCATTTAAACAAGGACTCACCTTTTCTTTGACTTCAGCTAAGTCATTTATGTTCTTCAAGTTAAACACATATTCAAATTTTTTATAGGTCATGAAACACTCAGTATTTGTTTGAGCAATGCATAGGAAATATTACTTTCCTTGCAGCTAGATCTTAGAAAAGCTCTCAAAGCTTTTTCCAGGACATCAGAAGAAAGGAAGGAAAACAAAAATAGATAATTTATCAGAAGAAAGGTAAGTATATGGCCAAGATAGTTACAGTGATAATAAGGTCTAGATAATGAGCCTTGTGAAGCTTGGGACTGCAAATTATAGCTAATGGATCTCTCAAAAAGAAAATTAATGGCCACTTTGCTGTCCTCAAATATATGAGTATCTTTTATTAGGATCAGAGATGTGAAAGGGTGATCATGAACATGAAACGATTACTTATCCTTAGTACACATAGTGATGAGCTGCGACTAACTTGTTAGGTGAACCAGGAGCATACTCACCACCCTCTGCATGGTTTTGCAATAAATCTCTGCCATCGAGGCTGTCACCCAGATAGGGAAAGATAGATTGACTTATATTGCACCTTGGTATGGGCCAAATCTCCACCTTGCTGAGTTGTTATCTTTGCCTCTCTGCTTTCTTTCCTAGGGCTTTTTAATCTTATCATATCAGTGCTGCTTTTTCTCTGCATCTTTGACAGTTTTACTTTATTTTCAACTTCTACCAAGCAGTATCAGTCCAGCAGCCTGGCCTGCCTTTGTTCCTGCTTTCTGAACTAATGAGACTTCAGAGCTTTTGAGGGAAGACCAAAATTATAGCAATAATCGTGGCTCCTCGTTCACTTATTTCCATACAATTGGACCTGGATCACAGCTTGATAAGACTTTATCTGGTCTGTGGGATTTGGCACACTCTCCTCCACATGCCCCAGCATGCTGGTCCATCAGAGCAGGATTCAGAGCATCCCCCACTGCAGCCTCAGCTCTGGACAGTTAGGGGATGGGTACTCTGCAAGGCACATTGGATTTCCTTGTAGTAATGTTAGGATATTGTGCATAAGTGGTTCTGCAAAGATAATCAGACACGCTCCTTCACTCCTACTGAAAGGCTTGAGTTCTTTTAGAAGGTAAGAGTCTAAAAGGTCCTTTTTCTTCAGAAAAACCCACCTGGACTTATTAGGTCTATTCCAGAGTGAACATACCATAATGGCTTTAGAAGTAAAAGCTGTTTCACTATCTCAGGGCAACATCGGGTCTTGGGAGTGCTGTGTGGACCTGGTTTTGAAGCCATGTTCCTAGTGTGCTTTTATCTGTTTATGCAAAAAGGTTATTCAGACAACACAGACAAACTTTGCTTTATGCATACTGGGAAGACTGTGCCCCAAATATTTTGCATGAATGCAGTTATATTTTAGTGCTATTATTTATTTAAATATATGCACATCTATTTTTCTGAGTATTTCAGATACCCAGGTTTGCAATTTTGCCGAGTGTCTGATTTAAAACCAAAATGAAATAAAGTATTTCAGAAAGAAAAAGAAAACATAAGCAGATTTTGTACCTTGCATAAATATACTTTTGTATTCTTCATTCTCAATTTTAACTTTTAACATCTTTGATTATTGAGGTTAAAGTAGACTATTTTATGATTTAAGTGCAGCTAGTTGAATAATACAATATTAAGGACTTCAAAACCTTTACAATACAGAAGCTTATCACAGTTAGAATAATTGAAAGATTAAGGTGCGGTCACTAATGACAATTGCCTGTGATTATATGGGAGGTTGTTTGAAGGACTATGTTGAATTCTAAGAGGAGAAACTTTTCGTATGTATCGCAGTGTTAAGAAATGATGTTTTGTGTTCAACCTCCTAATTCATCAGATAAGCAATACAAATTGTTGGCCAATACTAGGCTTTCTTGTAAAGTTAATTGCATGTTAAATTTGAAAAAAAAAGGTCTTTTAACCATTTCTGCCATTTGTGTTGTTCTGTCATGAGATTTTAGAGGTTTAGAGCAAAACCAGTAGATCTGAAGATCTGAGCAAGGAAAAATCACTCAATCCAGTGTATCATGATTGATGTGTGCCCAGCCTCAGCACACCACCATGTTGTTGAAGATACAGATGCCACAGGAAAGCTTTGCTTCTTGGCATGGTGCAGGCAGTAGGTTTTGGCCACCCTGAGGTGGCACAACTAATTGCTGTAACAAGGGAGCACTGTGCCTGCCAACTGTGTGGCAAGCAGTATCATCAGCAAGCGGCAGGAGAGGGGCAGCCTCACACAGCTCTTGAGTAGGGTTAGGGAGAGTGGCTTCACTGACAGGAGAAAAGAGAAGTCTTGTAGAGACTTAGGATCCCAAGACAACATGGTTAGGAGGAAACTCAAAGGGTCACCCAGTCCATCTGCAAGTGTGAAGGCAAGAATGATGCTTCTTATGTTAAATACAAACAAAAGTTTGTTTTTTAAAACTTAAATGGTTGAAGTTACCTGGCATCTCAGCCAAGCCATTGCCATACTTCTCTTACCCCATCTTTTAGGAAGTCTGGACACTCAAAAGAAATTAATCACCGTCTTTCATTTTCAACTTACTGTCACTACATGGATAATTTTCTTCAGGTAATAGAAAAAAATTCAACTTCTTTTGGGTCATTGTATAAAGAACAGATGTTAAAACTGACTAGCGAAAGAAATAAGACAGGTTCATTTAGCAGTGTCCACATACAGCATTGTGACACCTTTTTGCTACCATATATTTAATAAAATTGAAGTATGCAAAGCAGAAGCACATGGTCTTCATATAAAATGATGGTGCCACTACACTGAGGTTTAGCAATGAAAGACAAAACAAAGTCAGAAAGTGACCTGACTCTGGTTCCTACTAATCTCTGAAAATCCATGAAAAAGTTCAGTAATAGTTCTAGTGAAAATTACACAGCACAGTAATAGTTTTAGCTTTCTGACTTCCAGGGCAATCTCTCAATGTCCTTCACAAGTTAGTCCTCCAGAATACTGGAGAGATATTTCATATTCATGCATGTTCCTATATCAGCTCCCTAATTTTCTACCAAGCCAGTTTGAGAGTAGATTCAAATATACACTTTGACCTTCAGATACACTCATACAGACTATTTAAAATTCTTCCTTTAAACAAGTTCCATACAGAGGAAAATATAACATTCATTAACTGAAATTTGCAGTTTCAGAACTACTCTTGTCGCATCTATGTTCAGAAATATATTTTGCCATACAACCTGTGGTGAGAACAGTCAAATTATTGTACCTAATTTGTATGCAAGAGACAGAAATGTTCTTATTAATAGAGTAATATAGTAGACAGGAATAAGTGAACACATAATATTGAAGTGTTGTAAGTCATGTTTGGCTACTATTTCTCTGAGTGACTTGAGTAATATTTTTTCCTTCTTATGCTTTGGCTTATCCCACTGCAAAGTCATGGTTAAGATATGAAATGCTTTAATTAAATGGATAAAAATCTACATGTTAAAAACTAAAACAAGCTTCAGTATAAGGCGTAGGTGTTCATAATTTAGGACTATAGAGAATTTAACAATTGTCTGCTTCTGACTTTACTGGAGCTCAGGTAAAGCTTAAACAGGCACAGGTAGAAACACACAGGCACAGCACACAGGTAGAAGAAGAAACTTAACACTACAAAGAAATCGCTAATCTGTGTTTGCAGGTTAGGGAGTGGCTGGGAAGGTTTGAGATCACAATTTTAGACTGACATGCCTCATCTACCAGACCTGTGCATTAGTTTCTTATTGGCTCTTTTGGAAATAGCCCTAACTACTATTTATTTATATTGTGGTTCCATATATTCTCTAAAAGCAGGTTCTTAATTTTCTTCAACTGTCCTCTGAATGATATACTAACATAGTACTTCATTATGAATTGCATTTTATTGGCAATTGCACATTTGTATTAAGGTTAGAATGTGTAAAAGTTAACTTCTATTTTTGGTGAAATTTTAGTGTCTCCATGTGAAGAAAAATAAATGTATACTTGTATTTGCAAGTATAATGTAGCTTTGTGAAATAGAAGCTATAAGATACTGAAAAAAGTTGTCCTGTTAACATTTCACCTAATAAATTCAGGTGCAGGTATTCTTCTGTTCTATGCATCATATTAGAGATGCTAAATGAGAGTTCTGTCACATTAAAGGGTTCTGTATATAAGTAATGAAGCCTAATGTGAGTTTTTTTCAAAAAGAAATCTCCTTCTTCAGCTCTTCAATTTATGCAGCAGAATGAGCTAGAAAGATACACAGCCCATAAAAACAGAAAGACCTTAATACTGTGTTCTCACAGCAACATCAAGCTATATTTCCATATTCATTGTTGGTATTTGAAACTCATTACTGGAATGAAAAGTGAGAATACCTCTTACAATGGCAAAAATTGCAGGTTTTACAGGTGAAATACTGAATAAACTAGTTTATTGTCTCTATAAAAATATGAGGGTGAGTATCTAGTTTTAGGGTCACCTAACAAGAGAAAAGTTTTCCCAATATATATCCTTTAATTTTTCTCTAGAGGTATTGCAAGACATTTAGTATATAACGTCTTTCCAGTCAGTCTCTTGAAATTTAAGAAAACTAGCCATGTGGGAAAACATCAGGTAGAATTAGGGTCAGGATTTGAATTGACGCATATCTTTAATTACAGCTAATAAAATATTGATCCTTGCGTAGACAAGGTTATTCTACTTTCAAAGGGTCTAGAGATATCAAAATTTGTCTTCCAGCAGAAACTGGAAAGTTTTCAAGATTCTCCAAATGAAAGAAGTGAAGCCTGATGGCTGTAGAGCAGTTAACATGCTGATCTCCTTTTGAAGCTACAGTGTCCTTCCTGGAGGGCCTTCAGCACCTGGTGCCACAGCAGAATCCACAGCTTTGGGTGAAGCGTACACTCTCATCTAACCCATTTGGGGAGAAGGAGCAAGAAAAGTCAGTGTATGAACTAAGGAGCCATATGTACTGATCATCTAAAAAATCTAAGCACAAAGGAAGTGGTTTTGACCACATGGATATCAAAAAACATGCTAGTAAAGCAAAGTCCATGCAAGCACATCCCTCCTTTTGATTTCTGTGCTAATTTCTCATCCCTTTTAAAATGGCAGGTTAAGAGGGCAAATGCTGACAAGGGCATTCAATAAGTTTCATCCACGCAGACAAAAACACTCTCCTGGAAAACACTAGACAGTACCTGAATGCTGCTTAAAAAAAAAAAACATCTGAGGCAAATGTAAAGTCTTTTCAAGGTGGCTTAAATGTTGTTCACAGGCCATTGAAATTATCAAAGTATTATACGTAGCACAGAAGAAAATAGGCTTTCAGGAAGGACCTAGCAAATTGTCACCTTGAGGAAGTTGAGCTCAGGCTTTCTGATTAATATATCTGTAATGCATCCAATGCACAGGCCTTTGATAAATCTGATTATTACTGTATCAAATAAATGGCTCATTTATCAGCCTTTGTGTAGCTTGGCTCTGTTCACACACATGCCCATGGAAGATAATCACATAGAGTCTGCAACAAAACAAATTGGTTTGTTCTAGCTAGCATAGTAATTAAGAGAAACTGGGGGGAGGGAGATCAAAGGTTCACAGTGTAAGAAGTAGTGAGGGCTCCACAAAGGAAAAATGAAAAGAAAATTGCCCTGGCTAAAGAGTATTGTTCAAGTTAAATGCTTACAATAACGCAAAATTCACTTCTTGACTAGTACTCAAGAAAAAGCTAAAATGCCTAATCTATTGGGTAATTACCAAAAGTAGAAGTAAACATTTGCATTTTTATGATAGGCTTTTATGGGCATTTTGTACTGATGTCCATCATGTAACAAATCTCCCTGAAAAAGACTGTGGTATTAGCTGACATTTGAGTATTTCTGCACAAAGACATAACATAATATGGCCTTCTGATTGCTCTGCTGCTCATGCACTGTGTATTATGTTTCCATGTGAGTTTCTGGTCTTTATCCATGCACTGTAAATAGCTAAACACCATAAAAGCAAAATGAAGCACAAAACTTCAGCAAAAGCAAAAGGAGAGGTAAAAGAAGATATCCATGACACCACAGCAAAATCAAATAAGATGGCAAGTAACTGGGGACTGGGTATCAGTAGTCACCATCCCTTAGTTCTAATTAGAAACTCTTTTCATGCCTTGGTTGAAGCTGATACTCTGTTTCCACTATCTACAAGCACTTTATAAAGATTTGATTGTATTAAAGCATTTTCTTTTGCAGTAGATTTATGAAAGTCTTTAAGACATTCTTCCAGAATCTTGCTTTTTCAACATCCAGCATTCTTCATTATTTTTCATTCTATTGAAATGTCTTATCAGATTGTGTTTATTCAACCAGATGGCTCAAATTCCTCCACCGATACCCCATTCATTTTGTTGTTTATTACTTCACATCTGCAAAAGTTGCCAGCAAAAAACTGGAGCTGTGTTCAACTATATTCCAGCTTTTGTGTGCTCCCACAATGTGGGGAAACTAATGCTTGCCCAGAAAAGCAGAAGTGGCAAAATAGCATATTGTTTTGTTTCTCCAGTACAGACACTCTGTCCTCTTTCCTTCCCCATGAGTTAACTCAGAACATTATACTAACTCTTAGTATTCTTCTTAACATTAAAAAAAAAAGCATCATCATTCATCATTATGCTCCTCATACTTTCTATTGATATTTCATTGATTTTTTTTTCTATTAATTTTTGGGACTGATATACGCCGTCATTTAATAACCATATTTTACACACATATTTTAAAATGATGTATAGAAGGTTTCGCATCCTCTTCCGAACAGGATAGATTCCCGGCCAGTGTAACACATTCCTTTATGGAACCCTCTTTTTGAGCATCTGATTGATAACTTTAAATTCTTCCATTTTCCATTAATGATTTTTACTGCCTTGCCAATATTCTGATAAAATATTTAACTATATATATATATAGCCTCTTTTTAAGAATAAAAAGTGCATTTTAAGTCATGTTACTTTTGCACAGCATACCAAAAATTTTGATAATCATTGAAATCAAGAACACAAATGGAAAATTCAGTAGTTACCAGTTGATATCTGGTCTATTTATATGTCTTTCTCTAATAATAAGAAAAAGTTGGAGATGAGCAGAGCCTTAATTGACATAATATAATGTAATGATATGATGCAATTCAAAGATCCAGAATAAACATCCCTAATTTATCCAGCCCATCTTCTGATGCAAAGCAAATAACTCCTAGTGAAACTGTCAGTAAATTTCCTTCCCTGGAGTAGCTACTTTTCTCCTCCAGAAAACCACTAATGGCCCCCAAATTCAGAGCCTGAGCAAATTCATTGCCCTGGCAGGGTATGACTTCACCCAGCCCAGAAATAATTATTACAAAATAAAGGACTGAAGTGCTCTATTCCACTGTGTTGATGTCACTGATAACAGAACTGCCTGGCCAGTATAACCCTCTTTGATGTTGATAGAGCAGAAATATATGACTGTATTTGACCTTTGACTTCCTTCAAGGTTCCTCTGCAAATGTCCTCCTTCTCCAGCTTTGGTCAGGTCTCCATTTTTAGCTGGAGGTTCTCAAGTCTGAAAGACTACAGGTAAGGAATATTCATTTTGCATCTTATATTGAAATGGCAGCTCATGCACCTTCAGCAATTTTGCTGATGACACTGAGCTCAGTGGTGCACCACTGAGGGAAGGGATGCCATCCAGAGGGACCTTGAGAAGCCTGAGAGGTGGGCTAGTGCAAACCACATGAAGTTCACCCAAGCAAAGTGCAGAGCCCTGCACCTGGGATGTGGCAATCCCAGGCACAAACACAGGTTGGGCTGAAGAGCAGCCCTGAGGAGAAGGACTTGGGAATACTCCTGGATGAGCAGCTCAACATGAGCCAGCAGTGTGTGCTGGCAGCCCAGAAAGCCAACCGTATCCTGGAATGCATCTAAAGAATTGTGACCAGCAAGTCAGGGGGGGTGATTCTCCCCCTCTACTCTGCGCTCATTGGACCCCACCTGGAGTCCTGTGTCCAGCTCCAGAGTCCTCAACAGAGAAAGGACATAGACCTGTTGGAACAGAGGACTGGAGCACCTCTCCTGTGAAGACAGGCTGAGGGAGCTGGGGCTGTTCAGCCTGAAGAAGAGAAGGCTCCGGGGAGACCTTCCTGCAGTCTTCCACGATCTGAACGGAGCCTCCCGGAGAGCTGGAGAGGGACCCTTTGTCAGGAGTTGTGGTGACAGGACAAGAGGTTAATAGTTTTAAATTGGAAGATGGGAGATTTCGATTGGATATTAGGAAGAAATTCTTTGCTGTGAGGGTGGTGAGGCACTGGAACAGGTTTCCCAGAGAAGCTGTGGATGCCCCATCCCTGGAAGTGTTTAAGACCAGGCTGAATGGGGCTTTGAGCAACCTGCTGTAGTGGGAGGTGTCCCTGCCCAGGGCAGGGGTGTGGGAACTTGGTGACCTTTAAGGTCCCTTCCAACTCTAACCATTCTGTGATTCTATGATTCTTTGATTCTTTGCTTTTGGGAACTTTTATAGAGTAAAGAAGAGATACAGCATCCCAAGGTTATAACAAAGAGATCTTATGCTACTCCTCTGGCCGCTTTCCTCTCTCTGTATTTTGATTTCTCCTGCCATCTGTTGACTGCAAATTTCTGAAATGTGTTCCTCTTTTTTCAGAGCTTGAAAAGAGAGGAATAAAGACATGAGACATACCAGAAATTATTCCCAAATGGAAAAACAAACTGCCCATAAGACTGGCAGAAGCTTGCAAAATAAACAGAAATTCCAAGCTCTTCCTTAAAGAGAGGTGAACCATCTAGAAGAAATGATTTTTAAGATGCTGTGCTGGTACCTTCCTTTATGTCAAGAGGAGGTTTATAATGCAGCACATCCCACATCACCACAGCAAATGGAAAGCACACAGCAAATTGCACTGAGAAACTCCTGAGTGTGTCAGCCCTGCACCTTCTGATGGGCATCTATTATGCATAACTCAAAGGCAGTGAGATAACACAGGCAAGCAGACACAGAGCACTAAGTTTATATGATGAATAAATAATGTGACTTGAAACTTGTGAAATCTAATAGCCAATAAGCAGTGTGGCAGAGATGGCAAGCACCAGATTAAAAGCAGCTTGTTGTTTTAAATACAATTATGTAGAAATAATCTCTTACTGCTTGCCTGAGTTTTCCTCTCATTGACCTACACATTTCTTGAAATCATAGCCTGGTTAAATATTAAACTTTACAGGCACTTTAGCAGTGTTAGGAAATGAAGACAAATTACAAGCTTTGGCAGGTATTTCATCCATTTGTGGGGCCTGTAATGGAGAATGTTCCTGCATTAATTGCATATGCATGAATACCAAACAGCAGTCAGCCCCATGCGCACTAGGTGTTCTCTATGCTTGTTGCCAACATTAAGTAAATAACATATCTGTGGGATAAAACCACTTTTAGGCAATACCAATCACCAACTGTGTATTTGCAGGTGCCCCAAACCCCCTGCACTAATAGAAATACACAGCATGATGTCATGTAAGGAAAAATAAAGATATAAAAGCTACTTGGCTCAGCTTTGATTTCCTATTTTGTTATCTCTTTTTGTAAACTACTCTTAAATTAAACTAGGACTTGAGTAAATTAAACTAGGACTTGAGTTCTACAGTCTTTGGAAGGCCATATAAGCCAACATTTCCACTTTTTTCCTGCAGTGGGCTGTCTCTTTCTACACCTCTTCCAAAAAAACAAAACAAAATAACCAAAAAATAACCAAACAAAAACCCACAAAACAAAACAAAACCACAAACAAACAAACAAACAAAAAAAAAATCACAAGGTCCAGATAACTTTTTGTTGTCACTGTCCTGCCTTACTCCTTTAGGTTAGCATAGTAAAAATTTATTCTTTTGTTTGTTTCTATTGGAATTTTTTGGATGGTGGTTTTGGGGTTTGTTTGGGTTTTTTTCAGACAGTAATTATTAAGACAATAAATACTAACCTTTAAAGTGACTTCAGTATGTATTTCATCAATAAGGTTATATAAAGATTATACTTTCCTTCTCTTCTCTGTAATACGTGCAGTATTTAGTGTTTATTGACCTTGTGCAGGCTCAAACTAATCAGAAGGTTTATAAACTTTACCAATAATTACTCATAGTATCCTGACTATGTATGTGACTTTTTTCATTGCCTTCAAACACAATCTGTAAAAACCTTGTTATGTTGCTAGGAATGTGGCAAAATAATGACCCTGTAATTCTGTGACAGTGTTCAGCTGCCAGCCTGACCAGCTGAAAGCAGGTTTAATTTGTATTTATCTATCTATCTATCTATCTATCTATCTATCTATCTATCTATCTATCCATTTATTTATTTTTACTTAAGAGTTTTTCACTTACATTTTCACCAGGATCTGTAACTACTCCTTCCTTAAAAGTATTGACAGCTCTGCAAAACTGGCAAGCTCTCTAATGTGACCTGAATTATCTTGTCTTAAGGTCTGGAGAAACTTGCAACACTCTGTAATGTTTAGAGATGGATGCAGGTTTCAGAAGGACATTTTAGTTAAGCCAGTTAGAATGGATATACAGTGGATTTAAAACTAGCAGTAGTTGGCAATTGGATAACATACCCATTTTGTTTAAAACCACAGATTTAACTAGCATGCTAATACCCAGTGTTTCTCTTTTCTTTCCTGTAGAAAATTTAGTAGGAAAAATGACATGGTAGAAATAATTATTTCACAGGTTAAATTTCACTTAGATGTCAACAGACAGTTTCTTTTTCCTTTTCTTATTTTTTTTTCCAAAGAAAATTACTTTTAAATTATATTTTATTAATTTATTTCTAAAGAAAAAAAACAAAACAAAACAAAACAAACATTTTCTGTACAGCCTTACCTATGCATTATAATTAAAAAATACATGTTTAGAAAAGAAATAATTTTTTTCTTTAATATTAAAAGTTATAAAGTGATAGCTCTTTGATCTTCAAAGTGTCTCGCTTCAAAATAACTCTGTAAATTATATCTCTTGTTCTGCTAATATTCACTTCCATGTAATTATTTTTTTCACAGGAACTGTTTGTAGGTCCCTGACACTCAACTGTGTGTGATGCATTGAAAAACCAATTTTACATATTCTTTATATTTCATCACTTTCTATCCTGTGCTAATGAATGGGTTCCAAAAGCTTCTAAGTAATTAAGGAGTATAAGTGTATGTTCAAAGGTGACAAAGGTCCCAAGTTGTTATTTTAAGGGATAAATCCACAAAAGAACTAGGGAAAGCACAGAATGAAGTGTTTAAATAAAAGTACGAAAGGTCACCAATCTCCTAAAGCCTTTTTTTTTTTTTTTTCAGCTGTGACTTGGCTGTAGTCTCTTTCTGGTGGTGGGCTTTAGTCTTGATGGCAGAGACAAAGACCTCATGGCAGACTGATAGTGTTTTGAAGGGCATTTTTGATAGATTGGTCTCAATCTCACAACAAGACTGAGGTATGTGGACTTTGCTGGTGGGCAAAATGCCATTCCAATTTTTTCTTTAAAAACCTTAGAGAAAATTAGCTCCCATTAGTTGAGAATAAGTACATTCAGATTTCAGCCTTTGCTCTGCTGGAGCCTTGGGCAACAGCACAGAAATTTCCTGTTAGAACTGGTCCAAACTCTGGCATGATTGAATGGTGAGAGCTATACATATGTTTTTCTTCTTACCCAGTTTGTAATACCAGCAAGCTTTTTTTTCTTTCTCCCTCCCTTCTTTAGCCTTGGGGTTCAACAAACCCTCAGCTCTTACATTCTGAGGGTTTTTTTAAGAAGTAACTTAAAAAGTGGTTTCAAGCCAGAACTCTGCTAAGGTCAGGATTGTTACTGGCAGATTCATCAACAACTTGTGTTATGGTTTAACAGCGCAGACCCACCTGCTTTCCAGCAGGGCTGAGATCCTCAGCGCTGTTACCATGCAGACACACCAAGTGAGAATAAGCACAAAAGAAAGAACAGAAAGTGTGCTGTGGATTTACATACCGCTGAAGTTACTACTACTCATTTAAGTTGCTTTTAGAAAAGTAAACTGAATTCTGATATCATCTCTAAAAATGATGACATTATCTAAACATTTATATAACAGTTTATCTCTGTTCATTCTTTACCAGAACATATAGATTCTATAACTGTATTGTCCCTATATCTAGATTTTTCCGAGACAACTTTTAGTTTCTTAATCTGACAGAATCAATATTAGTTCTAGCACATTCAAAACGAGCTTATCTTTGACATTTTCTGGAAAAGGCTGTCATTATAATAGCATACATTAATCAAAGGGTGATAATAAGATTCTGGACAAGTCTTTTGGAAATAATTTATGGTTTCCAACTGTGAAAATATCTGTACATCCTATCAAAGTTTTTATCATATGGACATGAAAAGGAGCTTGTTTGAAGAAATAATTCCAGAAAATTTGTGCCAAAGAAATACTATCCTGAAAGGGGAGACCACTGAGCAACACAGAGTCTATGAACATTTTTATCTTCCTCTGTTCCTCATCTGTTCTCTACAGCACTGATTTCAGAGCTATCTTCTGCACACTGTTGATGGCCAGGTAGTCTCACTGCAGCCCTTAAGGAAAATTATGACCTTCCAAGAAGGAAAGGAGAAATTCCCAATAAATGTTTTTTTAAATACTAACAGATTGCAGGAAGTGGTAGAAGTTTAAATTAGCCTAAAATAAAATTGTTCGCCACCCTCAAGTGAATTAAAATTGAGTGATATCCCTATGGAGTCCGTGTGTGTATAAAAGGAGCAAAAATACTTTGCAGACACCTTCTTGCACTGGCTTGTACCCATCACTTTCGTAAATTAGTCCTGAATATTTTAGAATGAAAGGTGTCTTAATCCTAATAGCTTCTTTCCTTGTAAGTAAAGATAAAGCTGATTCCTGTTTCTTAGAAAAATCACAGCGTTTGTCATACTTGATTATTTCCAAACAGAACTTCTATATAAATACCTTTCCAGGTTACCAATTAGGTACCAGTCTATTTCATGCTACTGTCTTGAGAGCATCAAAACTATCTGTCTGTTAAAAGAATTACCCCATTATTAAAAGCTCATTTTTTTAAGAAAAAATCTGGGTAGTTATTAGAAATCGGTTAGGTCATTTGTATGCTAAAATGAACCAACCCAATTTAGAGCACCCCAATTTAGAGCACCCAGGCCTTAGAAGGTACAAATAAGTAGAAGAAGCCATTTATACCTCTTTTATTTATATAAGCATAATATACAAATAGTTATTCTACATGTTTAAAGGACTTTGAAAAAGTTGAAAATGAAAACAAGTTTGCTTCACATTTGAAGGAAAAAATAAGCAGACACCTATGATCATCATGTGTATGCTGGAGGTTTCCTTTTACTACCATCTAAATGTTTGTGTGTCATCCTGAAATTGAAGTATGCAGCATAAATGTGTTAAATATCATCAGCTAAATGAAGATTTGCTTTGTTCCTGATTTTTTCCAAGCAGTCAGTTGCTCCTTGGAAACCTCTAGTATGCAACTGCAGGCAGGAAGTGTTTAGACAGATGTGATTTATGTTAAAATATTCTAGCTTTATCTGTTGTTAAACATAATGCAAACTATAACAGTAACTCCTTCCGGAAAATGGACCTTTTCTTTTGAGAAGCATTTCCCCCAAAGCAGTTTTAGGCATAATGTTAGTAGTGAGCAGTCCTGACCCTGAGCAATGCATGTTTAAATACCTAGCGATATTTCTATCCCTATATTAAAAATATACATACTGTAGTTGCCAAACTGTGAGGGACACATAAGACAATTTTGAAAATCAACACTGAATATTTACTATGACTTCACCCACCCAAAAAAAAAAAAAAAAAAAAAAA
>VZRU01013350.1:156558-168146 GCA_013398155.1 Pedionomus torquatus
TTCTTTTGTATTTGATTTTTTTTTCTTTTTTTTTTTTTTTTTTTTTTTTTCCTGCTAAATAAAAACCATTAAAAGTTGTTCTGAATCTTTTTGGTGATTTTTGGCCAAAAGTTTTAAACTGATGTTATACATATATAAGGGTGATAGGTTGATATAAAGAAGTAAAATAATTCACAGCCGAAGAAAGCAAAAATTAAGAATTTTTTTCCTTACCAGTGTCAATGAAGAATGCATAACACATTTATGGCAGTATTTCATGACAATTAAACTTCTTCTTTTAATGGTTGGGTGGTTTGTTTGAGGGAAAGAGGAGTTGGGAGAACAATTTCTAACAGTTGCTTATTTATACTTCCTGTGAACTGAGATATTCTTTGTCAATAATTTTGACAAAGGTACCTGAGTGTCTCCATGAATGAGGACCCCAGGTTACTAGTTGTAATACAGAATTTAATAAAAAAGATTTCCTCTGTTGACCTTTGCTCTCTAAACATCCTGTGCTTTCCCCCTTGTTTGACTTTTAGGCTGTATTTGAAGAAAATATATTTTTGACATTTCCCCACTTCCACTTCACTTTCATCTGTTTTCCCAACCTTTACTCTGCACATCTTTAATTGTACTATATGTAAAACAAAATAAAAGAACTATATAAGTAAAAAAAGATCATGATTAATCTAGTAATGTATTAAGTGTTCCAGGGCATTAAAATATCAAACTATTCTTCACAGATACCTGTGCAATATGACTGCATTTTTAGAATAAACCTTTCAGCCTGATGCTGTCCAGTAAAATTCACTGTTTGATTTAGACATTTGGTTCTGCAGAAAATGTGTGGGACAGCTGCTAATCAAGAACTTTACTTTGGTGGAAAACAAAAGTAAACATCAGTTTAAACAATTACCTAGTTATCTAGTTGTAAGTTCTCATTCTGCTTTGGTTTCCCCACCTTTTTTGAACAGTTGGTTGAAAATGAGATTATTCTCTCCAGCTGGGATAGGCTAAGCCTGATAAATCAGGCCAAGCTTCTCACCTGCAGTAGAGACAACCTGATGAGGAGTCATAGACCCAAAGAACCAGGTTGTGTTTTATCATCAGTTCTATCCTACCACTACTAATAGTAAGCAGGAAAAGACAGGGAACGTGGAAGAAGATTTTCAGCAGTTAGAACTGGGTTTCCATATGAAAATAATATCATAAATATCAGGTCCTCCATCCTGTTGTTACAGCAGAGCTTTGTCAGAAGTGGTGGAGGTGAAAGTTACTGTGAAAAGGACTAAGACAGAAAAGAAATATGTCCATGTATTTTTCAGTAACACCCCCCCACACACACTCAAAACCTGTCCTTGTACCAGTACATTTATGGAAACTTATGTGTAAGTGTGTATAAATACTTAGACCAAAGACTTTACCTCGGAAATGAAACTAGTCAAAATATTTATATATTTAGAAAATTTAATATGTTACCCATTTATTATGTTTTCTAAGTAGGAAATAAAAAAGATATTCAGGAAAATGATTAATATACATTAGTTTAGCTTTCATATGCACTTATATTTGGGGGAACAGATGTTGTAGAAACAAATAATGGATTATGCGTGAGGAAAAGCTGCACTGGGATTAGAAAATAATGTCGTATTTATTGCAACACCACTTGTATATATTCCTTTTCAGCTCTGCAAATTAGCCTTCCATGTATCTATTAGAAAACCTTTCCTTCTTAAATGATTTAGATAATGGTAATGTGAAATTGTTACTCAAAGGTGTTCTGATTGTTAAAATAAAATTAATTGTGCAATGATGGAAATCTTCCTTATCTGTAAGAGCTGAGTCTTTGAACAAATAAGCAATCTGGAAGCTTAAAAAAATATCTTTCTCATACTGAAAGGCAAACTGGAAACATTGCATTCTCTTTTCCTATATATTTGTAATGAGAAATGCATAACATACATAAACAAATATGTGTGTATATATATATATATGTATAAAATGAAAGAAAATTTATGAAGTCAGGTTCATATTCCTCATATACATGACACACTGTTGCTGGAAACATGACAGTCCCATACTGTCCCACACTGTGTGGGACACCTGAAATCACCAGGTTCTATACATTTATTTTATTACTGGTAAAGTGTTACTATCCATGTGGAAAAAGAAATACAATTTGCAAATAAAAAACTGTCAGCAAAATGTATGAGTTCTATCCTGTAGAACACTGGTTCAAATAAAGAAAAGCATGACAACAATTCCAATTACTTCAATGTATTTTAGATCAAAGACTTCAAATTGGAGTGTATTTGAATGGATAGATATCCATTGAAAATACATAATCCTCAACATTTTTGTCTGAGCTGATCATACCTAAGAGATACATAAACCACACAATAAAATAGTAGTAGGACCATATATGCATGTAAGTAAATAGGACTAGACGAATGATGTCTCACACATATTTTTAAAATCTTTTATTAATCATAAAACCAGGTAAAAATAGCTTGATTGTGATAAGGTGATAAGCCTAATAAGAAAGTAATGACAGAAGTAAAGATCAGTCACTTGGAAAAGCAGATCTGAAGGAGACTTTCATAAGGAATTTGCTGCATTCTCATATCAGATTAATGATCTGTCTTCAGGATTTCACTTAATAGTTTCTGACAAAGTTTTAGCCATGATTCCACATTTCCTGAAGTTTAGTCACAATTTAGGAGAATATTATAGATCTTTCCTCCTGAATCTCCTAAACCAGATACTTCTGTGCTTAGCATGATCTGTAGCTTTAATTGATGAGTGTTCCTGAGACTGAGTCTTCAGGACCTCATATAAACTGAAGATGGGGAATTTAGGTCACAGAAAAAATGTGGGAGGGAAAGAAGTGGAGATCAGTTCCCTCTGTTCATTTTATTGATCTCTAAGTCACCTGTGTCCATCAGGAAGTCCATTCCAGCTTCAGGCCCACATTGGAGCAGTGGTACTGATCCCCCCAAAATAAGCATAACAAGAAAGATAGAAATTCTATTAAATTTGCGTCATAATGTGGGTATGAAAATGGTTACATTGCATTTAAATACATAATTGTAGTTCTGAAATATTTTCCTTATTGTTATATCTGTTATTTTGCATGCTTGATAATATTTGTGTAGAATAGTTTGGGTATATTAACTTCTAGACTATTTAACTTTTCATATTTTACTATAATAAAGGAAAACACACAGTATACTTGTGGCTGATCAGTTCTGCAGCCTCATGAACTCTTGTGCAATTTTTTCATTTGAGCTGGGGAAATAGACTTAGAAGGTACATGCTGCTATCCTGCCTGAGTTTAAGAACAAAACACTATGAATAAATCAATAATGTTGAAACACTTCTTTTCCAGCAGGTTTGGATTGTCCATCCTTGCACTGGAAGAAAGTTTTTTTAATTTCATCGTGGCTCTTCTTACAGCAAATATTTGGGAAATTCATGAACTAACCTGAAAATAGGTGGGTTGGACATCTCCCTGTGATTTTGTCTTTCAGAAAAGTTAACACAAAACTACCTCAGAACCACCAACAGGATTTTCAAATATTTTGAAGCAATCACAGATGGCAGATGACCACAGCTGTAGCTTCAGTGTTCTTAAGTTAGGCATTTCCTAGGTGTTTGTGAATAAAAATCCCATATAAAGATAATTTACACAGCCAGCACCAAGCACAGAATATTCAGTGTAATATTCACACCAAAACAGCTAACTTAGTAAAATCTTCATCCCAGAAAACAGCCTGAGTGAATTGTATACTTGCCATTGCCTCTTCATAACCTGGAAAATGCAACGATCTATTCACATAGAGCTGCAGTGTTACCGTCCTGATTATGAAAGGTTTTATGCTTGCATTTCAGCATTCAGCTGGTTACATTGCAGGGATGTTGTTATGAAGGTGCGTCTGAAGCTGAATGCCCTTTTAGATCCTTTGCTCAGACAAGCCATAAAAAAAAAAAAAAAAGGAAAAAACAAACAACCAATCCACCAACCAACAAAAAATACTCAAGAGAGAAAAAGAAAAAACCCCAACATGTTCTTTGTGTAGCATTATAATGCTATTTTTTATTTACATTACAGATACCTAGAAATACTATCCATGGAGTAAAATCTGCACTGTGTTATGTAGTGAGCAAATATAGATCAATAGGGTGGCACTTGACCCAGAGGAACATAAATCTAGCAAAGCTTAAGATCTTGCAATATAAAAGTGGAAAAGGATAAAAATTCTGAAGGTGCTGGAAGATTATTGAAGAAAGAAATCACCAGTACTTAGATACTTAAAATATCCTTAAAAATGTTTCTTCCTTTCTGAATTTCACACAATCACTGTATCAATTGTCAGAGTTGTAAGGAACCTCTAGAGATCATCCAGTCCAATCCCACTGCTAAAGCAGGATTACCCAGAGCACATCACTCAGGAGGGGCTTGAAGGTCTCCAGAGAAAGGGACTCCACACCCTCCCTGGGCAGCCTGGTCCAATGCTGTCACTGTCAGCATAAAGTTTTTCCTCATATTTGAACAAAACTTCTTGTGTTCCAGCTTGTGCCCATTGCCTCTTCTCCTGTCACTGGGAACCTCTGATAAGAGTCCATCTCCTTCCTCCTTCAACCCACCCTTCAGATCCTTATAAACATAAATAAGGTCTCCCCTCAGCCTTCCCTCCTCCAGGCTAAAGAGTTGCAGCTCTGTCAACCTTTCCTCGTAAGGCTGGTGCTCCAGTCCCTCCATCATCTTTGTTGCCCTATGCTGGACTCTCTCCAGTAGCTCCCCATCTCTCTTGTACTGGGGAGCCCAGAACTGGAGTCAGTATTCCAGTTGTTGGCCTCCCCAGTGCAGAGTAAAGGGAGAGAATGACCTCCCTCCACCTACTGGCCACATTCTTCCCTATGCAGACCAGGATACCATTGGCCCCAAGGACACGTTGCTCATGAATAGTGTACCAGGATCTCCAGATTGTTCTTCTCAGAAGTCCAGGTCTGCCCCTAACCTATATTTGTGCCCAGAATTCTTCCTCCCACGGTGCAGGACCCTACCCTTGCCCTTGTTGAATGTCATGAGGCTTTTCTCTGCCCAGCTCTCCAGCCTTTCCAGGTCATACTGGATGGTAGCACAGCTTTCTAGGATGCCAGCCAGCCCTCTCAGTTTGGTTTCATCAGTGAACTTGCTGAGGATACAGTTGGTCCCCATAACCAGATCATTGATGAATATGTTGAACAAGACTGGACCAGGCATTGACCCTTGGGTGACACCACTGGTTACACGTCTCCAACTTGACCTTGCTCCATTAATTATAACCCTCTGAGTCCTGCCACACAGCCCACTCTCAATCCACCTCACTGCCCCCTCATCTAGCCCACACTTCCTCACTTTTTTAATGAGGATGTTATGGGATACAGTGTCAAAAGCCTTGCTGAAGTCAAGGTAGATGACATCTCTCTTCTCATCCAGCCATCCAGTTAATTTGCCTTGGTAATGGTAATATTAATTAAGTGTAAATGTTAAGTCTCCTTCAGACATGATGATTTATTTCCATTTTAATTTTTATTTTAATCTTGCCTACAAACAGATATTTTGACTGGGAGGTTATACCACTACAAACATAGTTGGTTTTTTTTTAATCCTAAGTCTGCCTTTCATCACAGAATTTCACCTTCTACTTGTCTAATGTAATGGTGTCAGTAAAAAGTTTGAGTTAGAGCAGCTGGGAGTAAAGGAAAGGTGACCTGGGCTGATGTTTCTTAAAATCTTTCTTTGAAGACAATTTAAGCCTGCATTGAGGCAGATCAAAGACAAAGTTTTCTAGGACACAAAAATGACAAAATTCTTGTGTCTTACCTGAACTCCTTCTTGTGTTAGAATGTTCCATTTTTTCAGACTTTTAGCTATTTTTATGTTCTCTGTCTGCTTACAAAGAAACAACAAAAGGGCAACAGTTTTTACTATGATGTGGCAGTCAACAAAAAGACCTGTAAGTGCCTCCCAGGTCCTTTTGTACATAAAAATGCTCAATTTCAGTTAGCAATTGAGTAGAACGCCCTTAGTATAATCGACCATCTAACATGAAGAAAGTAGTCTGACTTCATGTATTGAAATCAGATACCTGAACTCCTTCACTTTTTGACCAAAAGCAAGAAGGGGATAAATGATACTGTGACATGTGTACATATCTATGTTTATTGTATATTATTATATTTATACAAATAAATATGTATAAAGAAGGAGTTAACAGTGAGAAACTGACAGAAATCTGTATTATTCTAGAAAATGGGTCCAGACATCAACAACTAAAAATATTTCAGGGGTTCTGATCTTCTTAATAGGTGTAAAATTATAGAACTAGTCTTGACAGTTTGAACACTGGGCACTTTCAGTAGCAACTGCAAATGCTGTTCTGACTAGTAACACGTAAATACCAGCCAGGTATTATGAATCTTCACTTACAAAACCTCACTCTATGATAACATGGATAACTTGAATATCCAAGATGATCTTCAGCAAGAAATAAGAGATATGATATCAGGTTTTGTGTGATTATATTTCGGACTGTATTTTGCACTTGCTCACATTGCATCAAGCTAAGTCAGTAAATCAATAAAAAATCTGCTCACCTCTGTTGAAGTGGCAGTTCAATGCAATGACAGCACTTGTTCATGTTACTCTTGATTTAGACCAACAGGTCCCAGTATGAACAATGCTCTGAAAATATGAATGTATTACCATATAAATTCCTATCTATATCTCTTATTTACCACAACATGCATCTCTGAACATTTTTTCCTTCAATTCAGCAAGTTCATGCCTCAATGCAGGTATGAAATTAATGCTCCATAATAAAGATATTTTTTTTTTTTTTTATTTTCCTGAAGATTCAGCATAAACAGTTGTCTTGGTAAACACTGTCTCCCAAAAATCTCAGTGAAACATTATTGGGGTGGGCAGGAGTAGCTCTTAGCACGAGTACATTCTTTTCCTAAGAGAAATCCTGGAAATGATCAAACTGATGAAGAAAATTTTGGCTCAAACACGCATATGGTATTATTTCAGTTATCAGTTTGGACAATTAGATTCAGAGCATATATGGTTTAATTACCCTATTCAGAGAGAGGTAGGGGTTATACCTGATAACAATAACTTCTGTAAAGATTAGATAGATGGTATAAAATATACATTTTAGATATTTAAGTTCAATTTCTGAGGTTTGTGATCCCAGGAGCTACCAATTAAACATCCAGATTTTTTAAATTACAGTTGGAATAAACCTTGTAGACATTTTGATCTGAGATGTTACTTCAGAGTACACAATTTTTGCCTGAGAGTCTCAACTGGTGCCTGATTATTTTATGCAAATATATGCAGATTATGTTATAATGTCAAGACAAAACAATGTCATTGCAAGTCTATGGAGATGAAATTATGAATAATAAGTTGAAATAAAACAAAACCAATCCCAGAGAGTGCCTATTGAAGTGATACTACAATGCCAAAATTATATTGGTAGATTTCCCTGCTGACCAAATTGTGATGTCCAGCTTTAAAAAACAATTGTAAGACAATTATAAATTCTGTTTTAGTGGTGTTTTATGAAAGAAAGGGAATGCTGAACACACTTATGATATCAACCCAGTTTTCATACTGTAAATTCTAAATCACACCTCCTCCTCCTTCAGTAATGAAAATCAAAATTGAGAATAGCTAGAAGTGGACTGAAGGCAAAATACTCTTTACTACAACAGTTGCGGGAAAAAAAAAAAAAAAAAAAGTATAATCAGCTACTCATTTTGCCTTCTTTGCAATCAACAGGAAGATGACTGCTGTATTTCTGACGTGTGTGGCTGGGCACTTGTCAGTGACTCTCAGAGCAGGACTCTAATGGCTCGCTGCAGGAGCCTGGAGTGCAGGAAGGCAGAGTGCAACCTAGGAAATGAGTCAAAATAGCTACCGTTCATTTTATACAGTATGTCTTTCAACATCCAAACTCTTTCACCAGCTTCATTTGACCAATACTTTGTTAAGAAACCAGGTCCCATTGTGAGAAGGAGGCAGCAATGTACCAAAGTCTAAGCAAAGTCCCCCTGTTAACCTGTTTTAGGAAATCAGATGGACAGCAATATTAGTAGGTGTTTGGGTTCCAACTAAACCCTCATAATTCAGTGTGATGCAGAGAGATTTAAAATCTAAACATCTGGAAAATTTTCATTTGGGCATAATGGAGATAAGGAGGCAACACTCCCTGAACGTGAGGTAAGGTGGAATTGCAATGAACTACCTATTGTGATATAAACCTACTAAATAAGGCCTACTAAATTCCAGATATTTTTTGGCAACGCTCCACATTTCTGCTCTACAAAAGAAAAATAAAAATTATAACAATCTCCATCCAAATGTGAGGTAGTTAGTTTGCAATTACAAAGGATTTAAAACTTGTACATGGTTACCATGGGGCAACCATTGCACTGTAAATTCACATGCCCAAAAGAATATAAGACAGAAGTCTAAATATGCAGGAAGAGGCAATACCTTAAAACACAAAACAAGGCTTGGATAAAGTGAAAATACTGCACAATGACCGACAGCTTCTTTGGCCTTTGCAAGTGGGATGCAGAAACTTCTTGGAGAATAAATTTCTTTTAGAGTCAGAGTTCAGCTTCTGCTCATTTCCCATAACAATTGCAGGCTATACCTTTTGTATGACCAAGGGATGGTCTAGGAAGAACTTGGATCCAATAGAACTTCAGACAACTTTGCCAGTGTAGCCAGTCACAGTATGATGCAAGCAGGAGAGGCCATTCTTCCTTTCACTTCCACATACTGCCCATGAGAATAGTTTTTTAATAGTCCAGTATGATGGTAAGAAAATACCAGGGAGTCGTAAGTTTTCTGTCATCTGCTAATGCTTTATTTCTCATTCTGACTTCCTTTGCCAGCCACGAGAAGTGGAAATATCTGACATATTATAGAGGATTTCCAGGCACTTTGGTCTAGATCTAGCAATGTGGCTTGCCACTCTGAAATAGAATACCTAAGAAAGGCTGGGGACATGCTGCCCCTGCACTGTCTCTGCCCGGGCAGGCAGAACCAGAGAGGCAGCATAACCAGTCTGAAGTGATGACCCTCTCATTATGGCTCTCTCAATGGCTTCAGTTACCTAGTAAGTTAGTCCCTAATCTGCCATGAAAAACATGAATGCTAAAAATAGTGTCTTAACAATTTAGAATACCCAAATAGCATAATTAAAGATGTGCAATGCTTGTTTGGCTCACTGAGTTTCCATCCTGAAGTATTTTCAGCCTGATGAGGTCAATGCTATATTTTTATATCTCTGGTTATGCATGCTTAAATATTGAAATATGACACCTAAATTATGCAGAGACTGTTAAGGTCTAATTATGACTTATTCTCGGTACAATCAAAAAAGTTACTTGTACACCTTTTTACTAGTAAGTGAATTAATAAAAGGAAGTTGTTGCTCTAGAGAGTAAGAACTTTGAAAGCAGTCATATAGTAAGTGTATATGAGTGAAAAAGTGAATGAAAGAGCATCTAATTTTAATTGAAATCACTAAGATGTAAAGGGTTAATAGATTTCATAAATTTAATCAGGATTTTACAACATTAGGCATTTATTTGAATTTAAGATGTTCTTTAAAATTCTTTATAGTTCAAATAACTCAGATTTTGCAGCTTCTGTCTTTCACATGTTAGCATGCAATCCTTTTTGTATATTAATGCTGCAACCTCTCCAACCTCTGTTTGGATCTCCCAGACTTTCATATATCTTAACTTTTTTTTGTGGAAGCTTTATAGACTCATTTAATGTCCTTAACAAGAGACAGTAACTAGCAATGGAAAATCCACGTCTTCATCACACAGTTGCATCCTTTCAAATATTTTTCTCCTTAAAGATAACCACAAAACCATCAATGATATGGACTTCTTGTAAAGCCATGATGATACTGCAGTTAAAGATACTGAAGTCAGGAATGTTTTCCTACAGATGATGGCACAGATTTGGAATTAGTTAAACATTTTTCTGCTTCATTTCCTTCTCCTCCCCCATCCTTTCTCTCTTATTTGTTTTTGACAAACCATCAGTAAAAGAGTATAACTGCCACATATATTCTTCTATTGAAAGGAAATGAAGCAAGGAAGCTATATTTCCAACCATGAAAGAATAGTATCTCTTACAATTGCAGACATGAATTTCAGATTTTGTTTGCTTCTCTTTCCTCATGGCTTTTTCTCAGAATAGACAAAAGAAGAAAAATGACCATGTTGAGCCTGCAGGTTTCTTCAAATGATGAAAACAAGTCATTATGCATTATGTTCTGTAATAGTAAAGGTTTTCAAATATCTGCTGCCTTAATACAAATTTATATTAGAACACTGAGATAAATTTTCCTGGAATCTTATTTCAATTGTTTCAATAAAGAAACTCATAGGTGAATGTGTCTTGTAGAAAGATTTTTTGTGTAATTACATTGTATGGATTGACTACTGGGGATGGCATAATAACTGTACAAGACTAGAAAATCAACCTGCCACCTAAATGTAGCCACACTAGCACCATAGGTCTTGCTCTTCTTACCAGTTTGATCTCCTCAAGGAGCCTCAAAATGGAAGTCCTTAGACAGCTGATAATCAGATATATTTAAAACAAAAACAACAAACAAACAAACAAACAAACAAAAACAACAGAAAGTTCCAGGGACTTTCAGATAAAGCAGGAAAATGAAAAGTATACAAAAAAAATATATCTGCTTTAAAAAAAAAGAAAAGAGAGTTGGGTGTCGATGGTTTGCTGTAGAATTAGATACAAAGAAGAGTGAATTTAATTTTACAGTCATGCTAATATTAGGCAAAATTATTTTCCAAAATCTGTACATTTGCATGTTTAATATGTTTCAGATGTGTGAATCATCTATTGAAAAAAAAAAGCTATGAAGTCTTAAAAAAAAATTAGCACAATCAAAGAAAAACAAAATGAGGAAAACCCCATCCCAAACCAACAAATGTACTTTATATACAACTTCCAGATGCATGCAAGTAGTATTTCAGCAACTTTAACTTCATTACCATATTTGATTTGTAATTGTCCACCTAAAACTGGAAATAGATATTTTTACAAGTAAACACCAAGAAATAGTTGCATGTCTTTATGAAATCTCATCCAGCATGTAAAAACCAAGATTTTATATAAAATTGAAGATAGTACCATTGATCTGTATCTCTATTTGAATGTCATGATAACAATATCTCAAATAGTGAAACTTTTATGGACTATCCATACATTTTTAAAGGCTGTTTGTTTCTTTCTGATACATGATTTTTTTTTGTTTGGTTGGTTGTTTTTTTTTTTGTTTTGACAATCTGTTGCTTTCACAGCATTGTTCAAAATTATTTCTGGATGATTATAAATTCAGAATAATGTGCTGATCTCCTTATACTTAATTGTGAGATTATGTTTTCCACATATTTACATCATACGGTTCTAATTTAAATGGTTTGGAAACTGTTTGAAAGGGTTTCCAAAAACAAACAACACAACACCCAACAACACACCCCTCCTCAAAAAA
>VZRU01013350.1:171295-183589 GCA_013398155.1 Pedionomus torquatus
AAGAAAAAAGTCTAAGCCAGAGTATGAAATGCTCAACAAACTAAACAGGAAAGCTTAGGTATAGCTCTAGACTAGGTTTTATACAAAAGCAGAGAGCTAAAGCTGGCAGGCTCAGGCTGCTGCTTCATGGGATCTCATTTTCTTTGTGCTGAGCTCAATTGAAAGGTGGACATACTTTAAGGTCAAGACGAGGGCAACTTCGGTGTGACTCCTCCATTCCACAAAGCGAGACAAAAAAAAATTCACACTGTCAGCATATTCCTCTGAACAACTCATGTTTGTTAATTAAAAGTTGTTTTCTCATCTATTTTCTTTCAGTCTAATATCCTTCTGTCAGGTCAAAACTGCTGATCTGATCATTTCCTTCAAAGTGACCGACCTTGCTGAAGTCAAAGTAAAAATTCCAGCTAGCTCCAGTAGAGAGAAGGACATTGCCCTGAATTTTCAGAGTGCATGTTCCGCCTAAACAGTGAAACAAAACCCCAAAAAGCCTCCATAAAAATCTGCACAGTTACATTTAACCTCTGTTTTGAATTAACCAGAGTTATTTCATACCATATTTAACGTATATTATCTTTTCCTTGTTATTTACTTTTAAAAAATGCTGTCAAGCCTATGGCTATTTCAGAAGCACAGAACAAAGAGTTTACCTGTGATGAAATAGATGTGGGACAAACCCTGTCTTGCATCACCTGTTATATTTTTTTCCTGGCACACTAGTTCTTATTAACTCCACAAGCCTGCCTAAGCTCTCCTGCCTCCTCTCTTGCTTCAGCTTTGCAGCACTTCTCCTCTTTTCATACATTGCTGATTACCCACCAGTCCTGCTTCATTTTTAAGGTCTTTATTGTTACTGTCTTCCAAAGTCAACCTCCTTTTGAACAACTTGTCTAAAAAAATCTATAAATGGTTACAAATGCATAAAAGTACCTACAAGTAAGACTCAAGGACTTGATACATGAAGAGAAGGAATTACGCCTCAGATGTAGGTCTTCTCAGAATAAGAATGGGATTTTTCAAGAGGTTTCATGGCAGTGTGAGTAGTTGGGCTATATGGACAGTGATACTGAGTTTCTAAAGCTTTTTTTAAAAGAAAAAGAAGTGTTGCAGAAATAGCTAGGTTATTAGGGATACCTCAATACTTCTGAGGACCATGGAAAAATAAACTGCTTTTCTCACAATATTGCCCTTACAAGGAGCTACAAGTGGTTTGAAATGATCTTTTTCAATATTTTCAGTGGATTTTCAGCTCTGCCCAGATTTCTGTCCGTTCAACTTTTTTTGTTTGATTTTAGAGCTCCCACCACTCAGTTGGCATAGATATTGCTATTTGTTAGGACATAAATAAAAATACCTTTGCTTTTAGGATGCTGAGACTTATTCAGATGATCAGAATGTTCAGTCTCACTGTCATATATAAAACATTGAATGTCTTGTATAAAAATCCCCAGCTGAATGTCATTCTTTTTTTACACCACACATAGGTACACTAAGTCAGAGCTCCCCATTGAGAATTCAATCTTGCACTAACCCCACACACAGACATATACCAAAAAAATTAAAAAAATCCTGCATGACAAACTGGAGAGATACGGATTTGATGGGTGGACTGTTCAGTGGATAAGGCTGGATAGTTGCATCCAGAGGGTGGTGCTCAATGGCCTGAGGTCCAGCTGAAGAGCAGTCACAGGTGGTGTACCTCAAGGGTCCTTGCTGGGACCGGTACTGTTTAACATTTTATCAACAATATAGAGAGAGGAATCAAATGCACCATTAGTAAGTTTGCAGATGACACCAAGCTGTGTGGTGGTGTCGATACACCAGAGGGACGGGACATCATCCAGAGGGACCTGGACAGGATGGAGAGGTGGGGTCAGATGAACCTCATGAGGTTCAACAAGAGCAAGTGCAGGGTTCTGCACCTGGGCCAGAACAATCCTCACTATCAGTACAGACTTGGGGATGAGGTATTAGAAAGCAGCACTGAGGAAAGGGACTTGGGTGTGGTGATGGATGAGAGGCTGGACATGAGCAGGCAGTGTGCACTTGCAGCCCAGAAGGCCAATCACATCCTGGGCTGCATCAAAAGATGTGATGATTCCTCACAGCAAATGACTTCTGACCCTTAGAGAAAAGCCTGGTGCTGGCTGTTCGACAAAATTGAATTGTAAATAATGTAGCAATAAAGCCAATTATTCTGCAAGGTAAGTTTGTCTTGCAATATACTCCATAATAATTTATATTATATAGCCTTTAAGCTACAAAACATGGTTGTTCTGTTCTTCTTTCACCATTGATGGCTCCAGAAGCTTATAGTAGCCTTCCAGTATCTGAAGGGAGCCTATAGGAGAGCTGGAGAGGGACTCTTGGTCAGAAAATGGAGTTACACGACATGGGGTAATGGTTTTGAACTAGAAGAGGGGAGATTTAGATTGAATATTAGAAATAAGTTCTTTCCTCCGAGGATGGTGGAGCACTGGATGAGGTTGCCCAGGGAGGTGGTTGAGACCCCTTCCCTGGAGATATTCAAGGTGAGTCTCGATGAGGACCTGTGCAACCTGGTCTAGTTGGGGGTGTCCTGTGACTGTGGGGAGGTTGGACTAGATGACCTTTGGAGGTCCCTTCTGGCCTGGACCATTCTATGATTCTATGAAAAACCACAAAACCCAAACAACACTAAACAAAAAACAACAAAACTTTACATGCTGTTTACAAATGGCACCTACTATGAAGGCAAGAACTTGATACACCTCTGATCCTGTGCCCATGAACCATTACAGTATTTCAAAACATTCAGCCAATTTCTTTACTTCCTTCCCAACTACCTGACAGATTTGCTGCTTTTGTCCTTGGATTTTATGCAGAGAACAGAAAACAATTATCATGAGAGTGAAAAAGTTTCAGAGTTATTCTAAGACTGAAGAGGTTTAAAATGTGGTTGCTCTCTGAATAGCTTTTTCATCTCCCATGTGCACATGTATAGAATTAATATTTTACAGACATTCAGGTTGCATAATTAAATAAAAATATTGCCTTTTGTAAGCTATGAATGGCAGGACTTGGAATACTTCTGATGGCATTAAGGATTAACAAGATGGAATTAAACTTCTTGTTATGGAAATTATTTTTTTTGCCATGAAAGTTCTTAAATTAGAAAGGATCTGAGAAGGTTCTGTGGTACATTCTTCTGCACTGCATGTGACCAGCTGTGCTCAAGACACTTTTAAGAAAAGTTTCTCTGACTTGTAATTAAAAATGTCTTGTAGTGGGGATTCACCGTCCTCTGAAATTTTCATCCATTATCTTTAGAGAATCCTAGAATCATTCAGGTTGGAAAAGACCCTTGGGATCATCAAGTCTAACCATCAGCCCCACTCTACAAAGTTCTCCCCTACACCATATCCCCAGGACCACATCTAAACAACTCTTAAACACACTCAGGGATGGGGACTCAACCATCCCCCCTGGGCAGCCTATTCCAGTGTCTGACCAGTCTTTCTGGGAAGATTTTTTTCCTAATGTCCACTCTAAACCTAACCTGCTGTAGCCTGAAGCTATTCCTTCTTGTCCTATCACTGATTACTGGTGAGAAGAGACCAGCACTAACTTCTCTAAGATGTTTTTTCAAGTGTTGTAGAGAGTGATGAGCTCTCCCCTCAGCCTCCTCTTCCTCAAAATAAACAGTCCCAGCTCCATCAATCACTCTTCATAAGACTTATTCTCCAGGTCCTTTGCCAGTTTCCTCCTCTGCACTTACTCCAATATCTTGGCATCTCTCTTGTGTTGGGGTGCCCAGAACTGGACAGAAAACTCAAGGTGTGGCCTCACCAGTGCTGAGTACAGGGGGACAATCACCTTCCTACTTCTACTGGTCATGCTATTTCTAATACAAACCAGAATGCCATTGGCTTTCTTGGCCACCTGGGCCCACTGCTGGCTCATATTTTTGATTAATTTGCCGGGTGTTCAACCTAAATCTTATAGGCAAGTTTACAAGACAACTTCTCTGTTGAATATCCTTTTCCTTTGCAGGTGGACTTTCAATATTTGTGTACCTCCTTTGTGTTGCCCCTTAATATTCACTTGCTCAGTCTAAGCAGGACTTTGTGTTTTGTTTTGGTTTAATCTTTATAATATGACAGTGAACCATTGATAATTACTTTGGCATTACCATTTTGCAAGGTTTACTGTTTCAGTGTGTTTCTCTAGTTTGCTTCTAAAATATCACACACAACAGTCAAAAAGCCTTACTGAAGTCTAACAAAATAGCAGTTGCTGTTTTATTCATATTTGTAGGGTCTGACATGAATATAAAGTCAAGAATAAGAAGTGTGATGTGATTTGTTCTTGACAAGTCCATGTTTACTGGCATATATTTTGCTGCCTCTTAAATGTAAATAACTCATTTGTCTCTGCATCTCTGCATTTGCTTGGTTCTATCATTTCATAGATGTAAAGATCAAGAACCCCACTTTAAAAGTGGAGAAATAGAAGAGATTAATCTGTTTCTTTGAATAGTCTTCCATGCTAATGGGATAAAAGGATTATGAAGTTGCTGCCACATTGTGAGTGTGAATATCACACCATTTGCCAGTGTCCTCTCAGCACCATATTGCCATACTTTGAAAAATGCCCTCATTTGAACACAAAACAAAATGAAGAGATACACAAAAATCACAGGATTTTAACCAGAATGTGTCCTGACTTCTGCTGCCTTCTGACAGAAATGTCACATTTTATAATACAGGAGTTTCAGCAATGCTGTCAAATATGTGTGGTAGGCAGCAAAGGGGCAAAACAGAAATGGTGAATATGGTTGCTGATCCTTTTGTTATTTAGGAGAATCTGCTACATTTTTCAAGCAGTGATGCAGCTAGGTTTTCCCATTGGAGATCTTAGGGTTTACAGGGTATGAAAAAATTAAAGGCAGAGATTTCTGTAGTTCCTTGGTGTCAAAGAAAGGTGATGGTAAATGGGAAAGAAGAGTTGATCTTCTGTTGTCCTGAATCTCATGCTGTCACTAGTACCTCTACACAGATATAATATTTACATGCTCTGACTTATGCGCCACAATGAGAAAAGGTTGTTCTGACATAAAATGGTTGACAAACTGTTCAAATTAGACAAAATGTAGAAAAAAATGGAACAAAGCATAATGATATACAAATAATCAGGCAGTGATTTCAGTGCTCTGAAAGATACCAAAATATCAATTTTAAACGGAGTAGCAGTTTATAGACACTAAGATATCTTATCTGAAAAGCTAGATGATATATTAGGATACACACAGAAAGCAAGAAAAAAAAATGTAGAAAAAATTGAGTTGTACGGCTCCAAGTATTATGAACTTGCCCACTGCCTGGACCTCATCCCCCTCTGGTTCGGAGTGGCTTCATCTCCGCTACATCTGGGCTTTCTTTCTAGCCTCTGTGATTTCCCTGTGATTAAAGACAAACTTACAATTTGTGTGGGCTTTCCCCCATTCAGGACCTGAGGCAAATTGTTAGAAGTAAGATTAGGTTATGTGAGCTGCAGCAGGACAAAAAAACAACCATGCAGCTACCTAGGGTGAAGAGAAGCAGAACTGGTGGGAGCTTGCCCATCCTGCTTTAAATAATTATCAATACATGTGTCATGTTGACTGTGTCTAGCTGCCAGGTGACCACAAGGCTGGTCTACTTCCCTCCTCACCAGGAGAATGGAAAGAATGAAAAAAAGCTTGCAGGTCAAGATAAGGGCAGGGCGATCATGTACCAATTGCTATCTTTCTAAGTTCATTTTCTCTCCCAACTTCTATACCTCCTCCTGCCAAGTGGCACAGGGGAATGGTAATGGGGGTTGTGGTCACTTCATCACACCTTGCCTCTGCTGCTCCTTCCTCCTTTCCCCTGCTCCAGTGTGGGTTCCCTCGCATAGGAGACAGTTGATGAACTGCTCTACTGTGGATCCGTTCCACAGGGTGCACTCCTTCCCAAATGGAGTGCTCCAGCATGAGTCCTGAATGGGCCACAGGTGCAGCAAAAATTTTTCTGGGTCTTGAGTTCTTCATGGCACAGATCTTCATTTGTGGCACATACATCTTCTATAGTGTGGAGTCCTCCAGGGGCTGTAGGTGGATATTTGCTCCATCATGGAACTCCATGGACTGCAGGGTGACAGCCTGCCTCACCATGGTCTTTGCCATGGGCTGTATGGGGAAACTCTGCCAGAAGCACCTCCTTCCCTCCTTGATCACTGACCTTGGAGTCTGCAGGGTTGTTTCTTTCACATAATCTCACTCCCTTATCCTGGCTGCTGTTGAGCAGCACTGTCAGACATGGGGGAACCTTCTGACAGCTTCTTACACAAGCCACCCTGCTTCAAAAACCTTGCCATGTAGACCCAACACAATACAATCTCTCACCTGTAGTATCCCATGTAGAAGATTCTGACAGCCCTGTTTGTACCAGGTGGTTGTACCGTGTCTTATTACAGACATATAACCACTAATTGCACTACATTTATCTACATTTGCATCTTTTGGTAAGGCAAAATAGACATTAGACCAAAAAGAAGTGGAATTACTGAAGTCTTTAGCCACTTAGCTAGTTTTAAAGTAGCAAATGGAGTAATATAATTAATCACATTTAAATATCCATCTTGACTCCAAATTAGTTCAACGACTTAGTAACGCGTTGGGTTTTTTTCAGGCAATAATTGTCCTTATCTTTATAATCTGAATACTCTGGTGTACCTTGCAAGCATTTACTGACTTCTGTTCATTTGCCTAACCAGTGAAGAATGTTCGTTAATTCCGAAGTACTGTGCAAACAGCAAACTGTTGTTCCTTAGACTGCTTCTAAACAAGCTTATGCAATATTCAGTGAAAGTCTACACAGTTAGTTTCCTTGTCCTGAATGTTTCCACACGTATGTGGAACATTAACATGTTTAGCAAAACCAAGGTACAATAAGTATATCTTACCTAAAATAGAATTTTAAGAAAATTAAAATATTTAGAAATCTATAAAGGCAATTAGAATGTTTTACGTAGTTACTTTTGATGTGATCATACACGATAAAATACCTTACTTGTGAAATGCTGTGGTTTGTTTGTAATTTAATGCCATCAAGCAAGGTACCTTTTTTTGATTGAAGGTTTAATACCTCGTTTCTCTAGTTCTGTACTCTATATTGGAATATAGAGTCATTTAATGCTCTGAAATATGCTGAGTGAATACTGTAGTACTGCAGAGACTACGCATTGAGCTATTGTAATAATCATTATGTGCAAAACCAACATTTAAGTATGTGCTGAAACAACTTCTCTTTGTGTGAACTGACTTGGATAAAAAAAGAATTTCTTCATTATCTGCATCCGCACTTGAATTAAAAACACACAGGGCTATATGTACTTTGTACATTTGTATTTATTCTTAGATTTCAGCATGACACGGGGTGAGTACTGCCCGAGTGATGACAGGAAGATCTCAGTTTTACAGAAAATAACATACCCATGCTGTAGTGGCTACATGCCAACTAATTCTGGTGTTAGTACGAGGGAGTCATGAGACACAAGTGGCAGTCACACAGAATAGAATATTCTCCACTGCTTCTTGACGCTTTCCATTACAGAAATAGCCCCTTTAAGTGAGAAATGGTAAGCACTGGGGTAAAGCTGTTACAATAAATCCAGCTGATTATGTCTCAGCTCTGCTATAAAGCCCATTCACTAGAGCAAAGGACTTGAGACAGTCTTGCGAATACTTAAAGTAAAATTTCATTCCAGACTTTCAGTTCTTTGGTATTGGATCTTGGTTATTGTTGCAAAGCCAAGATTGCAACTTTTTTAATTGCCTCACAAACTCATTGTCCTCCATTTTGTGAAACAGCAAAAATTCAGCCTGCGTCAAGCCAATAAATAGTCTTTAACTGTAAAATAAACAAATATAACCCCAAATAAACCCCAAATATAACTCCTGCACAATTTGTAACATTTTAGTTTCTTCTTATTGCAAATATGAACAAACATCACTTAAGTCCATAGCAAAAGGACTTGCAGTCCTTCATGTTGGCAGCCGATGTTGGAGGGAGGCAGATAAGGAAAAATATTTCTGCCCAAACACACATATGCACAAACAAATGCACATAAATTATATTCCTTCTTGATTCTTATCCGTTCCTCTTCATTGCCTTCTCAATACATTATAAAATAAAGATTTCTTTTTACTGCAGTATTGTCAAAACATTGTGTTTTAAAACTGATTTCCACCCCCTCCACCCCCAGTATGGACAGGTCTATGTTGTCTATGTGTTTGGCTCATTGCTTAGTATTTTCAAGGGGAATTAAAGGAGTTACTTAAACTCATTTATTGTCAATCAGATGTCTAGAAATGGCTGTGGAGCCCAGGCCAGCTATTCATAAATTAATGAAAAATAAAAAACAAGGCAACCTAGAGACTGGGTTGTAAAAAGGTGTAAAGCATAGCAAACCACCTTACTTAGAGTGTCCTTACTCTACTAATATGATTTAATTTGGCCAGTTGCTTTGATCAAAACTTTGATGGAATAAGAAATGGTCTTAGATGTCTCTATGCTGTCAAACTATTGAACGTGGACTACTTTTCTCATACATGGTTCTACACTGGACTTTTTTCTTAATTTAGCCTCCTCTCATGGAAACTCAAAGCAGCTAAAAGGTCTTTCTTTTTCTCCTCACTGAATCCTTGCTGCCCATATTTCTAAGACAAACCTCACATAAAAATGATGTACTTACCAGTCTGTTGACTTGTCGGTGTTCTTTTATAGGTCAGTGATCTTTGCAGAGTTGAGACTGATGAATTAGGAGACTGCCATTTACTGCTGGAAAGGTTTGTGCCAAGTCAGATGTGTAGAATGGCTTAAAATTTTCAGTCACCCAGGTGTAGCAGCTCCAGTCCTCACCTCCCAACTAGCTTTTTCCTCCTCTCCACCCTCTACCTACAGGGCAGCATCATATCTCTCCATCTTTTGACTTTTTTTAGCAAGAAATGGCATAGCTATTCTCTGTAAACTGATTTGACAGGATATATTAACCCCTAAATTTTGCCTTTATCTTTAAGAAAAATTTTCATTGCTCCATGGTAATTTTTATGGCTGGTTCTGTTCTCAACTGCATTTGTGTTATATGAAGCAGATGAAGATATATTAGCCCTCACTGTGATAAGAGAAAAATAGGTAATTTTCTATTATTTTCCTTTTTGTGCACAGGATGTATAAGAGCAAAAGTGATCTGGCCCCAAATGCTGAAAGTTGCTTCGTATCCATAGTTCATGAAAGGTTGCCTAAGGCAGATGATTACCACAGGGACATTTAGGAAGATCTGGATGGCCAAGCATCTCAATTTTGAAGCAGGTACAACCAAGCTCATACGAGGCAGAACAACCCAATCAGTCTCGCACAGTCACCAGCAAATTCAAGTCAGGTCTTACATACTGACACCACAATTATGGTACAGGTCCTGGGCCAGCTATGCAGAAAAAATTATATGTTACCAAACTACTGGATTTTATGGCTCTTTTGTGTGCTACCCTCAGGACTACAAGCACCCCAGAGATGAAATTAAACATAATACTGTATGTCCACAATCAGTAATTTCTGAAGCTCAAAAATCCAAGATAAACATTTGTCTTTGCCACACACTTGCACTGGACCAACACAGATTCTTGTCTCCTGTCTTGAACCCTCAGGAAATCATCATATATCAAATTTTCTGATGATGGACCTGTGTGTAAAATAAATCCAGATTAAAGTTTTGGGAGCAGGAGAGATAGGAGTAGCATGTCAGTTGTGTATGTGAATGTGGTATGAAATTATAAACTAATTCATCTATAAACACATACCATTGCAAGTGGGACAAGAGGGAAAACTGTAGCAGATTTCTACAGTGAAGCTCTGCCCTGTTACTAAGGTCTTCTATAAGATTAACTTTTTGCACTGTAACTGTTGAAACAAACAGGTTATCTGGAGTATGGTGTATCTGTTATGGTGAGAGTCCTTCTCTGAAGTTCACCCTCCTGCGTGAACAACCTTTCCAAGTGCGGTCACTGAACTACATGGGGACACTGCAAAGAGCCTTAATCTACTTTAAGAGCATCACTGCAATTTCGGGTTGTGCTGAAGCAATTTTATTTTATGCATCATTTGCTGTGGTTAACAGACACCACACTCCACCTGCCTAACAATAAAAACAAGAAACATTCCTTGCTGATCCAGAGATGAATTCCAGGTACTTTGCCAACACATTCATCCCCCATCAAACAGAATGTTCTTTTGAGAATGATAAATGCTTATTTTTTTCTCCATCAGCATGTCATACTTGAAGGAATTAAAAAACAAACCAAAACAAAACCACAAACCAAACCAAAACAAGTTTTCCAGGAAAGTTAATGTTTCTGCCTGTCAGCTTTGAAGGTGACTCTTTTAAGGTTATATTAGTCTCTTTTAAACCTCCTGTAATGGGACAAAAGCCAAGTAATAAAACCACCAAAGACTATGTCTCCTAGTATCTGCTAACTACCTACAGGTCTAAAGATCTTATAAATGTCTTATTCTTGCATGCTAAAAGAGGAAAAATTCTGAAATGTGAGACATATCATTCAATTCTAAAGATAATATTTGAGATTTTCCTTTTCTTTTGTGGTTTGCCTACAATGTTTTTGTTTAGCTCTCCCTTGCTTCCTATTTAATTTAAAATTTCTCAGTGCCATGTAATGGTTTTATTGAAAAATAACATTAAATTGGAATTTAAGATGTAAATAAAAGATGATTTTGAAATCTGATGCTTTCCACAACAGAGTTCCATGGAAATTTTTTTAGAATTCATTTTGATCTGCTAACATCTGCCTTTTTTTTGTCTATATTTCTAGGAAGGTGAATTAATTGTCTCTATCTTATAAAAATGAAACCAGAGAATGTACCTGTATCATTTCTCTGGTATAAAGAATAAGTGAAACTATATATACGTGCACCCTCCTTTTTTTTTTTTAATATTTCTCTGACTTACAATTCAGAAACAGCTGTTCTACTTAAAGTTCTGTGAGAAAAAAAAAAAAACAGGTTTTTAAAATTAAAATATTTCTGTTTCCTCCTTTGAACAAATCCAGATTCATACAAGCCCAGGTTTCTCATGGTGGGAAATCAGCATCCTGCAATAATGTCATCACAGCTAACGATTGCTTCACGGACAGCCTTCAATATTCATTCCATTGTTAAAATTTCCCTCTGGCTTTGCATTCTTCTAAGCTGGTTATTGAAACAAAATAAAATGCCAGAAGGGCAATTTCAGTAAAAGAAGAGTGCAGTTAGTACAGATCATTGAACAAAATATTTTTCTGCTGGCTATTCTAATTCTAGCCAAGCAAAAAATCTACATCAAAATATGAAAATTGCCATTATGAGATCTCATTCTCCTCTCCCTCTTATCCCCTCTCCCCACATACTTATATGACAATAAGCAAAACATTTGTATGAGCTGCTAATGTCTTCTTTCCCCGGGTAATAATAATTAATTGAAATAAGAGTATCCTGATTTGTCTCTTACTATTTAATTAAAAATAACAAAGGCCTGTCTTCAATTACTCATTTTCTTATATTTTCTCACCTTTTGGAACTTGGGCTAAACTGCTTTGCTTGACTTAAGTTGCTGTATGTAACTTTTAAAAGACAGTGCGGAGCAAAAACTCACCATTTTTAGACTAATATTGCTGCTGACAGAAATGCAAACAAGGCCAGGAAAAAAAAAAAAAAAAAAAAAGAAAAGAAAAAACCCAAAACAACAAAAACAAAACAAAAACGAAAACAAAACCAAGAAAGAGCTAGCCACTGAAGAAAATGAAAATAATTAATAAACAAGACTTTAACTGACTACCATGTTAATTTGTATAGCACGTTTCTTTTTTGTCCATAATAACAAGCAAAATCAGCTTTCATAATAGAAGGTTATAATGCTGTTCTGCTATTGCAGGATTTTTCCTCATTCAGTTTTCCAGGACTAAATTTTCTGCAGAAAACATTTGGTCAGTGTTTCAGATGGCTACTGAAGAGCACATGAGGTATCTAACATGGAATTATTTATTGCCCCACCATGAGGAAGGGTCAGATAAGAAAACTTAATTATATTGTCAGCACTGATAGTAGTCCTAATAACGTAGCTGCCGGACCCAACACATACATACTCATATACATACGGAGTCTGTGAGGGGTTAATGTATGAATTACTCTGCAATATGTGAATTAGGTTTTAGGCAATGCTTTGGACTTTTTTTTTTTTTTTTTT
>VZRU01013350.1:195114-210056 GCA_013398155.1 Pedionomus torquatus
TCCAGGCTGAACAGCCCCAGCTCTCTCAGCTCATCTTCATAAGAGAGGTACTCCAGCCCTCCAACTGTCTTTGAGGCCCTCCAGTGGAACTGCTCCAACAGGTCCATGTCCTTTCTCTGTTGAGGACTCCAGAGCTGGGCACATACTCCAGGTGGGGTCTTACAAGTGCAGAGTAGAGGGTGAGAATCACTTCCTGCAAACCTGCTGGTCACAGTTCTTTTGATGTGGAACAGAATGGGGTTGGCTTTCTGGGCTGCCAGTGTGCACTGCAGGGTCATATTGAGCTTCCTATTCACAAGCATTCCCAAGTCCTTCTCCTCAGGGCTGTTCTCCAGCCATTCTCCACCCAACCTGCATTTGTGCTTGGGATTGCCATCTGCAGGACTCTGCACTTGGCTTGGTTGAACTTCATGTGGTTTGCTAACCCACCTATCAAGCCTGTCTAGGTCACTATGGATGTCTGTAATTCCATAAACTGGATGGCATAGTATTTTGCCAAAACAGTCAGATTTACACTTGGTGTTTGTTATCTGTACTTCTGTTTGTTTTCAAGTCATGACTCTTCTGGTGGCCCGCACTGCCTAATGAAATTAACTGTCAATATTTACTTGTATTGTGAATCAAGATATATGTTTTTTCACAGGTTTGACAAAGTAAATAAATATCATTTTGTGGGCCACTGGGCAGGCAAATTGTCACACGATATTAAGCCCTCATTAATTTCCGGAGAAGTTTTTAAATAATTGAAGAAAAGAACATAATAAAAGCATTCTGGAAATCTAAGTGGCAACACTTGGTTTTCAGAGATGTAGGTTAACACATATAAAACAGAACTTATTTTTTTCTGAGCTGTTCCAAAGGCTTCAAACCAAAAATACCCAAAACTGTCAGAGATAGTATGACAAACACTTTTGACAACATGTAAATGGTATTATGTTGTCATTACTATCTTGATTTTTTTACCATTTGCATTCTCCTGTTTTTCTGACATGAGTTTTAAAATGTTATCAGAAGGGTGTTCACTAAACCTTTCAATGTAAAAACTCTTCAGGGCTGGATATATTTTGTTTCCTGACAACCAACCCAAAAACAAATGCCTAGGTAAACATTAATGACGTGCTAGGGTGATTCTGTCCTTGAATCCATCTGTAAGTAAGTTAAACTGTGACCTGCAATTTTCCTTCTTTAATCCATATAAGGTTGATTAAAAATGTAATAGTAGTTGGATATGTAAAATTCAGGATAAATCTCTTTGGAGAACTGGAGAACTAGCAGAGAGACAAGAAAAGAACAGCTTACATTTCAGAGGTCCTTGAATAAGTTCCGACTTCAATAACACATGTCTGTTGATCAATGTTGTTTAAAAGGGGAGAAAAGAAACACATACATTAGATGGAGTAAAATTAAAATTCTGGAAAAGTAGAAGTTTCTTTACTGGTATAGGACTTTTCTTTCTCATGTTTTGATGGAGATTAGTGGCAGGACTATATACAAATCTAAGCAAGAATGACTGAATAAGGAACCAGATATTAGGATTATCTACCAACACTTAAATAAATATTATTTATCTGCTGACATCGTGAGAATTAACTATAATATCTTGGCCAAAAGCACTAAAATTTTGGGGTAGAAGCAAAATAATTCCACGTAAACTCTGCTGGTTTATCTTATTAGACAGGCTATGTTTTCTCTATAATTTTACAATATTTTAAATAATGACATTCTCTCATATAGGCAATCAGTTTCTCTCCCTTAATTATTTTCCACAAACCCACATATTCTTTCCTTATATTCTTAGTTTTTGTCGTAAGTACAGATTTTAATTGTTAGATTCAGCTTGGTCATTATCTTTCTTTCCTGAACCAGAGAAGAAGGGGTCAGGACCTTAAATCAGGCAGAACAAAGTAGATGGTGAAGACCAAAATGAAAATTTCAGATGCACTTTTCCTGTAATGGCTAGATGAACATATAACATTCCTGTGTTTTCTCCCTCCAAGAAAATTGTTGTTGAAATTATAAGCTTTAGAAGAGAATCTGCAGCTTTTACTGGTTCCTCATTACTATTTCTTCCCTCCATTTATTAAAGTTATGTATGAATTTTATCCTCGAAAGATGAGCACAATAGAGGCAGAAAAAAAAAAATATTTTTTTTTTCCCCAGTTCCTGCCTTGATTTGATTACCTATAAGAATCTCACATATATTTTGATGTCTTTTCCTCTGGTTTCACAAACCAGATGTGCACAGGTGCTTCTAAAGGCTCAGTCACTTATTGACCAGCAAAGGGAGAATTTATTGTTTCCGGTGTATAGTACTCACGCAGGAAACTCAAAATGAACTATTAGCTCCTTTCTATTCTCCTTTTTCCAAACTCAATACAATGTCAGCAATATAAGGATTATATAAGGAGAGTGGTGTTGGAGAAAAGCTGTACACTGAAAGTGGAAGTTTCTTTTTCTTGAAGTCTGCTGCTGGACTGTTTCCTGGAGCCCAAAAACTCCTTGGTGAGTTTGTCTGAGGAAATTAGATGACAGGTAAATGTGCAGTCTTTCTTCTCTGCAGCAGCTAAGGATAACAGCAGTTCATGATATTTTAGTAAGGTCAGGCACCAAAATCACTGGTGACCCCAGCAGGTATGTCTCTGAGGTTCTAGTAGAAGTGGAAAACAGCTGAGTTACTCCTTCTAAATATGAAATGCAATCTGTGGATGATTAAAATCTTTATGCAAGGACCTTTTTACATCTTGATTTTATGTCATATCAAAAAACATTCCTCTAAATTTTCTTTGGTTGTGTAATCATAAAAAGTAATATAAGCCCATATTGATTTAGTTAAATTTTGCTCAAAGATGGAAGAGCAGGTAACAACAATGAAATTTCTAACAATCATTCACATGACTGTTTATATAGAAACACTTCTGAACTATTTGCATGCCAAACTACAGAAAACTATTACAGAGTACTGCAAAAGGGTGGGTAAACCATTTAAGCTGAGATATCTTCAGAAATAACCTGTAGCTGATCTTCCTAGTTGTCCAATATTTCATTAATTTGTAGGTAATTTGGCATTATATTTTTTTCTGAACCAAATAAGTTCAAAAATAATTAAATACTTTAAAAAATCTTTATAAATAAATAAATGTATGTATAAATACATAGCTAAGCCTTTCTGCTCTCTATTCACATTCTGTTTCTCAGCTGAGGCATTGATACTGAAGCACTACTGCAAATGTTGATGGAAAATAACATTTTTAAATTGTTGCTCATAACAACAGAGACAGAAAACAGTCAGATCTCTGATACTAATCAGGATTAACTCTCAAATCCAAGTGCTTACTATGGTAATGTATCTCCGTTATAAAATTTACAGAAGGTTGATTAACAGTTCTCTCAATGCTTTGAAACCTGAAGTCCCAGATACTTATATTCTTATTGATGTGGAAAATTAGAGGCTACAGACTGAGAGCTGAGCATCACTAATACTTACTTTGGTTTATGCTCCTCACCTCAAGTCTATCAGTGACACCAAGTCAAACTTAGCTGCACAAAATGTTTCAAGGAGATGAAGGGAATTGCTTCAAGAATGCAGGGTTGATCAGTGTGTAAAAATAGCAGAACATATACCTGTAAGAAGGGTTAATTTAAGGGAGGCAATGAAAGTTTCTCCTTCATGGTGAGAATGTGCTTAAGTAATTGAAAAGGATATAAATCTCCCAATATATACTACTGTCTTATCTCCTTTTCATGTCTTATTAAAAGTGTTACCTACAAATGGCTGTCTGGATTTCTATCTCTTAGTTATTAATGAAGTTCAAATTCTGTGGCATCTTAAAAGGTTTCCAGTACACCTTTTTACAACTTTACCAAAAGGCCCATCGTCAAAGTTGAGTTTGCTCTTATCCTCACCAACATGTGATCTGATCTAGAGAGAGAGTTGTTTGCACTCTGCTTGATTTATTACCCCTTTCACTTCTGCTCATTATCACTAGGTAACCTAATTTACCACTGAGTTTGGCTATCCTTTTTGTGCTGATTAAAACATATGTCTCTGCTTGATGCAGACCTGTTTCCTTCTGGCTGAAACAAAGTAGTGACCCTCTGTTTGTCGCTTCTCTTTGTTTGAATGAAAACCTACCTCTTCCTGTAGAATTCCCACATTTTCCCGTGCCTTTTCTAGTATTCATTATTAATATGTACCAAAATTGACCAGTGCTTGACAACTCCAGATATTGCCATAGAATTCCTTGTTTGCTACAAAGAGCAGGATAAAGGGATGGATTCTACAGCAATGTTTTACTGACACTGACTACTTTTTCCTATTTTCTAACAGCCCATCTCATAAACTATCAGATCTGAGTCAGTACAAGTATACTGAGAAGTTCATCCAAATAGCTAATGCCAGTCAAATATCCTTACAAATTTTTCTGCCTGGCACTTATGACTCCCAAGAAAGATTGGGTAGGGGATGAGGGGGAAAGAAGAAAAATGCTCTTTGCCATAATTCTCTCTGAAATATTGTGAAATCCTGCTATTGCAATTACCACCTATCATCAAGGCAGCCAGTGTTTTTCAGTTGCTTCTAAGCTCCTCTTTTCTTATTATTCATACAGTGTTTTCTACAGTGCCTTATATTATGTCCTATTTTGGGATTAACTATCTAACCTTCTATTTTGGGACTAAAGATTTGCAGTGCAGTGCAAATCAGAAATTATTATGGAGACATTTAGGTGATTTTATAACCATTCTTGTGTAGAACAACTGTATTATCCCCCATTTCTTACCTGAATGTCTTTCTGTAGGCGTGTCTTAAAATAGCAGAGACTTTTCCTTTCTTTCCAGTGTTCCTGCACCATGTACTCATATTTATTTTGCTATATATCACCCAATCGTTGTTCTCAAACTTTTTAATACATTTATCTAGTCAGGAGGACATTGTATTATGCAATTCTCTCCATTGTGATCAATCATTTTCTGTATGTCACTGCCTTTTAAAAGTAAAAGCAGGCACCTTATTACTCCTTAAATTCCCCACTGCCAAGTAACACATGCATCAATGTCTATACATATGAAGTTATCTATGGTACTTTTTTTGCTGCTTGTGTACCTGTTGTGTACCTTTCTGTGGCTCAAGGTCATGATCACACTAGCCTGTCCTCTGAAAACGGAAAAAAAAATGGATGACCACTTGTTGTTTCAAGGTCCTCAGGAAAGTATTCTGATACAGAGCGTTTTGTCCTTCAGACAAATATTTCTTAATAAGCAGCAGCTGGAAAAGGAAGTAGGAAGCCGAAGTGACACAAGGTGTGCATAAGCGAACTGATTGCTTGTTGCTTAGTGGTAGCAAGTAAGTTAAGTGTCATCTCAGCATTTTTTCCAAATATCAACTTAAAAAAAACCAAAACAAACAAAACAAAAAACAACTGAAAGAACAGACAATTTCTGCATGCTATGAGCTATGTATCTAGCTGTTTCTAATCTCTGCTAAAGAATGTATATAGAAAGTAGAAGATTTTTACCTTTCATCACCTAATAACAAATTGTATAGAATGTATTCAGATTTTGGTTTTCTGTTATGAATTGGTGCAAAGTCTTCCAGTCTGTTATATCCCCATTGATTCAACAACTGGTTCATGCAAAACATTCCATTCAAATATACAGCAAAATGCTCACCTTATCTGTAAGCTCTTATTCAATAAATAAACCAGCAACACAGCTGTAGACCTGTGCTTGAGAGCTTCTCCGTGCTGGGGTCATAATATCTTATGAAGTCTTACACAGGACTCAGTTTTCACTTGGAATTTATTATAGTTATAGTACCGTGACTACACATGGGGCACAAGCCAGAAGGATAGGAATAGACTTATTTTTTCCTTCCTTTGTCTGACTTCATTGTAGGTATTTTACTGTTTTGTCTCCATCAACCTTTAGTACGCATGTGTCTGCAGAAAAGCTAAATTTATTTTAAACACGTCTACACCTTTAGGTAATAAATAGTTATTCTTTAAGTAATTTTACTTCTTCGAAAGCTGTATTTTACATGATGGTTTAGAGTTCCATTAACATGTTTACTTCATTATTGTGATTGTTTATAGTAGAAGCAAGCACAGTTGACTGATTCATCAAATGAAAAATGCAGTCAAGGGAGATCATTGTCCCCCTATACTTGACACTGGTTGGGTCACACTGGGATACTGCATCCAATTCTGGGCTCCCCAGTTCAAGAGAGACAGGGAACTACTGCAGAGAGCCCAGCATAGGGCAATCAAGACGAGCAAGGGATTGGAGCATCTCCCTGATGAGGAAAGGCTGAGAGAGCTGGGACTCTTTAGCCTCAAGAAGAGAAGGCTGAGGAAAGACCTCATTAATGCTTATCAGTATCTGAAGGGTGGGTTGAAGGAGGATGGAGATGGACTTTTTTCAGTGGTTCCCAGTAACAGGAAAAGGGACAATGGGCACAAGTTGGAACATGGGAAGTTCCATTAGAATATTAGAAAAAAAAAAACTTCTTTTGAGTGAGAGTGACAGAGCCCTGGACCAGGCTGCCCAGGGAGGGTGTGGAGGCCCCTTCTCTGGAGACGTTCAAGCCCCTCCTGGATGCAGTCCTGAGTGATGTGCTCTGGGCAATCCTGCTTTATCAGAGTTGGACTGGATGATCTCTAGAGGTCCCTTTCAGCTCTGACAATTCCATGATTCCATTGAGTGGTGCGAAACTGAAAAAGGATCTGTGAATGTGAAAAAGTGTTGTGAATGACCATCTGCACCAGTGTAGCCACAATGACCTAAACCAATAGAACAAGACAAGGTAATATCTTTTGCTGGATCCAAAAAGCGCGCAAAAAATCAACAAAAATAGACTCTTTTCAGTTTAAGGAACTTTGAATCAGTCCTACTGTGTCTAGAAAGCTAAAATATGAGGACAAAAGGCTGTTTACTAGTGAAGCTTTGTCTGTGAATTAATCTTACATATGTGCCTATAAGGCAAATATATGTGATTATATATCATATATTATGCAAATCTTCACAGAAATTGTTGTCACAGTACACAAAAAAAAATATTAAAAAGTCAGATTGTTTTTTAATATATTGTTTCAAAAGAAATAAGCAAAAAGAACATCTTATTTTTTCAGTGAGCAGGGAGAATTTTCTGCTGTCTACAGTCAGTGCATCCAACCTTCAAGGGTCAATGTTCTTTCCTCTAGCACTAAAAATTAGCTTTAAACTTGTTTTAGATGCCTGGCATGGGATACTCCTGTACGTAAAGGGAGTTTTCAAGTGACTGGACAGCTGCTGTGGCAGAACCTTGCTTTTCATTTTCTTAGTATATGAAGTGTAAAGAAAAAATTAAGTAATTTATGTGTAGCCTATGGTCAGCCTAAAGAGACACCTTCCATAATTCAATTGCAATCTGTTAGTTAACATTGCTTACATCTCATATCAGCTTTTATAGTATTTTTGATGGCCCTATGATATGACAGTAAGATACGAAGCATGCTTTATCCACTGCACAAAATCATCTCTGTTTCAACGTGTATTTTTTCATGACCTTATTATTAAACTGTTGCTCTGGAGGAGTTTCCCACCAATTCTCATCTGTAATTATTGCTTTCTGTTTTCTCCCCTGAGGCTTTTACGCTTTTTTAAGATTCAAGTAACAATATTTATTAAAATGATATACAAATTATGAAGACTGTTTAGTGCATATTAAAATTAATTTATTTCAATACCTTTCCAATACTCTGGCTTATGTTTCAGTACATTATCATGAATAATTATTATGCTTAGAGGTGACCAACCTAAAGTATATATTATAATATACTTTTGCATTTTAAAAAAAATTGGATAACATGGTTAAATCATTCAGGTTACTCAGATCATGTAGTCAAGAGTTGTACAAGCTCCTTTTGACTGAAGCAGATTTTTAATCACTTCTTAGAAGAATATTAAGTACTGATCAAAATTAGTTTTTTTGTGGCTAATAAGATAACCACAGAAGAAGTAGTGCTGAATAAACAGATAGATCAGGACAATTAATTTTATGACTTTTGTGACTCTAAGGCACAAAAACATTGGATCTTGCCCAAATTCCTCATATTAAATTGTGAAATCTTACAGTTTGGAGATCATACATGAGCAACTAAACCTAAATTCCTCCAGGGCATCAACTGAGACCTCTTGACTGCCATTTCACTTTTCTCAAATTGTACAAATGAATAGAAGAACACAGTGGCACAATATACCTTCACACCTGAGTTGTGGGGCTTATCTAGCTAAGGGCTTCAAAGAAATTCAGTCCACACTAGGAACAGCCCATGTGCCTCTCCCAGCAACTGCTGAACTCATCTACACCTTTAAAAATGTGCAGAAAGATAGTTTACATATCTTCCCCTAAGAAAGTCCTTGACACCAAACAGCATACAAATGTCTTCAACTGAACTAAGTTACTGCAAAATTACCTCCATAGTTAAATAGAAAGCAAATAAAAAGAACGAACTTTGAAACATCACCATGAAGTAGCATTTGGGTTAAATGTCAAAAAAAAACACTGAAAGCATTGTTTTTAAATGGAAACAACACAAGCAAGAAAAATTAATAATAAAAAAACGTTTAATATGTAACAAAAATGCAGAAAGTACGAAGTTTTATGTAAGAAGAGTTGTCTGCATGGCTACGGAAGTTTCGCAGATCAAAAATAATTGAGGTTTATACTGAAATCAAGGACAAGAGTTAACTTTAAAGAATATTGCTTAATAATCTGGGAAGCAGTGCTTTGTAATGTTAGACCTCAATCAGCATGACTTGTTTTTAATTATTATATGCATTTAATCATGTTACTTCAATGAATATTTATTCTTTTCAAATATATTTTTCATTAACTAAACAGACACAAATTTCCATTACTTGTTATGGTAAAAGAAGAAAGAAAATAAAACTCTTTACAGAATTCCAGATTATGACTCATTTGATCTCTCAAGCTGGCTAAGTCTTAGTGATAAAAAACATAAAAGCATTTTTTCATTTTGAAGTACTTATACAGAATTGTTGCATTTCCAAAGTAATTAAAGAAAAAACATTAAAATTACACGAACCCAGAGTAAAGGATCTCTACGTGTTCCTTACTTCAATGAAGTGTAGCATTTGGGAGCAAATCTCTTCAATATTCATAAAAGAAATGTGGCAGTGGAAGCAAGCACTTACTAGTTTAAGGAGGAGGTAAAAAATAATTTTCATTCATGATCATCCAGCAATTATATAACCACCTCCCCAGGGACCAAAAGGGGATGGGAAATTTTATAAATAATTATATACATAAACAGCACCCATCCTCTAGTGGAGGCTTGACTCATACTTTGTGCCTTTTTTTCTGTAGCAAAACTGAGCTCATCCCTTTACAGATTTTCACAGCTTACCCAGATGCTGTCATCTTTCCCTTCTCTCATACAAGCAGTAAGTGGAATATGTTACTAAACAAATTTCTGTAGTTATGGAAGGAAGAAGTATAATTTGACCATCAAAAAATATTTTCATATAGTTTTAATCCTTCTGCAAAGTTATTTTTCAGTCTTGGAAAGGAAAACATCACAGCTACTCAGGTTGTCTACATTATTTTTGAAGACAGTTTCACCCATGTAAAAATGGAATTTGCAAAAGGTATTTTTTCTGCGTCATCTTTAACAATTACATTTTCACGTTTCACTTCTGATGGACTAAGTTTCTCTTTTTCACTTCAGAACTACGTTCATTCATAGAATTCATAGAATCATAGAATTATAGAATTATTAGATTGGAAGGGACCTCAGAGATCATCCAGTTCCAACCCCCTGCCATGGGCAGGGATACCTACCAATAGACCAGGTTGCTCAAAGTCCCGTCCAGCCTGGCCTTAAACACNCTGAAGAGCCCCAAGCTCCCTTAACCTGCCCTCATAGGAGAGGTGCTCCATCCATCGAATCATCTTTGTGGCCCTCCACTGGAACTGTTCCAACAGTTCTATGTCCTTTCTCTGTTGAGGACTCCAGAGCTGGAGACAGGACTCCAGGTGGGGTCTCACAAGAGCAGAGTAGAGGGGGAGAATCACCTCCCGTGACCTGCTGGTCACGCTTCTTTTGATGCGGCCCAGGACACGGTTGGCTTTCTGGGCTACCAGCACACGCTGCCAGCTCATGTTGAGCTTCTCTTCCAGGAGCACTCCCAAGTCCTCTTCCTCAGGGCTGCTCTCCAGCCATTCTCTGCCCAACCTGTATTTGTGCCTGGGATTGCCACATCCCAGGTGCAGGACCCTGCACTTGGCTTGCTTCAACTTCATGCCATTTGCACTAGCCCACCTCTCAAGCCTGTCTAGGTCCCTCCAGATGGCAAGGAAAGTAAGTTCTCACAAATACATACCTTTTTCAATAATTATTTTTTAAAAATAAAGTCTGAGTTTTTTCAGGTATTTAAGTTTTGCATTACTATCCTGTCGTCTTCAGAACTGAAAATATTATGCTATGTGGCTAGAAGTAGTTCAATTATTTACCCAAGGGTAAATTCTGGACCCTATGACAAGTTTATATAAATAGGTGGCCATTAGGAAGCAAGCTAAGATTCAGAGGGCAATTTGTTGGCAAAGTGTTACAGTCCCAGTAAATTCTGTGTTGGAAAATAAAGTTCTATATAATTGCAGAAAAGCCTCACTCAGTTGGACTATATGGATCACAGTGGGTTGAAGTTTTTTACTTGCTTTGTTTTGTATCTTCTGTGTATCACTCTGGCATCTTAATATCCCTACTCAATGAAGATTCCTCTATCATGTCCATCTGGACCTAACAGACAGACAGCACAGATTTAGTTAAATTGCTTAATATTATGAAAGAAGTTTTCCTTGAAGGGGAAAAAAAAAAGAATAATCAATCTCTGGCCAGTAGACAGGTGCCAAAAATGACATCACTTAGGCCATCCTTTTAAGGAAATTGATTTATTTTAAGTGTTCTTTTTCCACTCTATTTTGCCAGTAAATTCCCATGAAAAGGGATTTTCAGAAACTAGTCATTTCCTATTGAACAGCAGCATGAACTTACAACCATCTGTCCACTTTATGTACAATTTTAGAATTATTTGCCCACAGAATAACACTTGCAAATCCTTTACAGAACTTACCACTCTATTACCAAAGTAAAAATAAAAATTTGGACCTTAAGTATCTGATAAGTGATAAAACTTTGGCTCCAAAATTATTTTTTCCCCATTTATCTGTGTGAAAAGTGGATATATTAAAACTAGAGTTTAGCAGACATAAAAACATTTAGTCAGCTTTGAATCCCAAGTACAAAACTGTAAAATTAAGAGCATTTCAGAGCAACAGACAAGCCCCAAGCCCTACTCTGTAATTTTGAAAATTTGCACACAAAAGAAGACAGTTTTAGGAATCATTAGAGCCAGGCAATCAGGCTGAAATGGAAACAACATTTTCTGAGTCAAAGTGCTAAGACCCTGCCTGCACATCTCTAGTGTCAAGAGCAAAGAAGTGTAATCTTTTGACGATTATTCATATTGTCATATATGTCCCCTGCTGTCCCAAGGTAAACACAGAAAATGCCATTGCTTCCTGCTTTCTCAAAACCATCACATTTCAGCAGATCAGAATATTTGTTTTCTGATGTGTCATTGTTTTGCAGTGCAGCAGTTTACTATTTGGGAAACATTTTTTCTCCTCAGTAGAAAAGCTGAAGCATACTTAATATATGTCGTCAGAAAGTCTGATGAGATTTACAGTAAAAATAGTAGTAAACTTTGTCTTCCCCCTTAATTCATCTCAGAACCAGTCAACCACTTATTTGAAAAAACACAGTGTCTGGAAAATAAAAGGCTCATACTTCAACTATAAATGTTAAAAATGCATTGTAAAATTAAAGCAATAAAAATTTTGGCTATAAGCCTGAAACTGGTATAGATTAATGTGGTTTTGTAATAAGTTTTATAAAATAAAGACAGTATCAAATCAAAATACCTTAATGTAACAGAGCATCTATAGCTAAGAATAATAGTTTTTCATTACAAAATTTTGTTTTTAACCGCTTAAAAATATTCCATGGAGCTCTATTTTTTTTTGTCTCAAAATATTTGCAAAGTCTGATTCAATGAAGTTTCAGCTTTTACTGCAAAAAAAAACATTATCATAAACTGAGTGGTTTCATCAGTTTTGATTTTTCTTTCATTCATGAATACGGAATTAGGAACTTGACATTTGACAAAAGCCAATTTTAAGGAAAGGTAGGCCTCTTTTTAATATAAATAGTACAAAGTAAGATTCTGCTTACCATCTAGAAGTTACTCTTAAGAAGTTTATAAACCTTATTTTCATAAAGCCCGATCATAACTTCTTTGTGCATGTCTTGTGTTACAAATTTGGTTTGCAGATTTTTTTACATGCCAACTACACTTGACATGGTCAGCAATATCACTCAAATTTGGAAATTGCCAGCTCAACCATTTTGCATTGCTAATGGAAGTTAAACCTCCCAGGCAGCTCCCTATGGTAATCTTGTGGAGACTTTCTGCCCAGAGCGCATCTAATTAGTTGAAAGATCTTAAAAAGACAGTTAATTCTAGAGAAATTGTTAGTGAGGAACCTAAACAAAGAAAAAGCTCAAAGCAGAACACATGTCTACAGCCTTGCTGAAAACTTTGCAGATGTCTTAAATAGTGCTGAGGAACCTACTATTTTTCTGACAATTTAAAATATAACAAGTAATATAAATACTATTACACTAGAGAAAAAGCCACACATAGGCAGAAAGTACCGTTTACCAGGGAAAATACAAATATTGACATCCAAGCTTAGGACCTCCTTTTCTTCATGAGAAAAAACATAAAATAATAATAATAATTAAAAAAGAAAAACAACAAAACACAGAGGGACAATTCAAAATCTAGAGATGTTGAGGTTATTTTCACTGAAATAGCTATCTACTCAGTCAACATCAGCGAGGAATAAAATTCTATGGGGTGGAATAAAGGCAGTGATAAGTTTGCTAATTTTGTAACGAGGAACAACATGGAAAAAACCAAATCTGCTGAATAATACAGCCTAGATTAATAGCATCTTCCTTACTGAAATCAGGATTTGTGACTTTCCCCCTCTCCATCTATGTTTCACTAAAGTAGGATCCTAAACCACAATCTCAGCTGATTTCCCCTGGTAATCCTTGTCTTACTTGAACATCACATGGAAGAACCTCTCCATCTCTTCCAGGACTGGCTGCTCACCTGCTCTCATTTCGTTCTTGGAGGTGTGGGCAGCTGAAATGACCCAGGGCACCTGGGAATCATCTACAGGATAACCTGGCTGTGATCAGAGGTCACCTGCATATTCATGCTCTGGTGCCCTATGGGATTCTCCTAGCAGAAAGGTCATTACCTTTGGTTTATGGTTAGCTGCTGTGGCTGGATGAACTGAATTCACTGTACTTACCCCACTTTTTGCTCTGCATTGTGGTGTGTTTTTTTTTTTCAATAATACCTCTTTGCGCAGAGAGGTTTTCTGTTTAAAAGTTTTAATGATTTTTAGCAAATCATAGCAATCTCAAGGTTAATTCTCTTACATGCTTACACATATTTTATAATAATTATGGAAATTAAATCTGAATGTCAATGATAATTATCTCATTAAATAGTTTTTATCCTAGAGGGAAAAAAAATATTATTTCCATCTACCAAAAAAGAAAAACTAATATATTTTGTATATTGATCCTTTGTTTCTTTTATATAAAGGATTAAAAAACCATCGTGGTTATTCATAAGTTCTAAGAGTAAACTGCTCTCTTGAACAAGCTATAAGAATTGTCCTAAGGACTCTGGAATACAGAAGAAACAACAATTTAAGTTGCAATCTGCCCTGAAGAAGAAATTAAAATTGTTATGTCAAGCCTAGAGACAGACAGAGGAAGAAAATTTAGAGGTATATGAGCAATATATGTGCACTTCTCTGATACAAAATAATTTAGTAGACGTTATTAGTGCATATGTCCAGTTCCTCCTGTCTAGAGTCAAGATAAGTGTAATATATAGGGCTTCTTTCTAGTTATCAATATACTACATGCCTTCTGCAAATAAAACTCCTGTAAGACTCTGAATTGCACAGTGAATATACCTGGATCCAGCACCAAGTATTGATTTAGTTGGTAAAATCTACCATGCCTGCCAATAAACTGCAACAAAATTAACTGTATAGCATTATGGAGAGAGATAAGGAAAAAGAGAATTGCGAAATTTCTAACAGAACTTATTAAGCACCATCCAGCATTTCAGAACAATGGAACAATAATATCAATTTTCAACACTTCATTGGAAACTACCTTCAAATACAGAGAGGTGAACTTAATCTCAGCTAAATTTTCATTAAATCTTTGGAGCCAAGCTATAATCACACTGATTAATTTAAAAGTGAATCTCTAGACTATTATACTTATTATATGATTAAATATTTCATCTGGGAAGAAAGGTTCATAGTACAGAAATGGTTAAAAACTTTCTAAAAAAACCTAAATAACTAACAGGTCACAATTTTTACATGTTCACAGTGAATAAACAGTGTAGTCATTTCCTACTGAGTCAAGTAGTGCTTTATGTAGCAATTTTTAGTTTTTCTGTACCAGTAATGCCAATAGTAGTCATGTTCACAAATAAAATAAAATAAAATTAAAAAAAAAATAATTATTTTAGATTAATAATTTTTAAAATTATATCTGAAATAAAATTGTTCATTATCTCTTACTTTATGTCATAATTAAAATATCCTAATCATGGCGTTTTTGTTGAAGTCCCTTGCTACTTGTTGAAGTAAGGACTTGTTGGCTCTAAGAAGAAATTAAGTATGACAAAATCATGGCATATATTCAAGAAAAAGAAGGTGAAATGAAAGCTAATCTTACAAAGTATGTTGTCTGTGGGGAATACTCAGTCACTCTTAA
>VZRU01013351.1:10813-22403 GCA_013398155.1 Pedionomus torquatus
AAAAAAAAAAAAAAAAAAGGAAAAAAGGAAAAGGAAGTTGCTACCACCACCATCATCATGACCCCCTTTCCTCCTCTGGCTTGGTCTTAGGGCTGAGAGAAAGGCCTGTGACTACCGCTACCATCCCATGTGCCTGGGCTCCGAGGTACTGTCTTCAGCTCCTTCTCTCCTTCACCTTTCTAAAAATAGAGACATTCAGAACAATTTGATGACAATGTTCCAGCATTTCTCTGAGCTCTTTGTTTCCCCAACGAACGCTCCCAGAAAAGACCCTTGAAGTTAATTGAACTTTCCAAAGGTCAACAGGCCCCAGCTTCTTTTGGTCTGAAGGGCCAAGGGTTAATTATGGAGTTGAAGATTCCAAGCAGAAGCCTTTGTCTGCAAGGACTGGAGGCACCAGGGCACATCACATTAACCTCAGGAGCAAGGGACCTTCTTGCAAGGGGAGCAGCACACACTACTCCTGGAGCTCGTACCCATCAGAGTGTTAGGGATCAAAGGCGATGCTTATCTGTTTTGTTTTTTTTTTCAACTTGGGGGATGCGGGGCAGAGACACCAAGTGTTTGCTGTATGGTGGGTCTTGCAGCCCCCCCCCCCTCCTGCCCACGGTCAGAAGTGCTCTTGGCCACTGCTAACATGTCTGCCTGCCTTAGCCAATGAGTCAAAAAAAGGACAGAATCTGCTGTACTTTGAGAAATTGCACACAGCTGTTCCTTAAGCCAGTATTCATTATTCTTGTTCTAGCTGGCTTGACCTTTAGCTAATTCCTCTTATTTATGGTCTAATCTTGGTTACTGAGGGAAAAAGCTTGTGTCTTGCACTGTTCTAGCCTGATGCAATAGAGTCATCTATAGAGAGGATGTGGTAGAGCTCGCCTTCCACTTCTGCCCCTAATAGCCTTTCACAGGTGCTGAAGCAGAGGATAATACAGCTCTGTTTGCTCAGGAGTTAGCATGGAGGCAGATGTGCTCTTCAGAATAGGTCAGCCAGGTGGAGCAGGTGCTGTCCAAGCACAACTCTTTTCCTTGCTATAATCTACCACAGCACTGATTGCACGCATCGAAGAGCTATTGCAGCCAGCCTGGGATTTTGTTGTCTCATCAGGGGGAGAACAAAGACCAGAGAGCACCTTATGTGGCTGAACTTGCAGGATTTCACCCTGTAAGAATTGCCTGGACACACTGCCAGGGTCTGTTTTTGAGCTATAGCTTAGAAGACACTGGGAATGGTCTATGAGATGTGGGGACCTCCCTCCTGAGCCGAGTTGCTGCGCCCTGGGACAAACTCTGCATGGTTTGCCTGGGCAGAAGTTTGCAGGAGGATGTACTGCTGGTGCTGGACCAGGCTAGCTTGGCTCCGTGCGGTGTTGTGGCAGAGGGTACAGAGGAAGGTTTGCTGCATGTACTGCATGTGTGAAGTAGCGGCTGCCCTCCAGCTGCTGTGGGGAGCTGACCTGCTGTACGGCATCCAGAGAACAGGGACAGCCTGGGCTCTTCCTGCTGAGAACTGCTGTGGGGTGACAGGCTTGTGCCGTGGGCTAGAACCATAAGGAGGTTTATCTGGGGACTCAGTCATAGCCCCACTGCTGTGCTCGCAGAGCTGCACAGGTGGGGTGGCTTTGGGCTCTTCCCCTTGTGTCCAGAGCAACTGACCAGGAATTGACTGAGGAAACAACACAGCCCCTTTCAGCTTCTCCTTGGCACATGGGGTTAATTCTCCTTGCTAGGATCCTATGCCGGTGGCCGTGCTCTGGCCCGTGCGTCTGTCAGGCTGTGCAGCAGGCTTCCCTTCACCTCTCTGCCTACCCGCGCATGCCCACCACACACATCAGACCTGGAAGATTTATGTTAAATATAGAAACTTTTCAGGTAAGAGCTAACAGCATTTGGAAGAGAGAATTGAGTAGCTGCTTTTGGTGACAAAGGCAGAAATAAGGGGGCAATGCTATTGTTAACAGGACTTTATCTACCAGCGCCTGCAAAAGCTTAGTGGGGAGCAGAGCAGCAGTAGGACTGCATGGCAGATCCCTCAGCCTCTTAATGAAATGCTTCCTCCTGCTGCCACTGTCCTATGTTCCCAGATAACAGGCACAGGCCAGAAATAGGACTGCGGTGGTGAAAGAAGTTACTTAATCCTCTTCAAGCTAAGCAAAAATGTATCGGTGAAGAGCCAATTCACAGGGCAGAGCTAAATTACACAGGAGAAAATTGTGTCTGCAAATCAAATGGAGCTCCAGCCCTGCGAGAAAACAAAGACAAAACAGGCTGGTGTGGGAGAAGAAGGGAATAGCCCAGACAGATGCTCGGGGGTGGAAGGCAACAGGAGGTATTTGCTAAGACTCCTCCAGTTCCACCACAGAAACGCAGGGTTGTGGATGGATGCAGCCATCAGAAGGTGGGAGGGCACTAACAGCTGTCCAGGAATCCCAAGAGGCAAAAGAACCTGATGAGGCCTGGAAGCCTCTAAGACAAGAATTAGTGAAGGGGTGGGGTGTTCATGTAGAAAAAGGTAGATGGGATGGAGGAAAAAAGAGCAGGCAGCTAGACCAAGGGGGTGCAGGGGCTGAGCAGGGTTCATGCCTGTGTATGGCTGTCCCCACAAGACAAAGAGCTATGAAGCTTTGCACTTCTGAACTTTGACCCATGTCTGAAATTCAGCACTGTTCAGCACTGGCTGAAATTTGAATGGTGACAGCCGTAAGGAAGGACCCTCAGTGAAGAGAAAGGGCCAGAGTTTCAGAAATGAAAACCAGACCTGCCAAAGGACAGGAAAATTACTTGCTTTTCAAGGACTGGACCCTGCTGACCTAGAGAAAAGGCAGCCGATCTGAAAAGCACAGAGAGCCTGGGTCAATGCTTAGGAGCATGGGCTAGTTCCCCAAATGAGTAAAGGCTCTTGCTCTAAGGAGCTGAGGAGCAGACTTCTGCTGCTTGAAGATGCCCTCTTCTACGATGTGCTGTGCATTGCAGGTTGATGTTTTCTCCATCCATGCTCGATGCAGTAATTTTACAGGACAGATGAGACCACTAGAAGGTTCAGGTTGGGAGTCCTTCCTAAAGACTGGAGCTTGGCAGGGAAAAAGGAGGTCCTAGGCCCCTCTAGGATTGGTCTGAACACAAAGTTCAACAAAAGGACAGCTTACTGAGAGAATTGTTTATCTCAAGACAAAATGAGAACACGTCTTGCACAGTGTGCGCTGCACTGGGCACAGAGGTCTCACTCATTGCCTGAGGTCCTCACCTAATGATCAGGTGTGAAGGGCTTACTACACATGACCCTGCAAGCTTCTTCTGGCCCAGGGGAACCTGACTGTATCCTCCCAGGGACACTGATTTATGTTGCTTCCTTTGAAATTTGTGTTCCCTTTACCCCCTCCCCTCCTGCTCATGTTTTCCAGAGCCATTTGATTTATACATACTCATTCCCTTCCTCACAGGAATGAGTTTTGGTGCGTGTCGGTTGCGTGAGAGAAAAATTGATAGAGCAGGTTGCAGAGCAAAGCAGCTGGGATCTTTCTTAGGAGAGCCGCAGTCGTTAATTATAGGAGTCTAACTAAACCCTGGCTCAGGCAAGAAGCATTTTCTAGATCTCCCTCCTTTCTTTTGTAGCTCCCTGTGCAGCTTGTCACATCAAAGCCAGGATATGGGGGACGAGTCAAGACGACACCCACCTTTTTGAATAAAAATGGGATGCCGAGTGCCAGGGAGCAGCTCCCTTTCTGGCTCCTTCCATTCCCAAACTGGCCCAAGGGGGACTGCACCTCTCCCTGGTGAGAGCTACAGACAGCACTTGTGTGTCCCTTGGGCTTGCTCCTGCTCCTTGCCTGCCTCAGGCAGCGCGGTGAGTCAGCTCCTGCCTTACTAAAGCCTCTCAGGTCTGACCTGAGCACTGCCATCCCCTCCCCAGCTCCCGTCTATGCAGCCCAGCCAGCACCTCAGGATGGCAGGCTCCCCGGGGGTCCATTTTATTAATGAGAGTCACCGCAGAGCAGGGTATTTTGGTCACAAGCAGCCTCACATGTGCATCATGGGCAGAGCCAGCAGCACTGGAAAGGATTTTCTCTGAATAAATTTATCCCAGAGGAGAGAGGCGGGGGGTGGTAAGAGAGGGAGGAAACATAACCTGGACGGCCTTAAAAACCTAATACTCCCTATGCGTGTGCCGCTCAGATATGTTTCTGGCTGATGATCCCAGTACAGGCCGTGCTATTGCCGTGTTTCAGAGCCTGCCTACACAGATAACCTCGTCTTAACATTGCCAGCTCGCTCACAACTTTTGCTCATGTCATTTTGTGACCTGTAATACTGAGATAAGAGAGCTTGCCACAGCGGGAGGCTGCCTGCTTTAACAGCTAAGAGAGACTGAGAGGAAAGAGGGCCACGAACATACCTAGGGTAGATAAAGCCAATTTGGTCTCTTTGTTATGTGAAAGAAAGTTATGTGTTTTCCTCAAAGTTTCACAGGGCTGCCAGGAGATGTGTGTGCCTAGCCAAGGGAGGTACTGTCATCAGAAGCTGATTTTGGTGGCCCAGATGGATGCTCATGGCCTTGTGCTGGGGCTTGGGCAAGGAGTGAAAGAAGGAGGTGCACTGGCTTGCTAATTAAGAGACTTTCTCTCTCTGCTGCCTTTCTGCTTCTCAGAGGGGGAGGTAGAACGCATGCCTGATGACAGCCTCTTGCCTGTGATGGGACCCTTCTTAAAAGCTGCTATACGTTCAAATAAAAAAAAGAAAGGAAAAAAAAAATATGCAAGCGCTTTGATAGTCCTCACAAGAAAGTGAAACAGAAGAGCCTTTGAGCTGCACATATAAGAAAAACCTCTGTACATCACTAGGGAAGAAAGGCTGGCAGAGCCAAAATATGGCAACAGCCCCCAGCTGGCGAGGGAGGTGCTTTTCTGCCGAGAGCTCCTGTCATGGCTGATGAAGAGAGAGAGAGGTAGGAAAAGCACAGGATCTAGGCTCTAACCAGTACCTCAAACCTATCAGAGTGTCAGTGGGATGGGGAGGGGGAGCCAGCAGCCATCCTCTGCCTCTGCACGGGGGCTTTACCCTGGCCTGACCCCAGCTGAGGCGCCCAGCCTCAACAGTCACCCCTCCTCCTGTGTGACCCTCCCGGCCAGGCAGCATCCCCCTGCTCCACAGCCCCCTAGGTTTCCATAGCAATCAGTGGTGTCAGCCATGGGGGAAGCTGATGGAGGGAAATGCAGGTTTCGCCCCAGCCCAGGCCAGCAGTGGGGTGGGAGGAGAAAAGGAACATCCTGATGCTCCTGATGGAGGTAGCAGCCCCCAGGCTGCCTCAGTTCACCCCCAGACAGGCCAGGGCATGAGGGTGCAGTGGGAGCATGTAGCCCCCAGTGGCTGTGCAGGACAGGTTTTGGGGGGGCTGCATGCATCCCAGAGCCAGCCCCACAAGCACCCTGCCCTGGCGGGGCAGTCTCTGGGGGCTACTAATACCAAATGGATGCCACCCCTGATTTTATGGCCTCTCCTCCTGCAGCTCCATTTCCTTCCCCCACAGCCTGCTCCATTACCCACGTCCCACTTTGACACATTGTCAGTCAATTAAGTCAGAAATTAATCTTCGGCTTTAATGGAAAACATGGCATGGTGGTTGAAGAGGGACAAGAAGCCCTGAAAGAAGCATTTTTATTCCCAGGCCAGGGAGGAGGGCACTGGAGTAAGATCCTAGAGAGGGACAGAGGGGTCAGATGATGGAGGGGAGTGTGAGGATCCAAGGCAGTGCCCCAAAAAGAAGTGAAGGAGAGTCCTGGGAGAGGACTGTACCCACAGCACCGTGGGGAGAGTGGATTTCACCATCTGCTAACCATCCCCACCCCTCCCACACAGGCAGGAGGGAGGGGGAGACCTGCCCATTACAACCAAATGGAGAACTCTGGGGGCACTTTCAGAAATAAAAATATCAATTAAAATCTCCAAAGTTTCACATTTTTCAGCATTAAAAGAAAAATTATTAAAAGATAGGTCAGCTTTGAGATGGAACTGTCATGTTGAAAGAAAGCCCAGCTACTTCATTTAGAAAATGTCTAAACAAAATGTTTTGACATTTTCAGGAAAAAATTATCCCATACATTTTCAGACAAAACTTGCTAACAAATGTGACTGAAAAGCTTGGAATCCTGAAAACTGCATGTTGAGGCAAGCTTGACAAGTGCCAAATGTGTTTCATACACTGCTGGGCACAACCCAGGCATCCAAAGCACAGTGGGACCAGGCAGAGCCTGAAGAGATTCCCGGGGAGCGGAGCTATCCAGGGATGCTCAGTGCAGGATGGGCAGGTCCTGGCTGTGCCCGTGGCAGCTCCATGTGGCTGTCTTGGGGTTTCACCCCAACCCAACTCCTGCCAGCACCTCTCTGCCCACAGTGGGAAGGATGGCACAGGTACCCACAGATCAACATGCCTGTCTTTGCCTCAAGCTGTGGCTCTCCCTCAGGGGTGAAATCTGGGGCCCTGATCAGTTCTAGTGTATGATGGTGGGGAACGGAACTATAAATAAGCCAGAGCCATCCTTCAATGGCTTGTGTAGAATGGGGAGGAGAAACACGGAGGTTTCTGGCATAATCAGATTCCTGAAAGGGGACTCTTGGAGAGCTTGAGTGTGTAATTTCCTGATCAGAGAGATAGGAACAGGCGCAGGCAGGCACAGGATACTGAATCCCTGCCTGGCCTATTGACAAGTGTTCATGCTTTTCAGCAGAGAGATTAGATGCCGAGAGGAAATTGCCATTTACAACCACAGCATACGGGTGTACGCTGAGACCTCCAGGCTCACATGACCCCTCTGCTCCAGGCACCAGCTGCTGTTCGGCTTTGGCCACCCACAGCCTTCTTTCCCACCCTGGCATCTCAGAGAGGCCAAGGGCACATGTCAGGAGGGATTTCACAGTTGCCCATGCCAGGCAGGGCTGGGCTGTCTGGGCTTGTTTTCAGCTTGATAAGGCAGACTTTTACAAAGTATGTCCTTGAGATGGGAGGGTGACCAAAGTCGGTGCCAGGCAAGACCCTATGCATCATTTCATGGCTTAAATAGCTTAGTGCTCACCCATCTCATCAACCTGTTCTGGCACAATGGGAGACCTGAGAGTCTCTGACCTATTTCCATGGATTCAGCATTTTCCTTTCTTTATCGCTTCTGCTCCCGCAACCCAGAGGAGGGAAGGAGGGGCTTGGTGGAGGAAGTGTGAGGGAAATGCATCTGCAAAGGTAAGAGAGAAAAAAGCAAGCGGCAGATGTGACTCGAGCTGTCTGCGAATCCCCAGAGGGATTGGACGACTGCTGAAAGCATCTCCTCCAAAGCAGCTCCCTCCCAGGAATGCCTCGTCTCACTGCAACAGGCTTGACACCAGCACTTCCAAACCAGTGGCTTTGAGAAGGCAGGGGGAGCGTGACGCATACCCTGAGGACCTCTCAGCCCTGACAGCTGCCAGGGACTTTTTCCTTAAGTCAAAGCAAGCTTCAGAGTTAACATCCTCCCTTCTGGGAGGCTGAGACATCCCCAGGGCCTGGCTGCTCCAAACGAAGTCATAGATAGCAGCAACAGATAGTGATAAAACTTCACCCTGGGGCATGGGTCTCTCCGTAGTTAATCCTGCTTTAATAGAAAACAGCCCAAGAAATAAATCTGACTCCTACCCACAACCTGGTCCAAGGCTCCTTGCAGCAGCCTGGGACCACAGATCGGTGTGAGGTGGCTGCCTTGGCAGCTGTGTAACCTAGAGCAGAGGGATGGAGAGGCAGAGCAGCTGCACTCACTGCCCGCCTGGCTCCCAGCGCCGCTGCCTGCAAAGCCTTTCGGAAAAAAATGCTGTTTGTTCTGACATTTAGAATAGATTAAAAATCGTTACAGGCTCTTCTGGAACATTTTAGAAGGTGAAGCTATTGATTTAAAAACTCAACATCAGTTTTGTAAGAGAGGTGAAATGTCCCCAGCTTCCTCCCGTGAACACCAGTGCCTGGTCCTGGCTGACAGCAGGAGGATATTTGTCACCACACCACCCCCCGTCCCCAGTTTATCTGTACCCTATGCCTTGTGCAGGGTTGTGTGAGGGCGCACTCAACTCCCCAAAAGCCTTTCAGTACGTGAAGGTTTCTCAGTCTTCCATTTTGTAGATCCATTAGGGGACAGGTGGAGTTTTCAGGCATTTCACGTGCCTAAAAACAGTACCATGTGAACCTGCTGCTCTTCACCACCTACTGTGGGCCGTGTTGGAGATGCTCCCAGGTCCTAAGATTGTGCATCCTTAGCCAAACCACTGCCCTTTCCCTCCCGAGGATTGCCCAGGATGCAGGATGCAGCACTGCCAATGCCCCCCAGTTGCATGGTCCCAGCTTATGCTCTGACAAGTTGGAAATTGTTTTTCTTTTGAAAACATTGAAAAATATATGAAAAATATTTTTATTTGCAGCTCACGGAAACACGCCTGTAAACACTGGGCCCAGAGGAGGGGTGTCAAGTGCCATGAGCTGGGGACTGAAGTTGCGAGGGCTGACAGCACTGTCTGTGTGACAAGTGCCATCAGGGAAGCAGTGGCCTGGTCCTTAGTGCCCCACATGTCTTCTCCTCCCCTGTCCCCTGGCTTTTTGCACCCTGAGGACCCTGTGTTCAAGGAGCAACTTCATACCCACTGTCATTTATATCTTCTGACTGCCACCTCAACCTCAGATGCCATTTCCCTTGGCACAGCATAACATCCCTCTCTGGCTAATCCTGCTGATGGCAATTAATAACTTTACTGGTTTCAGTCTAAGCACAGGCAAAGGTTCTCCTCTTTGAATCTCCTCTTCATACCTGCACCCTTACCTGCTCCAGATTTGGTTGAAGAGCTGGAGAGCTGCCCAAATTTTCCCTGCTTGAGCTTTGCCCTATGGCAGCCAGGACAGACAGGACCTTTTCTTTCCTTGCCATCTGACCTCTTTGGGCGATGAGAGACATTCAGCCTACCTTGGTGATTACAGGGACTTACTGGGGACGTCCGGCCACTGCCGAGGTCAGAGACACTCAAGTGCATGTGTCCCTGCTGTGACACAGGCTTGTGTCCAGGCCCATGTGCAAGAGTTGTCATTGCTGTGACACAGCCCATTTCACATGGCCCTGTGGCAGTAAGACAGCCAGAAAGCAGGGGGACTGGTGGGGACCTCTGTCTCAAGAGATTTAGGCAATACCTCTAGTGAAGACCTTTTGTTGCACTGAGATGAGGCACTAGAGACATCACAGGAGTTCTACACCCAACACAGGTTGACAGCCACGCTCTTGCCAACTTAAACAGACCCATATGCCATGATGGCTTCAGCTTGACTCTGATTTTCTCTACCAGTCTGGGTGTTTTGCACTTGTGATGATGGAGTGGAGGTGGTGAGGTACCGCCAGCATACTCAGTGAAGGGCTCAGGACCCCTGTGCCTTCCGGGTGCTGAGCAGGAGGGTGAGCACCTCACACCACCCCAAGCTCCCATGCTGTCCTTGCTGCCAGATGCCAGCCAGATGTGCTTGAGCACTGCATGGGGTTCTCTGGGGACACGACTCCTTGGCTGAGCTCCTCAGAGCATCCCTGGGCCTGCTGGGAGCAGGTAGGTCCCCCCTGCAGTGACATTAATGCAGCAAATCACAGCAGTGTTCAGCCCCTCGAACTTCTCCCCTCAGCAGAAGTGAAATGAAATTTCATCCACTGCTGGTTCCAGAGCAAGCTCTTATCTCTTGGGCCCTAATCAGGGCAGATATGAAATTTCTTATCTGTTAAGTAAAATGGTCCTGCACTTTAATCCATCCAATTATTTTTTCCAGTAAGTTTGAGTGAGGGGGCTGACGGGTTTGGCTGTGGGAACCCACACAATCAGCAGTGTGCTGGATGTGGGGGGGCTCTGCCCTGGTGGGCACCTCAGCCCAGCACCCCACACAGGGCCAGCCAAAAACACACCAAAGCATGCTCTCTCCCTACCCAGAAAGTGACTTGATGTGGGGTGCTGTGGGGGTCAGGCTGTCAGGCAGGACCTTTGTAGTTTACTGCCTAACAAGAACTTGTCCAGGATTCACCCCCACATGGCCGCAGGGTGGTCCCCAGCCTTTGGCTCAGAGTGGGGTCACTGCAGGCTGCAGGTGCTCTGATCTGCATGTGCAAAGCGAAGATAACAGGTTTTCCATCAAACATTGGTCTGCCTTCAAGGCAAGCAGAACTGTCCTTGAAGATCTGTCCAGAGGAGACCCATCCACCCCCAAGGCAGGGGGAGGAACTTTGCTCAGCCCCAGAACCTGGTAACCACCTCTAGCAAACACTCAGCCAAGACCACAGGAGCCAACCCAACAGAGACAGCAAAAGCCAATGTTAATAAAGTGGCTTTCCCATCCTGGGTCAGAATTGAGCCCCATCCAGCAGCATCCAATGCCTGGATTACCCACCTCCAGCATTTCTCCATTCCCAGCAGGGCAGCTATTCACCTCTCCTCTTCCTTGTCCCTTGGACTTCAGCAACAGTGGAGTTAAGTATGAGGGAGGATCAAAAAAACTGACCTGGCCACATGCAGCACAGATGTGTGGGCAACTGGAAGCTCCAGATGCGGATGGGGACACAGAGGCAAGGGAGGAAGAGGAGGGCAGAGGAGAAGGAAGAGAGATGGGACCAGGAAGTGGGAGAAAGGACACAGGAGTCTTGCAGAAAGGAGAAAAGGGAGGTGAACCAGAGGAAGAGCTCTTGAAGGAGAAGCGACAAGAGCAGTTAGCAAGAGACATAAAAACGAGACAGAATCATCCCAGAAGAGTCCTCCCTGCGTTGTCCTGCTTGCAGTCACAATTGGGAGCAGCCCTGGCATCAATTTACTGGGTGCTGCAATGGCTGCAGCCCCTCCCCATTAGCCCTTTAGCCACCCCTGCACCCCACGACAGTGGCTGGGACAGGGTAAGGCCTCCTTTCCTTGGCACTGCTCTGTGGGGTGAGCAAGCTCCCTGGGAGGGGTGCCTGCAACTTGGGCTACCACAGCAGTGGGGCTAAAGATAGATAGGGTTGGGGACAGTGCCATCTGCTACCGAGGACTTGAGTGACCCTGGGTGCTCAGAGTGGCCTTGACAAGGTTTTGCTTCTCTTCCCCTCATGCTTCATTGCTTGGTCCCTGCTGCAATCCCTCAGCATCCCACTGTTCTCCCAAATCCTCTGCGTTGCTCCCTTGACTCCCCCAGCCAGGGCTCCCCTGTCCCAGTGGCCCTGACAAAGACATTCCTGGCCTATGGTCCTCAACTCTTCTAGTCCTTATGGGGTCACCCTGTAGGGACAGAGTGCTGTGCAGTGTCCTGTGTATCTGGGCATCAGGTGAAGTGTGCCAGTTCTCCCTTCAGTCTCCTCGATCCTTCCCAGCACCTCGCTGGACCAAAAAGGTTTAAATGGGAACCAAAGCCCCTCTCTTGGAGGGGAGCTGGGTAACAAGCACCAGCTACAGCTTTTATTACTATATTCTGTATTTCCAAAAAAACAGGGATGTGCCCTGCCCCAGCTCCTACAATGAGCATCTTCACAGGCTGCCACACCAGCAGCAGAAAAAGGATGTCCAGATGGGGCAAGGGAAACAGCCCCTGCTAGCCCTA
>VZRU01013351.1:28885-42640 GCA_013398155.1 Pedionomus torquatus
AATGATGTATTGGAAGTTTCCCACTGTTATATTTCTCTCCACAAAGATCAGGGAAAGGATGACCCTATTGCACCGTAGAGCCAACGCCACCCCACTTCTTTGAGTTGACCATCTTGAGAAGACACTGATTTGCTCACTCTGTTACTGGAGATGGCCAGAGATGTTGGTTTTAGGTGTCTGTCCTTGACAACAGGACCTCCACACCCTTGGGCCACTGCCATGAAGATGACCCACCATATGAATGTCATACTACAGCCTTGCAGAGAGCTGTGAGTGCTTTCCAGAGAGGAAAAAAGCCAGAGGACTGGCCTACGTGATCCTCAGAGCCAACACAACAGCAGCCACTGGCTTTGTGGGTCTTGCTGGTGGCTGGATGCCCAGTGGCATTGCAAGACGAGTGGCAGGGAAGCATTGAAATGGGGAGTGTGTGGTGGCCTCCTGGACCAGCTCAAGAAGTTTCCTTTCTGCCCACTGAAGGCGCTTGCTGGGAGGTGTGTCTGACTCAGCCGAAGCAGCCCATGTGTGACGGCAGACCTCAGTTCACAGCACCCAACCTGGAAACTGTTATGAAGACAAATGGTGCGCGTCACATCAAATCAGGACCTTAGCAGCTAGCGGCGGCTTAGCAGCAAGATTTGTTCAAACAATGAAGTGAGCCCTGTGTTCTTCAGATGGAAGAGCATCTGTTCATGAATGCTTGACTAATTTCTCATTATCTTATCGAAACAGCTTATACCACTGGAAAAGCATCGCCAGCACGGCTAATGTTCAGCCAAGAGTTGCCTACCTGTTTTGATTTACTGAGATCATCAAGAGCGACAAATACAACATAAGAACAGCATTTCAAGCAGAGAGACAGGTAAAAACCATTTGAAGAGGAGAGCCAAGTGAAAACAACTACTTTAAAGTGAGGACAAACATAATGAGCAGGAGCAGAACTGGTGGCTCTGTGGGGCCTGACCTGTAGCTGTGGCCAAGGTGAGATGCTGGACTGGATTTGTCCATGGGCTGCTTGGATCAACTTCCAATAAACACACCTTCTCCCTGGGGGCTCAATAAGGTGAAGGTGGGAGTTTCTGTGAGGGGCTATGTGGGCTATGCCTGTCTCTCATGGCCTTTGTCATGCCATGGTCATATCCATCACTGTGTTCATCTGCTCTGTTGGTTTCTCCACTAAAGAGCTGCTCCCCTTGGACTTCCCCAGCATGCTGTGTGCTGTGCCCGAGGTCCAGCCTCTGCCTGTGCTCCCTGGAGCATGCTGGAGGCAGAGGAATGTCAAACTTTGGGCTGAATTTTACATCACAGACTCCAGATCTGCAGTGAAAAGGTTTGTTACTGCTCCCACCGGGAGACTCAAGCTCAACTCTGGTTGGTGCCTGGGGCCAGTCCTCTTCAGTGATATTTTCCTTCAAAGCAGAAGAGGTATGTGTGTGTGTGTCTGCTCTGTTTGTGTCCCTCTCACTCACTACAGAGCCCAGTGATTTGTTTCAGCTTCTCCATCTGTGTCACAGAGATAAAGCGATTTGCCTATCACTGCAGAGCACTTGGCGATGGCTGGGTGGAAAGCGCTCTGAGAGCCAGCCCTCACCTTGCTCCAGCTGTAGCATCACAACTCCCCAAAGGAGCTTAGCTGGGGGAGCTGGCCCTTTCTGCCATCCTTCAACACTTTTGCATATGCTGGCAAGATGCGGATGCTCCCTGAGCACTCTGGAGCTCCATGGCTCTGCCTGCAGGACAGCTGGAAAAATGAAATATGTCTGGGGTGTGTGGGGAGGAGGGAGGGGGCAGGGAGGGAAACGGTGCCTGCTATTTCCACATCTCAGGTCTTTCATCATCATTACAGTTGTAAATGACAGTATACAATTTACCGAGGGATACTGTAAGGAGGAAGCAGGGGGGAGAGGCTGAAAGAAGAAAGTGAGAAGAGGCAGAGAGCAAAAAGTAAAAGAAATACAGGCACAGTTTAGGGAAATAAAACAATGAGCACAAAGAAGAAGAATGCCAGACTTTCTTTGTTTGGAAACAACAGCAGGAGAAAAGGGAGGGATGGAAAGAAACAGGATCTGGCAGGGCAACAGGGGAGATAGGAGAACAGTTCTGTGGGAATTAGCTGGAAGAGGCAGAAGCTGGCTGCTTCCCTGGTGCTCAGGAGTACTGATGGTTTATTGATTGAGGAGACCTAACATATTTCATTCAGCAATATTTCATGGCTGGAAAAGGCAGCTGATGTTTGGGAGGAGAGGGAGCGGGGGCTGTTGGCAACCTGCCTTCTGGCTGCAGGAGGCAGCGGTGCTCATAGGGTTAAATCTGGGTTGCAGAATGGAGAGAGGACAGGGATTTAAGAGTCATCCAGCCTGATGGGACAGCTTTTTGAAATAAAAATAAAGGAATTAACAGATGCAGAGAAACACAAGGGACAGAGAAAAATCATTTGTCTAACAGATCTGGCAGAGCAGGGCTTCTCGCAGAGGGTGAGCAACCACCTAAAGCTGCAGTCTGTGAAAAATGCACTTACACTTACTCAATGAAGAAATATTTTCTACTTATATAAGCCTCATGAAAACACATACAAAATCACAGCATCCGCAAAAACAGGCAGAGAATCTAAGGTTCCTGCACTGAAATTAAAGTGACCTAAAGGACAGATCTAAGGCAGTTTGAGTCACATTTGAGGGTCAGAAAACACTATGGTATCTGGAGTTCAGCTCCCTGATTGAGATAATTCATTATCTTTTTGGCCAAGTATCTCTAATCCCATGACTTAATCCTAGCCCTCGGCCTGCACAAGCACCTAGCTCTCCTTCTGTGGCATGGCATGGTCCTTGCAGGGTTCACCTGACCAGCTTCCTCCATTTAATTTTTCTCTCTTCCAGCCTTGGAGCCATTTTCTCCTCTCAGCGACCCACAGGTTTTTCTCCCAGCCTCTAACATCAGGGCTGTGAGCACTGGCTGTCCCTGCCAGCTGCCTGCCCCCTGCCAGAAGGGGCTGCATCTCCAGGCAGGTAACTGCAAACCCTCAGGCAACTTCTCGGGGTGTTCCCTCAATGGCTCAGTGGATTTTGAAGGCCAAAGTGCTACAAGATGCCAGTGGTAAGCCCCCCCCAAGCAGCCCATGGGGCTTTGTACAAGCTTGCAATGAAGCAGAGGCTGCAATGAGGATGGAGGGTCTTGTTGGTTGAAGCGCAGAAGTGGTGCTGGGTTTGTTCAGGAATATGGTGGCCTCTAGGTGACTTGGAGCTTCTTGGGTGCCCTCCTGCCATGTCAGCAGATGCCAAAGCACCATGAAGGGGATGGAGTTGCACATGGTTGTTCAGCACACTGCCCGAAGCCAGGCAGCATGCTAAAGGAGGGTGGGGAACAACCACTCAGGACGGCTCCCACCATCATCCCGCCTTTCATGCAGGCAGTGGTGTCTGTGGGCTGGATCCAGTCTCCAAGATGCTTCCAGCCCAGAAGGATCCCAAGAATCATAGAATGGTTAGAGTTGGAAGGGACCTTGATGATCACCGAGTTCCAACCCCCCTGCCATGGGCAGGGACACCTCCCACTAGAGCAGGTTGGTCAAAGTCCCATCAAGCCTGGCCTTAAACACCTCCAGGGATGGGGCATCCACAANTACCAGCCCAGTTCCCCTGGCAGATGCTGCAGTATCCCAACCCAATGTCAGGGATGCAGCTGAGGTCCTTGGGAGGGACAGCTGTGAGAGCCTCCACAGCTGGTAAGGAGCTGTGGTATCTTGCTCACATGCACAGAGTATTTTCTCTGTTGGCTTTCTTCAGGCAACAACAGCTTCCCACTGATGGTTGTGCTGTTCCAAGGCTTTTCCTATTTCTAGCTTCAAGGAATGGCAGTTGGACACAAAACATGCAGGACAAGCCCTGCATGACCAGACTGCCTGTCCTGGGTTGAGAGGCCCAGGACTAACTTTTCTTCTGATGCTGGGAAAATTGCACTTTTGGAGGACTCTAGTGTCTGAGTTTATGAAAATATTTCCTTTATGGCCAGCCAGGCTCTGTGAGATTCAAGGTCTCAGTGTTTTCAAGCCTTGCCAGGTCCAGGGACGAGGAGGAGCAAGGCCTGGGCTTTTGACCCAAGCTGGCCAACAGGACTATTTCATACCATGAACGTCACATTCAATATACATTAGAAAAGCTTGCTGCTTAGTAGTCTCTCCCTGGATGGCGGCGATCCAGACAACTCCTTGCCCTGATGCCGGACCCCTGAGGCCTCCCTTTCCTCCCGAAGCCGTTGCACTCGCAGTGTCCGACACTTGCTGTCCCCTGCTGGGAGTGCACAGCTTCTGCTGATAGAACTGGCTGAATATAACTCTTGTAAATCTCCTATCAGTGTCAGGATTAATACTGGTTCTTTAGTATTATTGTTAGTTATTTAATTTTACTCTATTAAATCTATTTACATTTCAACCCTCGTGTTTCTTTGCGTTCCCCAATTCCCCTTTACTGGGTGGGGAGAGGTCATCAGGTGACAGAATAATTGTCTACACGACAATAAATTGTTATGGGTTTTCTCAAAACATAACACTGCCCTATGATCACAGCATGGCTGCAGACCGAGCTGCTGGGGACAGTAGGTGGGGGAAGCACCCACAGACAGAAGCCAGCCCATGTCTGAGTGGGTACTTGAAGGAGGTTGAAGGAAGGAGGGAGGATGAATCAAGGTCATTAGCTGGACACTTTGCAACAGCTGTAGCTCCATGCTGCCTCTTCATCTGCCCTCCTCTACCTCCACGCTGGGACCCTTGGAAAGGAGAAGGAACTATAGGAGCAAATTCATGGGGAGCTAGAGGGGTCCCCACCAGCTTCACAGCCCCCCACAACCTGGGAGCTCATGTTCTCAGTGGGCTCCAGCACCAGCTTGTCTCAGTCCTCAGAGCTGGCCTTAAATTGGTGAAATTCCTCAGTCTCTGCAATGAGGCACTTTTCCTGACTGTGATCGTTTGCTCTGGCTTTTTATACAACTCTTAATGAATTTCAGAATTTGCCCCTTGTAGGGACTGGATTAAACGGAATTTTAATGAATATTAAGAGTAATACCTTTAATTGAAAGATAGCCTCCATCTGAGGTGAAATCTTGGCTCTGCAGGAGTCAGTGAGAAGCTTGCCAATAACTCGCTTGAGCCAGGATGGTACCCATTAGCGTTCAGGGCAATTTCAGGCCTGTAGTTTTCTCACAGGTTTAAAGAGAAAATGCCACAATTTGTTGTAATAATGCAGCTCTCTTTAATGAGCAAATTAAAGGAAGTTGGTGCAGAGCAGGAGGGAAAAATGGAATGGTGAGGAGAATGCTAAAAACTTACCATACAAGCAGGGTGACATTCTTCCTGTGATGCTCCTTTCCCTGGTGTAGGCACTTTCATCCAGTATCCATCCCTTGCCCTGCCCGCCCCAACTGTGTCCAAGATGTACCAAACTGTTGTGTCTGGCTTCCCTGGGGTCTGGCTTGTTCCACTGCATGGACAGCCCTAGCTCTAACCCAAGAGCTAGTTGAAATCATGTCTTGAGGGCACCTGCTTTGCAGCTCCCAATGATGCTCCTATATCTCTGCCTCCTTCAGCCCATGCAGCTGCTTCTGTCACCATGATGTGGCATTCATGGCTTTCTCTCTGTTGACTTCTATTTGAATCAGGTTTAAACTTCTCATCCTCACGTCCCTGATTTTATTCTTCTTCACTTTCCTGTGTAGCTTCTGATTGCCCTTCTTGATCTCCTGACTGCTTTAGCTCCGGACTCTCCTGAAGGCACTTTTCCTGAACATTATGTGCAGCATCACAGATATGCACCCCACATTTCCCTCTTCTGTGTCCATGCAATACCTGCTGCCAGCATATTGACCGCCACTGTCATCTCCGTGTGTTAAGGAATGGTATTTGCTGAAGTCCACGCTGCAGCCAGGTGAGAAACAAGAATAATGCCAATGGTGCAGCATCTTCCAGGCTCAGACCTTCGTGCTATATAGTAGCACTGCTGAAGGAGCAGAATAGGCTAAGGTGAGGACAGAGATTTGACAAGAACATTTGGCAGGCAGTTCCTATGCAGATGGAGAACAGGACTTTAGGACATCCACAAGAAACGTTGGCAAAGGCTTTAAGGATTGTTGAGACCAAGTCAGTCAATCCACTGCCTTAAAGGCAATAGAAGTGAAGATGATATGATCAATGCAGCTCCAGCCAGGAAGCCAGCATGCTGCTGCTTCCAGAACAACCTGCAAGGCTCAGTGGAGAAGCCCTGTGGAGAGGGAATGACAATAATTGAACCAAATGGCCATGTGGGTGTTTACTGCTCTCGCAAGGTCATCAGGGGGTACAGTAAAACTGGGTAAAGCCTGTGCAAGTTGTGCAACTGGGGAAAAAAAGCCCAGAATACTCTTTGGTACCCTGTCTCCCTGGTTTCCAGGACAAGCAGAGCTCCTGCAGGACCCAAAGCATCAAAAGCATGCTGGTGTGGCACAGAGCAGGGGAGTGATACTTAGCTGTGAAGTACCTGGTTGGAGCAACTTTGCAGTGTTGACACATCAGTCTGGAGTAGGGGGTTGCTCTTAAAAATGCAGGACCTTCAGACAGCTGTGAGATGCTGACATTGGGAATGATGCCTTACCTCCTGACCTGGAAGTGCTGCTGTTATGAGGTGACCCTGGCTGGGACAGCTCGGTCCGGAAGCTATGAGGTCATTTTGGTCTTCAGACCTTATCTGCTCAGGCCTAGAGCTGAGTTTCCATCGTCTCACAGGCTATGGATGAGGGCAACATGCTAAGTTGTGGACCCAATCTTATCTCCTGCATCCCAAACCACGGGGAGACCCAGGCACTTCCCTCTGTTGTCCTTCTCTGCCCCACACTGGGAGTCTCCACAGCCAGCACAAGAGATCCAGCTAGAGGGGCTTACACAATATTTTTATTTTGTATTTTCACCTCTAGAAATGCACTTTCAAGTTTGCATCTTTATATGTCTTACAGATAACAGTATCTTAAGTTGATTGATTATGGCACAGTCCCTCCAAACCATTACCATTAGTGTCATAGCCTGGCACGCTCAACACCTGAAATACTTTCCTCTTTATAAACAATCTCTAGTCTGAGGCTGAGGCAGTTATTGGTACAGCTAAATCTATAACTCTGAGAAGGGACCACATAAAAAACCAAGCAGCTGCACAGACTTCACGCACAGTTGGCTGTTACAGCCGAGCATCCACAAGAAAACAAATATATTGGCTACTTCTCCTTAGATTAAAGCTCCCCACCATGGCCTGCCTCTTGTGAAAGCACCTCAGAGCTAGTCTGAGTCAGCGTGGTACCAAAATGGTTGCAGATGCTGTCCTTGTCACAGGTCCAGCTCCAGGGCTGTCCTGGGGTTAGAGAGGCAAAGCTGAATGGGCAATTTATACAACTGCTGTTTCCCTCTGAACCCCACTGCTATTGTATTTTTGTCTCTGTCTCCAGGCAATCTCACTTCCCAAGGTTTGCAATACTCTTCCTCTTGTTAATCCGGCCCCTACAAGGTATTTTGGCAGCTGATGTGAATGATTATTGGCCTGCTATGGATTTCAGATGGTACATCAGTGCCACCCATGATAGCTCTTGCTCTTGAGCAAAGAGAGCAGTGTCCTTGTCCTGCTGCAATGATTGAGGGAGCTTCAATTAAAAGCACCTATTTTGGTAGTTCATCATTTTCTGTACAAATACTACCCTTTGAGATGCATTTTCTTTTGCTTCCTTCAGCCCATAGGTGGTATATTTTATCAAGTATGATAAAAATCTGTTTGGCTGGTCTGTAGTATTCAGATAGGAGGGGGGTAAAGTGGTTTAGCACCATGGATATCTTCCAGATTGTGTTTTTTCTCTTCCTGCAGTTTGATATATTAACTCCCTCAGCTACTCTGCTCACACCCAGGTCAAATGCTGTCATTATGCTGGAGAACAATTTGGTTATGAAGAGCGATCTTAAACTGATGGCACCAGCTTTAGCAGGACCCAGAGCGTGGAGGAGCCATTGCCCTGAGAACATGGGACTCCATGGATGCCCGTAGGAAGTTGCTCTTGCTGTAAGCACATCTGTTGCTGCTCTGCTCCAGGGCTTCCCACCCATCTCATGGACCAAGTTCTCTAGAGCCTTATCACAAGGCAGGTCTGAGAAGGAGGGGTGTTTCCCAGTCATGCAGAGGTGTTCACCTCTCGTGGTACCCAGCCTGTGACTTTCTGCAGCTTCCAGCAGTCTCTTTAGGGTCTGCTCATTGCAATCCCTCATGTGGAGTTCCAACCCTAAATGGGTGCAGAAGCTCTGCCAGCACTGAAACAAGGCAACCATGGCCAACCAGTGACATTGGTTGTGCCTCAAAGACTGTGGTGGTCCCCTGGGAAGTGGAATTATGTTACCACCAAAACATAGCTGTAGTGTAGGAGCCTGAAACTGTCCTCCTGGCAGCCCAGTGCATCCTCGACTCATATCCCAGAGCTGCGTCTCTCCCATTTTTCCCAGGTTGTTCCTGGGGGTCTCCTCACCTGAACCTCCTGTTTCCTGGCAATTTATTTCTGCCACTCACCAATTTTCAATATAATCTGATAATTTGTCATCAAAGCATGTTCCTGCTGCCTTGGGTGGGCTCACTGCACCCCAGCTCACCCAGCAGACTGAAAGCAAACCCCGAAACAGCCTCATCAAGCTCATGGAGCAGCAGCAAGGCTTAGATGATGGAGAAGGCTGTCCTGGCCAGGGGAGGTGGCATCATCTCAGAGTCTTGCCACCTCCCTTGTCTGGGTACAATGGCCTGAGCTCACAAAAGCTGCAGCTGCTGCCCTCAAAAACTTGAGGTTGTCCTCAATTAGTTGCTGTTAATTCATTCCCTGACTCTCTCTGTATTTCTCCCTCCCTGACTTGCATCTCCTGCTGGCCATTATCCCTCCATCTCTGTCACCCTAAGCTTCTCTAGACTCCAGACTCTTGTTTCTCAAGGTGAAGGGTCAGTGCTTGGCTCTGGTCCCTGGCAAGTACGGGCAAACCAAGAGGCTTGGTGGGACACAGTCTGGTCTGGGTGATGCTGGTGCTGTGGCTCAGGCTGGAGGAGCTGATGTCCATGGCTTGCTAGCAGGGATCTACAAAGATCAAAAGATTTGTTGGGAGGATGCTGAGAGGTGCATAGGGTTATTGAAAAGGAATCCAAGGTCTTTCTGTAAAGAGACAAAAATGGAAATTTTGACCTTGTCTGAAGATGAGAAAAGGACTGCAGAGCCCAGTTTGACTTTAATGAGCTGTGAGCAGAAGAAGGGCCTCTCTGGAGGTGCTTGCCCTCAATTTATCCATTTTCTCCCTATTAAAACCACAGCACAGGGATGGCAGCTTCAAAGCCCATCTCATTTTGTCATTTGAATGAAGTGTTTGATCTGAGAATTATTATTGTTGTTGTTATTATTATTTAATATATGATGGCTGATAATGCTTTTGGCACACAGCCAGAGCATATGGGTAAGACAAGTCCCCAGCCCAAGGCTTTAGGACCACGATTCCAGCTTCCAGTTAGTCACAGGACACCAGAATGCTGCTCTTAATGAAAAACGATGTGACGCATATATGGTATGAGTCATTATAATGTTAACTACTGTTACTTCAAGCCCAGACATCGCCAGGATCGCTTTCCTCCCCAAAGATGATTCATGTGCCTCATGCATGACAGTTCAGCCATTTTTTTGCTTATTCAAGTGAATTTCAATATTTTTTAAGTGTTTGGGGGGCAAAGCCCTTCTGTTCCTGTTTGCTGAGCTGAATTTCCTTAAAACGTTCACAGCCAGTTTCCCAAAGGCTTGATACTAGAAAGGAGGAAAAAAGGGAGAAGCTCTGAGATCTTCAGGTCTCTGTGCATGGGGGTTTGCAGCAGGAGGCTCCCCCAGAACAACATCCTCTCACCACCCCAGCCATCAAGTGGAGGATGCTGGAGGGTCTGCAGGAGGCTGCAGGACCCCGCAGACAGGGATGCAGCCCACCGCTGCCCCTCCTCTGAGCCAACAAGGGACTGAGCTCTAATGGGGAAGGTCCCTGTGGTGTTCACACAGCTGCTCCTTGATATCTCCCACCTAACCCTGCTGCCTGCCTTTCATCTCAGGCTTCGGCAGCGCTGTATGGCTACATGCCTCCTGCCAATAGCTGTGTGAGGAGCTCCCCAGGGCTCAGTCTGCCAGCCTCTAAAGATGCTTTATTCAGCAATTAGTCAGTGGGAGACCCGCTTTCAATCAGGTGACTGCCACTGCAGGTCATTGCTGTCTTTGCTGGGGTTGAACTTAAACCCTCAGCAACAACATCGTGGCACAGAAGCAGCCTGAGAGCCCCCAGCCACTGTGGCTGCACGTGTTGCCACATGCACAGGCTGGGACACATCCTCAGTCAACATGACCTTTTGGAGCAGAACAGGGCAACTCTGAAAAATGAGGGTGAACAGGAAAAAAAAAAAAGAAGTAGGTGAACTTTTGAGAAAGTGAAGCATCGCAGATCAGGCCCTTGTGGAATTAGAAGATTGAACCCCGCTGGCTCAAAGCCAGCTCTGGGGGCATGGGGAATTTGCCCCTTGTCATCTCCTCTCAGAACATGACTCAATCCTGCTATTTTCTTCTTGCCCTCCAAGGCTCTGGGGACTAGTGGTTGTAGCTTGTACCAGCAGCAGAACCAGCCCTGGTAGCAGGATGGCTGAATCATGTCCGTCAGCCGTTGACCTCACTTCCATCCTGATGGGACCAGGGCAAGCTTTGCCAGGCAAGCACATGTCACGGACTTCTATTCTTGGGAAGAATTATGTCAGAGTGAAATCTTCAATTTATGCCCTAAATTCAACATAATAGGATGCAGAAGTGCACAGACAGGTCTCAAACACTCTGCCTTGGCCCAAACACACCTACATTTTACACAGTTGAGCTCACTGAGCTTTTTTGGTGCAGGCTACATGGGCATACAGGTTTGGGGCAGTGTTTATTTAAGATTCAGTGGCTTTTTTCCCCTGATTGTCTTCATAATTCAGAGTTGCACCTTCAACAGCAACCTCAGTTCTGCCATTCAGTGCCACCGTCCAAACACTACATGGTGGCAGAATCACAACACGTCAGGCTGGAAGAACCAAACCGAGGTCACCCGCGGCAAACAGGCAGTCACATCAGCTTAGCTTTGTTTTTTTAAGAAAGTGTTATCTTTCACGGCCAGACTTACCACAAGGCTCCGGCTGCAGGCAAAAGCAGTCGAAGCATATGGACCAGCTATTCTGGGTTTAGAGCTGCTTTGCTTTGCCAGAGCGAGGCAAAGCAGCTAGACAGCACACAGGGTTCCCTTCCCTATCCTGCTCATCCTCCAGATTTCCTCTATTTGCCTGAACACATCCTCTACATGACGTGTGTTCACCCGTACACGCCACCTCCTTCTCCCTGCTTGTTCCCCTTAGCTTCCTTGTACATCCCGCACTGCTCCCCGGCTCCCCCAGCCTACACCTCAGCTGGCTCTGCTCCAGAAGCATGAGCTCTGGATTTGGAATTCATGGAGGTCGCTGGCCCTCATGAGGACTTGTGTTTTTCCATAATGACCCCTTTGTCCTGTCATCCTAAGTGGGACAGGCATCCAAGCTACTTTTCAGGAGGATGGGAGTTTCCTCCGCTGTGAGGAGATGGAGACACTGCCACGTACTTCAGACATCCAACAAGGCTCCCTAGATGAACCGAGGAAAAGGTCCCGCTGAGTGGCAGTTCTCAGCATATCGACTGAGAGCTTAATTACTGCAGAATCCAGGCACTGTGAATAGCTCTCCATAGGCACCTGCCTTCCCCCAGCCATCACCTGCTGAAGAAAAGTTCCCAGATCTGGGCAGCCTGAATAAAGAGACCCCCACTTCAATGGAGCCACACAGGACAGTGTCAGGGCCATGGGGAACAAGTTTGGGGTAAGAAGGGACTTCCCTGTGGATTTTTCTGCACTGAAGTGCTTTAGTCTTCAGCCGCCTCAGAAGCCGACGTTTACAGAGAGGGAGGAAAATGACACTAATCCCAGAAGGATGCTATTCAAATATATCACAGACACGGGCTTCTCAGGAGCTTTAACTACATGGGAAGTTGGAGACATCTGTATTATCAGGTGCTAATCATATCAGAGGCGTGATAAAATCTGATATGGGGTGCTATGTTTTGTAAGGGATCTGCAGCTTACGCATTGCTTACTGCTGCCTCCTGAATGGCCAGATTTCCTCGTAAACGCCTGAAAACTTCATTCCACTCTCCAGGGCTTGGTGCTTAATTTTTTACAGAAGACTTCAAAAATTTTTAACTGTATTTTTCATAATAAATTATCTGAATCTGTCTTCTAATTGAAAAACCTCAACTTATCCATAACAGCTGAGTCACTACCAACACAGTACTGTAATATTTTTATTATTTTCTGTATCTTTCTATGAAAGCAATCTGACAGCGTGTTGGGGTTTTTTTTTCCCTCACCACTGTACATTAACCAGATGGTTTTCACTCTATTGTCCACAGATACACCCACATCTTTTTTTACCCTTCATGCTTCCAGTTAATTTGGAAATCACTAGTGATTATGAAGAGTTGAAGTTGTTCCCTCCAATATGTTTTACCTTCTCCTTGTCCACACAATTTCTTCTCCCATCACACTGCCCAATTAATTAGTTTTGGCTGATCCCTCAGAAACTTCTCTCTCATCTCTAGATTTCACTAATTGATCATTTTTAATAGCTGCAAATGTAACTTTAATCTGTTCAGTGCTCTCCTCTGTCGTCATAAATAGATACTTCAAATCCCCCCACTCATTTTGCTGGTGCAAGGGGCACTGAGTGCCTGGTGTCCTCTGGTCCTGCTGATGCAGTCACCGAGCAGCAACGTCCAGTCCTCTCAAGTGTGATTTGTTTCCCTTTTATCGTGTCTCTGCTCTATGTTTCTGCTTCTTTGAGGATGCTCTGCAGCTGAATCCTCGCCTTCACAGAGCCCTTCCAGTTTTGGGGGGTTTTAACAGTTTCTGTCCCTTTCTGGCATGAAATCTTTCAGCTCAGCTCTTGGCTTGCAACTGCTTGGCAGGAGTTCAGGCTTTCAGTCTCGAGTCTTGAGTGATCTGGGGTTGATTTTTTTGGCCATCAATAAAGTAATGTTACTAAATTTGTTGTGGTGTATTTATCTGTTGTTATGTCTGTAGTTAGATGAAGCATGTGAAGCTCAGAACATATTGGCAGGGAGTTTTTACTGTTTGAGAGAACATAATCAAAAACAAAACCCCACTTTCCAGAACAAGGCAGTCCTGAAACACAAGCACAGTCTTCTCCTAGTGTATTTTACAACTACAGCAATATTTTTTCTATTTTTTTTGAAGAGGAGCATCATTTAGCTGATATAACAAGTACTATGTGATAGTGTGTGAGCTAATACTTAATGTAATGATATCTCATTTCCTTCTGCTGGATGGGCTCTTGCCAGAAGTAAAGAGAGAGTAAAGGGCCATTTCAATATGCATCTGCCTTTCATTCATCTCAGCAGACGCATAAATACAAGAAGTTTCAGTGGAGTGTGAGGCTGTGTGCATTTTGCTGCATTTTGACTCCCTTCAGAGTCTGTTCCTTTTCCTTCTCTGGGCAGGAAAGGTTCTGATCGGCAGCTCTCACCCTCAGTGCCCTGGGGATGGTTCATCTCTGACCAATTCTTTTAGGTTGTCGTGGTTTCAGCTAAATTTACCAAAACCTGATTGACAGATGTCCCCCCCTCCCCCCTTTGGGT
>VZRU01013351.1:45041-60471 GCA_013398155.1 Pedionomus torquatus
AGAGCGCGGGGTCTCTGGACACGGAGGTGAAGTACGGTTCTGCTGCAGCTAGAGGGCTTCGCCGCTGCCAACACCCCGGCACCGGCTGGGGCTCCGCCGCGCCGCTCCCGCCAGCCCACGGCCGGGCCCCGCCGCAGAGCCGCCGGACCCCCATAGAGAGGGGGGGGGGACACACCGGCCGCGGCCTCCCCTCGCCTCCCCCAGCCGTCATGCCCGCCGCCGCTCCGCTCCTGCCGTCGCCGCTCCAACTTGGCGGCTGAGCCTTTCCGCCACACGCAGGTAAGGACCCCGCGCACCGCTCCGGGGTGGGCGCATCCCCGCTCGCCGGCGGACGGGTGGCTTTCCGGACGGGGGGGGGATGTCCCGGCGCTCATCCCCAGCATCCCCGGGCTGTTCCCGCGGGGCGGCGAGCGGGTCCCCCGGGAAAGGCAGCCCGGCGCCAAGCTCGGCTCTGACCAGGGGGTCAGAAAATGTGTCAAGAGCTGTAAAGCTGAAAAGCTGCAACCTGGAGAAACCAGGACAAAATTACCTGATCGAAGGGTCTAGGGCGGATGAAATGTAAGGATTTCAGCAAAAGTTTTGGAGGCCAGATAGGTCAGACCAACTGCAATTACATCTCGGACCCAGACAACCATTGGGGCTCCCTCTCTGGGAGGCAGCTCTGCTGCTGGATGAAGTTTGGGGGTTGCTTTTGCTGCCACTGGCCACCCTGGATGTGATCCCTGGGATGCAAGTCCCGGGGACCTCGGTCAAGAGGGCTACTGTCAGTGCCGTAAATTGTGCCAAGGAAATGACTTGCCTGAGTGGCACCATCTCCCTATAGCCCTGCAGACACCCTCCTGGCTTGTATCTGGAGGAAGAGACGCACATTCAGGAGTTTCTAAGGGAAGCGCTTTCTATCTCTGCCCTGTTTATAATTCCTTCTCTAAAGCTGCTGCAGGTTCCACAAAAGCCATGCTGCGCTCCTCAAACCCACTTTACAGGGCTGCCTGCTTTGCTTCTGGAAAAAATAAATTCCCTTTCCATGACTTCAGGGTCTGCCACCAGTAGAAACCTCTTTCCCAGGAGGAAGGTAGCGCTATGTAAACACCAGGGATAACCAGAGGAGTAGGGTCTGAGCCTGCCTGCGACAAGACAAAAAAAAAAGCCTTGGTCTCTGAGGGGTAATAGCTGGTTACTTTGTAGGCTGTCAGGAGAAGGAATTACCCAAGCCAAAATGTAGTAACTGCATTTCCTCCGCAAAAGTTTCTTGTGTCATGAAAATGGCTGTCAGAGCTAAAGCTTTGGGGAGCCGAATCCGCTTCACTTCGGTTCCCTGAACCACCATCAGAGGCAGGTAATAAACACCATTATTAAAGAATGAGTAATTTGCTGCAGCTCCAACGTGGTGAATTTGTACAGCAAATCCGTGCTTTTGCGTGGTACCCAACCCTTCCCTGCCCTCAGCCTAGCCTGCAGACATCACCATCACTTGCGGAGAGGTGACTGAGCGCTCATGAAAGACTTACACCTTAAAATCCCCCTCTGCCACCCACAAGCTCTGTGGAGAAAGCCCCAAAGGGGTCAGCCCTTGCCCAGCCTGGCAGCCTGCAGCAAAGCCACCTGGGAGCTGTAAGGAATGGTCCCCCAGCACAGGCATGGGTACTTCAAGCCNGATTTAGATTAGATATTAGGAAGAAATTCTTTCCTGTGAGGGTGGTGAGGCACTGGAACAGGTTGCCCAGAGAAGTTGTGGATTCCCCATCCCTGGAGGTTTTTAAGGCCAGGTTTGATGTGGCTTTGAGCAACCTGCTCTAGTGGGAGGTGTCCCTGCCCATGGCAGGGGGATTGGAACTCAATGATGTTTAAGGTCCCTTCCAGCTCTAGCCCTTCTATGATGTGGTGCTGAGCCCTGCTGTGGTGGTACAAACCCAGATTAACTCCACTAACCAGAGTGCTGCCTAGCCATGTGTGCAGCAAATCAACATCTCACCTGGGTCCTCACCTGGCTGAGCTAGCGAACAAGCTGCCTGCACCTGGGATGCAGCTCCCAGACCGGGCTGCCTGACCCCTCAGCACTGACTCTGGCAGCAAGAAATCCCATTTCTCCTTTTCCTTTAAACTCTGCTCGTTGGCAGTGGCCCTTTTCCTCGCCGGGGGAGTGGGCAGGGCTNGGCCTCCCCTCGCCTCCCCCAGCCGTCATGCCCGCCGCCGCTCCGCTCCTGCCGTCGCCGCTCCAACTTGGCGGCTGAGCCTTTCCGCCACACGCAGGTAAGGACCCCGCGCACCGCTCCGGGGTGGGCGCATCCCCGCTCGCCGGCGGACGGGTGGCTTTCCGGACGGGGGGGGGATGTCCCGGCGCTCATCCCCAGCATCCCCGGGCTGTTCCCGCGGGGCGGCGAGCGGGTCCCCCGGGAAAGGCAGCCCGGCGCCAAGCTCGGCTCTGACCAGGGGGTCAGAAAACGTGTCAAGAGCTGTAAAGCTGAAAAGCTGCAACCTGGAGAAACCAGGACAAAATTACCTGATCGAAGGGTCTAGGGCGGATGAAATGTAAGGATTTCAGCAAAAGTTTTGGAGGCCAGATAGGTCAGACCAACTGCAATTACATCTCGGACCCAGACAACCATTGGGGCTCCCTCTCTGGGAGGCAGCTCTGCTGCTGGATGAAGTTTGGGGGTTGCTTTTGCTGCCACTGGCCACCCTGGATGTGATCCCTGGGATGCAAGTCCCGGGGACCTCGGTCAAGAGGGCTACTGTCAGTGCTGTAAATTGTGCCAAGGAAATGACTTGCCTGAGTGGCACCATCTCCCTATAGCCCTGCAGACACCCTCCTGGCTTGTATCTGGAGGAAGAGACGCACATTCAGGAGTTTCTAAGGGAAGCGCTTTCTATCTCTGCCCTGTTTATAATTCCTTCTCTAAAGCTGCTGCAGGTTCCACAAAAGCCATGCTGCGCTCCTCAAACCCACTTTACAGGGCTGCCTGCTTTGCTTCTGGAAAAAATAAATTCCCTTTCCATGACTTCAGGGTCTGCCACCAGTAGAAACCTCTTTCCCAGGAGGAAGGTAGCGCTATGTAAACACCAGGGATAACCAGAGGAGTAGGGTCTGAGCCTGCCTGCGACAAGACAAAAAAAAAAGCCTTGGTCTCTGAGGGGTAATAGCTGGTTACTTTGTAGGCTGTCAGGAGAAGGAATTACCCAAGCCAAAATGTAGTAACTGCATTTCCTCCGCAAAAGTTTCTTGTGTCATGAAAATGGCTGTCAGAGCTAAAGCTTTGGGGAGCCGAATCCGCTTCACTTCGGTTCCCTGAACCACCATCAGAGGCAGGTAATAAACACCATTATTAAAGAATGAGTAATTTGCTGCAGCTCCAACGTGGTGAATTTGTACAGCAAATCCGTGCTTTTGCGTGGTACCCAACCCTTCCCTGCCCTCAGCCTAGCCTGCAGACATCACCATCACTTGCGGAGAGGTGACTGAGCGCTCATGAAAGACTTACACCTTAAAATCCCCCTCTGCCACCCACAAGCTCTGTGGAGAAAGCCCCAAAGGGGTCAGCCCTTGCCCAGCCTGGCAGCCTGCAGCAAAGCCACCTGGGAGCTGTAAGGAATGGTCCCCCAGCACAGGCATGGGTACTTCAAGCCCTCACGGCTCAGCTGACCTCTTTGCATAGGATGTGCTCACAGCTTCCCAGGAGTATCCTCGACCTTGATGGGTAGCCCAAAGCTCTGCTCTTCCTGTCCTCTGCCCACGCCGCTGGGTGCCCCTGGTGCCACCCTGTCCCCATCAGCAGCCAGACAGTGATGCATCATGTCCCTTCCCAAAGCCTCTTTTACCTCTTCGTGACTCCATCTCCCTCCTTCCCATTTGATATCCATGACTGGAATTGCTTTTCAGCTTCCCCGTAAGTATGGTCTCTGAGTCAGGCAGATTTTGGCTCTTTTCTGCCTACATTCTAAAGCGTTGTACCTGAGCCTGGGACTGCCAGGCACCACTCACAGGATGCAGCTCTACTGTTGCTTTCTGAGGGTAATTTCAGGCAAGTATTTCTTTGTCTGTAGAGTTAGAAATGGGCAAATGATGGAGATTGACTTTTCCAGATGAAGGGCCAAGCCACAGCATTAGAGACAGGGGGGAAATAAAGTCTGTTATAGATTTCCTTCAAATTGTCTTTCTGCTGCTGCTTCTCTGTTAAGTGAAAAAGGCAGCAAAAGAGTCCAAGTGCCTCACTGGGCTGGAAGGGGGGGCTCTGCTGATCCCTAGCGGTTTTTGAGTACATCACTTAAATCAGCTTTGTTTTGGAATGAAACTGTTCAGGTATCTTTTGAAAAGCAGAGGTGGTCACAGGAGCGCTCTGCTTGCTCTGCATCTGGAGACTATTGTTGGCATGAGAAATTGGCTTGGGGCGCTTGTGCAGCAGCTCAGAGATGCGACGCCACGTGCTGTAGCCAAGCTGGTGCTGCTTCTGAGCTGGGTGGTGGTTTCTCTGAAGACCATCCCAGCCTCCAAAGTGGGAAGTCAGAGACAGAGGGTGCTGAAACTAGTCTCCAGGCAGCAGGGACACGCTGGGAGGGAAGTGCCATGGCTGGGATATCCTCACTCAGCCCATGCAGGACCATGGGTGCTGCTCATTCAGAGTGAGCCACCTCTTGTGACACATTACGACACCAGATGGGCACAAGCAGCAGCCTGATCTTAGTTCCAGGACCAGCTGGTCTAAATCCAGTTGTGATGTGGGCAGGGAAGAAAGACCAGGAAGAGAGGGAAAGTATCCAGATGGCAGAGGCAGGAGCAGCCAAGTGCCCCGCAGCCAGGTGTGGCCAGGACTTGACAGGGCCATGGGAAAGAAAACGTGACATGGTTTTGTAGCATCACTTTGCATACCTTATGGAAGATAAAGTAGCGTCATTTTCTGTGTGCTCCTGGCCCCTGGGGACCATGGGACAGATAAGGGCCATGGGAAGGCCGGGGCAGCTGCTGCTTTTTGTCTCTCGCTATATTCCTGACGACAGAACAAACCTCTCCTATAGCTGCCGCCAGTGTGAACTGCACCTCTTTAAACACAGAGGGCACATCTCCACCCGAGGATTCAATTTCTTTGGCAATAACAAATATTGAAGAGAGGTTCAACATTTGGTTTGGATTGCACCTCTTGACCCAGGTAATAATTTAACACCTTGAAGTTTGTCTCGGGCTGTGGATGCTGGCCATAGTGTGCTGGAAGAGGAGATCAGCTTACTGCTGATAAATACAGGCTGTGTTTGGAAACTCAGGGTTTGAAAAAGTAAGCAAGAAAGGTGTCGTGTCCACAGCATAAGTTCATTTTTTAAAGAGACAACAGATCGTTGGCAAATGAATTAAACATCAGAACTATAAAAGAGTCCTGAATCCCCAGGAGAATCAGGCGATGGTAAGCAAAGTGGAAATAGCCCTGAGCTGAAGGAAGGCAGGCAGTGGATAAAATAAACAGGACGGTGGGGAAAGGAGGGTGCCGGCGTGTGCTAGCCTTCAGGGTGATTATGAATCATTTGAGTACGGATATGTTTTAAACAGAAACAAATGAGCAGCCCTTAACAGCGCTGCTTTACATCGCCAGCTTCAATTGATAGGAGGGGGATTTGCAGAGAGATGCAATGATGGAGTTAGGCTCTGCAGCTAAGCTGCTCTATCAGCAAGGCACAGCTGTGAAGGGGAAGACATCTCTCTGTCACCTCTGATGCTGGCTGCCAACTTCATGCTTTGTCTCTGTCCCCATCTTGGTCTCGGCTGGTGCAGGTCTCTCACCTGGAAGAAAGTTGGGTCCTATTTGCCAGATCACTTCCATGCTGGGTGACAGGCTGTGGCAGGGAGAGCACCCCTGGGGTGCAGACTCCAGGCACAGCCCTGAGGCTGGCTGGGCAAGAGGGCTGAGAAGCTCAGGACTGGTCCCAGAGGGGAGCACAAGACACAGGTCTGCTCCAGTGCAGGGTATCACTGCTCCCCATGGGTGATGCTCACCTTGTGCCACAGGACCAGGCAGCTGAGAGCAACCTGTGGGGAGGATGGGGTGCAGGGTCTTGGGGCAACACCAACCATGAAGGGGCAATGGCCTGTGGAACGTCATGGGCAGGAGAAGGGTCCTGAAGTAGAGATGATAATACTGGAGCAAAGGGTGAAATCAGGGAAGCAGGGAGAAGAGCTTGGAGCCATCTAGGATATCCGCTGTGTTCAGTTCAATACTGGGTATAAATAGCAATAGAGAAAACCTGATGTGAAAATGAGGACTGTAACCATTAGCACAGGAAAATCAGCCATGAGCAAAATTATAGTCTGCAAGCACGAGCCTCTGAGCAACCGGTGGCAGGGAAAATATCCTGGTAGTAAACACATCTTGGTGGACCTCTGTGAGGTGCTCCTGACAGCATGGTCTTCGTGTTCATATTGGCACCCCAGCCAGGATGCTTGGTCTCAGTGAGGGACGGGGCTGCGTCTGCGCTGGAAGCATTCCTGCTCCTCAGAGCCCAGCACTCAGTAGGTAGCTCTACAGGAGTGGACGTTTCTAAAATGGCTTTCTGCACTGAGTAGGGTGCCAATACCACTCTGTGCAGATGGCTTTGTGTGCAGCAGCCTTAGGGTATTTCCTTAGGGTGGTCCTGAACTGAGGAAGAGGTTTAACCTCCCAGTCTGAGCTCATATTTCTGCAAGCCAGTGATTTGGATGCTACAGCAGATGCGAATTCACTCTTCCCTGCCCCTGAGCTGGTATGTTTGTCCCCCAAATCAAAATGTGAAGAAGACTCCAGTGAAAGCTATCAATCAATTTTAGTTGACATTATGTACCTCTGCAAAGCCTCTCAGTAGGGCTTGCTGTTGAGGGAGCTGCAGGGCTGAAGGTTGTTCAAATCCAGCAGGAGTGCCCCGGGGGTGAGAAGACAGCTCCTGTGTGGCTGTTGGCACCTCCAGAGCTTTCTCATCTCTGATCCCATCTTGGCCTACTTCTCTGGCACAACGCTGCTGGCCAGGTCACCCTCTCTGCTTCACCCTACCCGGCTGCTCTGTGGCCACCCCACTGCCCTTCAGCACTGGGGCAGCCCCAGCAGCCACCCCCCTGTGTTACCCCCACTCCCCCATCATACATACCATCCCACACACCCAGGAGACCCTCACCCAGGACAGCCTGCGTAAACTCTTGACAGCCACCTTATTTACTTATTTATATCTCCAGCTAAAAAAAGGGTGCTGACAGAGTCCAAACCTGCTAATTATACACCTAGCCACCCACACAGCCATGTGTTTTATTACCATCACCCTCCATGCTTCCTCCTTGTCCCCCTTGCCAGCTCGTTGAGTCCTTTCCCCTTCTCCCTTGCACGGAGGGATGCATCCCACAGGGCACATCCCGTGGCCGCATCCGCACCGCTGAGCTCTGAAGTCTGGGCGGGCGCTGGGGTCGCACCAGCGAGGCTAATGCCAGCCATGGGGTCTTGGGGAGGCGTAGCCGTGCCCAATGGCTCTGACATACAGGCATTGGGCCCATCATGTCCCTGTAGGCGCCGTCCCGGTCCCCCGGTACCTTGGGATGCTCAGCCGGGAGAGGCGGGAGGGAGCCGGGCAGGACCGGTCGGGTCCCCCCTCCTTCCGCGGCCCCGGGGCGGTGCGGCGACCGGAACGGCAGCCTCCGCTGCGTGGAGTACCTGGGACATCTAGCGGCCACCTCTCCAAGTGCCGGGGGCGGGTACCGACATGGGGATGCCCTGCCGGGGATGGGGAACATGGTGGCAGCGGGCCACCAGTCTCGCAGTCCCTGATGCCGCGGCGACAGGACGCAGCTTGTTTGCAGGCACTTGTGTTTGGAGGCTCCCACTGCTACCCTGATGGTGCTTGTTGGCACTGGGGATGGGTACAGGGTGGTGGGGTAGCCCACAGCCCCGCAGAGCCCCTGGCACGGCTCCTCCAGAAGCAGCCTGGTCTTCCCTGCCAGCCCCGGGGAAGGATTTGCTGTCTCTTACCATCAGGGAGCAACGCCTTAGCTCTGAGCACAGCTGGGTCAAAAAACTGCTGCAGAGAAACGTTTTTATCAGGGAGAATAAAGACTCGATTTCCACCTGGAAATTGCCCAATTTGACTTGCGAACCTTGAAAAGCAGCCCATCGCATCCCAATTCTCAGAGCAATTTAGTCTCTGTTGGAGCCAGGAGCCCATCGCCGAGGCACTGGCTCTCCACCCGTCAGGAGATCAGAACAAATGCTTTATTCACTCCTCTCCAGCTTTATTAAACGAGCTGCATCAAAGTTGTGAATTAGATGCTCTGTATCACGAACACCTCCCTCTAATCCACGTCCATGGGCTCTGTGTCACCTTCCTACTCCCCTCCCGGCCCTCACCAGCTCTTTCCCCTCCAGCAGCTCCACAATCCCTTTCTTCTGCATCCCAGTGGCCGTGCACTCTCTGCCTGGCTCAGATGTCACTGTGCTTCCCCTTGCCCACCATTTCCCTTTCCAATGCTGCCCCTACCTTGCCCCTTTGCTTCTCTGGGTACCACCTCTGCCAGCCCCATCGGGGATGCCATGCTCCACTTCCCTCCCCTTCTGCCCCACACCAAGACTTCACTCCCTGAAGGGCAGCAGCCTCCCTGAGTGCTGTCCTGAAGGGATGGGCCTTTGGCCAGGATGGGCTAACCTTCTCACTCTGGAGCCTGGGGATGTGCAAAGAAGTCACAACCTGTTAATGAGCCCGGGAAGCAAGGCAGAGTGTTTGCTTGACAGGGCAATTAAATGATGATTGATTCCTGGAACAGCTATTTAATTCATCATTAACTGGGCTTATCATATCTGGCATCTGTGCCGAGGGTCCCTCTGAGGGCTGTGCTGCTGCTGCTGGGGGCAGCCAGTGACTTCTCATGTGGGGGGGAAAACACTCAGGATGGTCCTGAGGGGACTTGGGCTGCATCAGGGATGTGGTGTGGCAGTGAGACCCATGAAGCACAAAGCTGAATTTGCTACCTCTCTATTTTCATGCCTTATTTTGGCTCCTTTTATCCAGTACCTGCCTTGAGAAGCAGAGAGTACACACAATGCAGTTGTGCTTTTCCCACTGCTGAGAACTGCTGCAAGGGGCCTGGGGAGCATGGGGGGGGGCCTGCCCCACTGGGTGGCTACAGGAGCAGCTGTGTGGTGGGGAAAGTAGTTCATTAGGGAGTCAGAAGCCATTCGTCTTGGCAATAGGACTGCAGAGAGAATCCAGCTCCATCAAGGCACTGGAGTTTGCCTCTTCCCAGGTGTGCCCTCTTCCTGGGGTCACCCTGTGTGTGTGTGTGCTCCTGTGTGTGCATCCTCCCTGTGCACCAACAGCATCTCGCTGCCATTACCTGCTGCCGATACCACCCCGACTGGCCCCATGGGGCTGATGGATATGCACACTATCCAGTCACGCTGGTGAGGAGGACAGAGAACAGCCACTCTTCGCTAATTTTGTCTTTTACAGCTTCCTTGCTGTCATCTGCTGGCTTCGCTCCTCTTCCCCCAAGCCTGGTTATTACCAAGCTGACTTTATTACCAGGCTTACTTTATTACTAGGCTTACTTTATTACCAGGCTTACTTTATTAAATCGCTGTGTGGCCAAATTCACTGTAGGATCCAGATAATCCAAACAGGGTTTGGGGACGATAGTTTAGCTCTGTCCTTCTGTGTGTGTGTAGATGCAGGGCTGGTCCTCACCCTCCCTGCTATTCCCTCTCTAATACCATCTATAGCAGCTTGATGGCCCCTGCCTCTGCCTGCAAACCCAGACCATTTGGTGCAGTCGCTATTGCGATGCAGTGATCATGGTGACTAAGGAGTGGGAAGCATCTCTAACCCCACCAGCACTGGGACGTCTGACATCAGCTCTCAGAGAAGGAGGTTTCAGCCTGGCTGCTTTCCAGCAGGGCTGAGCGTGCTGCCGTAGGCATGCGGTGACGCTGGCCCTCAGCATTCCCTCCCCACTGCCCACAAATGCCAGGATTGGGTGCTAGAGCTGCACTCATTGGTCCCTTTGCCTATTTATGAGAAGCACAGTGACATCTCCTTCTGCATTTTTCCCCCCGTCCCTTCAGCTCTGTGATTGTCCCATCCTGCTCCCAGGGAGAGCTCATCCCCAACTCCTGACAGTGGAAGGCAGCAAGGAAGAGAGGGTTTAGTACAAGTAAATCTTCTATAATCCCAGAGGGTGCAAGACTAGTGTGAACTTAAGGCTTCTAGCTGTAGCCCTGCCTGCTCCACACTTTGTGCAGTGCAGCAGCCTCTGAGGTCTTGGCCTTGTTCTAGAGGTGGCTCCAGGGCAGTTTGAGGGACCAGAGAAGTTTGGGCTCTCCCTGCTCCCCTGGGGCAAAGCCTTCAGCCTTGCCCAGCCCATAGTTGCAGATACTTCCCCATGCTTCAGCAGTATTTTCCTGCTGTTTCTCTTGCTACCCACACCATTGCTCTTCCAAGGTGTGTTCACCCTGGGATATTTGCTACCTGCAAGCCCTCCCTGCCTCTTGCCCCCAGCTCAGGTCAGGTCAGCCAGCCGTCTCCCACCAGCCAGCCCCTTTAGCATCCTTTGGGATGCCCAGTCAGCAGAGTCCGTGTCCAGCAGAAGTCCAGCTGCATAGATGCACTCTTCCCACCCTGCTCCATGTTATCTGCTACTTCCCCAAGCCATCTTCTAGGTTTCCAATTCCTAATGGCTGTTTTCCCTTCTTTCCCACCCCCTGCCACGGTCTGAGTGTTTCCCAGTGCTCACTGCTGTGAACATAGGGCTTTGCCACACAGCTCTCCCCCTCTTCTAACCCACTGCTGAAGACCTGAAGTGAGCAGAGGAGCAACCTCCCAGCAGGGAGCACCCACTGCCTGGTGCTGGGCCACCTGCCCACAGCTCGTCTGCCAGTCTTTCTCAGTGCTTTTGGAGCTGGCTCCCTCTGGCAGCTTCCAGGAAGATTCCATCCCTCCCCACCCCAGCTTGCTGCCAGAAACATTTCCTGAGATGAGGCGTCGATGCCCACCTGGAACTGTCAACTTTCTCTTGCTAGAGCTGGGCTTCTGCTCCTGCTTGGGCTGCTGCTCTCAAGTGACCCTCAGGGACTGGTCTCTCCTTACTGTTTCATTAACAAGCAAGATATTTTGTTGGAAATCTAACTCGCATGTTGAGGGGACCAAAGAAGAAGCTTTGTCCTTTCCTTGCTTGAAAACCAGCATGAAGCTTTGTGCTTCTCCAGGTCTGTGCGTCTGTGCTACAAATATGCATCTCGCTTAAATATTTTGAAAATACTTGGTGGCCATCTGCCATAGGAGCTGTTACAGGCTGTATTAGTAAGGTGGGAGACTGCAGAAAGCAGAGAATGGTTTTGGGGAGGGGCAAGTGGAGAACATTCACCAAAACCACCAGAGTTTTAGCAGTGCAGGAGTGCTCCATCTTCCTGAGCAGCTTTCCAAAATGCAATGGCCGCTGCCAGAGCAAAGCCCATTGACATTTAAAACCAGGTACGGCACTCAGACCTGTGCGGTATGGCAGAGTCTGGACAAGGGGATGGGACCACTTGCACTTTTCACTCTCTGGAGTCTTTAACTCCAACTTCTTTATTTATATTTTCTTCTTGAGGACAGATTTAAACCCAAGGTGATGTGCTTTCTATCAGAAGCACACAGAATGATCTGGGGTTGGAAGGGACCTCTGGAGATCACCTAGTCCAACCCCCCTGCCAGAGCAAGTCCACCTAGAGCAGATTGTACAGAAAGACTAGTGCACCTCGGGGTACCCTATAGCAGGTGGAAGCATGTCTCTGCCACACAGCATCCTGCAGAGATGGCAGTGATGGAGGTCTCCGAGGAGGACAGAAACATTTGGGGTTGCAAGGTAATAAGGTGGCGTGGTCTAGGAGCCGGGAATGTGCTAGAGAGCAGCTGTAAAACATGGGGCTTGGGTACAGAAGAGCACAAAGTAATTGTTTCTCTCTCCTGGGGAACACTGATATTTCACTACACGTTTTCTTTGTGCCAAGCTGGGTTGGAGAGCCAAAATAGCAAATGCTTCTCCAAAGAACAAGGGCTTAAATACTTAATCTCAGAGTTTTTTATGCAAAACAAACAAAAAAAAATCAGCACAAGGTTTCAGCCCTCTGAAAAGGAGGAGGGGGAGGTGGATGAATTTTCCTGAGGAAGAACCCCGTGTTGACATTTGTAGCTGAGGATCCTGTTTGGACTCAGCATTTTCTGGAGCCAGTGGCCCAGAGCCAGGGCTGCATGGCTGCCAGCTGTAGCCAGGGGTGGAGCTGGTTTAAACAGAGGTCTGATGTGACAGGTTGTTTACTTAAATTGTCATAATTTCAATATGAACTGAGCCCTGTGGTGTCTCCCCTTTAACCTCTGCATCCCTCGGTTCCTCTCCACAGCCAGCTGAGCATCCAGCACTCCCCGCCTCAGCCTAAAAGCCACCTCTGTGTCCTCCCAGCAGCCTCCAGGCTTCATTCAATGCCTAGATACTCTCATCCCAGCCCCAGAGCAGCCTTGAAAGGGTCTTAGAAAATATCCTGGGTACCTGAAAGCCAGTAAGGTATATGTGTAATGCCTGGAGGGCTGTAATTCACCATGCAGCCTTCTCCCTGGGAAGACAGGGAGGCCCTTCAAGCGGCTGTCAGCATCTTATCTACTTCTGTGCTGTCTGCTAGGCTTTGTCACAGCACACATTTATGAACCAGCAGAAAAGATGCAGTAGGTCCTTTCCTGTCAGGCTGCACGTGGCCATCTCAAGATGCATTACAGATACAGCAAATCCTCGTCTTAATCCAGCCTGAATCAGATCATCTTGTTGCTGGGCTGCACCCTTATCTTACTGCCAGCTGGGGAGAGATGAAGAGATGCTCAGTTTGCCGAGATAGCATTCAAGCTGTGGAGAGGCGGGGAAGGCTCTTGTTTTCTCCAGCACAGCCAAATCTTTCTGTTTCCACTAGCCTTGTCTTGACATGACTTCTGCATGGGCAAGAAGGTTTTCTGCTCCCTTGCCTTGCTGAAATCACAGTCTCCTCTCTCCCACTTTCTCTGCTCTTCCAGGATTGCTCCCCACCACCGCTGACGGCATGGAGAGCGTACGTGAGCTCCAAAACCCACTCCTGGCCAAGGCTAATGGACACCTCCACAGCAGCTATTCTTACCACCAGCATCACAGCCAGGACTACCCCAGTCATCGCTGCCAAGGGAAACTATATTCCTACATCTTGCAAAACACTGGTGGTGCCAGGACTCACCAGCTGCTGGATGCCAGCTCCCTGCAGCTGGCTGTTGAAGCCTTGTATGGCCCAAATTTCATCCTCGTGAAGGATGAGACCACCCTCAAGGCCAAGGACAGCAAGACAGAAAGCTGTGAAACCACTTTTATGGAAAGCAAAGAGGCTTCATCTGAAGGTCCTGATGGGCATGAGGCTCAAGGGTCCTGCCTGGTAGAGAGTGACATTCGCATCCAAACTGTGTCCTATGAGGTGGAGGAAGAGGAGCTCCAGGAGTATGAGGTGAGCTTTACCAGGTAGGATGGCACCAAACTCTTTCTCTGGTAACTCTGGCTGTTGGCCCAAATTCTTGGTTATTTATTTTCCCTTCTTTCCCTAGAGCTTCCCCACCCAGACCCTACCATCTCCTGTCAGCTTTTCCCTGGGCACCCAATATTTCTTCTTCCTCCTTTTCATTTCTGTTCCCTTTTCCTCACCGCAGACTTCAGAAGGAGGTCAGCTTCTCTGGGGGTAGGCTGGCCACATGCCCACTGGGAGAGAAGGGGAGGTGGGCTCATCTCTGCAGGACCCTTGGGACGTGGGGACCCTTTGACAAGGGCAGCCTGTGGTCGCTTGGCATTCAAAGGGAAATAGCAATTCTTGTGTAACAGCAAAAGTCACATTCCTGATAGCAGCTGCAGAGAGAAAGCTTAATATAAAGACAGGATGAATCGCATAAAGGAGAAAGAGAGCTGGCAAAGCAGCCTCATGTTGCACTCTCTGCCCCACCGCACCTTGAGAGGCGGGAGCAGGTCCCCAGAGCCTGCTGGAGCTGATGTCTGATGACCCAGCACAGCTCTGCTGCTTTCAGTGCTGGTGATGGGGCCTTTTCAGATGGCAGCAGGGGTATCCCCACCTCTGCATGCCTTCTCCACTGGGACACATCACTTGCAGGCTGGTTTACGGCTGGACAAGCGATGTCCAAAGGCAGGAGGGCTGACTGCAGCCGCTCTGAGAAATGCACTTGCTAAGAGGACAGGACATGTCGCCCCTCTGATGGAGACTCCAATTCAAACACTTTCCCTCACTTGCTAAATTAGTTTAGCAGGATATTGATCTCCTAGTCCCTAATGGGGATAAGGCACTTTGTTTAAGTTTGTTTAAGCAGACAAACAGCCAGTTCTGCCAAAGCTCAAGATATTTCAGTTTAAGACTATCTATCTCCCAAGGAAATCCCAGACCCCCAGCAAGCAAGCTCAGCATTTGCTCTGGCAAGGAGCCGAGAATCCACTCTGCTCCTGAATTTGCTGAGCTACATTTTTTCTCATCAAACTGGGCTGAGGAAGCTAAAATATCTTTGCAACTCACTCCTTGAATTTGCAGGTGGGAAACGTGTCAGAATATGTGATGGGGCCAGGAGAGAGCAGGAGCTGGGAGGAGAGGGTCAGAGACACAGCCAGCAGGGTGGCATGGGGAGGTGGGCATGGGCTGAATCCATCTGGTTTTGCAGAGCGACTCCTCCAGCGACAGCGAAAGTGAGGATCATTTCCTGATGCTTCCTCCCCGGGACCACCTGGGCTTGGCCCTTTTCTCCATGCTGTGCTGCTTCTGGCCCCTGGGCATTGCTGCCTTCTACTTCTCCCAAGGGGTAAGAAATCCCTTTGCTTGCCTGCATGCACTGAGCACTGGAGCAAGGGCCCTGCAAGCTACAGCAGCCCTCAGAGGGGACCAGGCATCTTTCCGGTTCTAAGGCTCATCTCTGTGCCATGTCCAGACCCTTGATGGCTGAGACAAAGGGTGCTCCTGGCTCCTGGATGTCTCCACAACTCCTGTGGGTTGCAAGTCCTCCAGCTCTTGTGTGGGTTGCTGGAGGTCAGGCTTTTCCTTTGGGTCTTTTGGGTCTTATTTAGGGAACTGGGGCTCCCCTTGACTCCTTGTCCAAGTTCTCACCCTCTCACACAGGCTCAGGAAAATAGCATTTTTCCAACAGCATTTCTCCAGCAGCACAGGAGTCCTACACCATGACCCAGTCCGAGGCAGCTCATGGCCCAGAATCAGGCTGCTCTGGAGACTGGGCTCAACAGGCAGCCTGGTTTCCATATCACACTACAGCTCCCCCATGTCACTTGTTTCTGATGTGCATTGGCTATGCTGTGTGAGCCAACACCAGGTTGGCAGAGGCTGGAGAGGGTGATGGCCCTTGGGCAGCACCAGCTCAGAGGACCTGCTGCCTTCTTGAGGGCTTAGCCCAGAGC
>VZRU01013351.1:66927-79757 GCA_013398155.1 Pedionomus torquatus
GATCTGAAGACCCTGGGGAACAAGCGAGCCCTGCTCCCAGCTTAGGCTCCTTTTGTTACCTCTGCAACGTCAAGGGGAGCACCTCCTGGTGGGCTTTTCGCTTTCAAACCAGCTAAGGACCGGGTGGACGGAGCCTATGCCAAGGGCAGGGGTGGCCTTCGAGTCCTGCCACCTTCTGGGGTGCAGCTAGGGAGAAAGCTGCCAAGGGAAAAAGCACTGGTGTCTCAGCACACATCTGAGTAACCGACACATCTGAGCCACTGCCTGCTTCCCCGCCTCTGCTCGCCCCTCAGCAAGCACTGCAGCTTGAGTGGAGCATCTCCCTTATGAGGAAAGGCTGAGAGAGCTGGGACTCTTTAGCCTGGAGAAGGCTGAGGGGAGACCTTATTCATGCCTGTAAGTATCTGAAGGGTGGGTTGAAGGAGGATGGAGCCAGACTCTTCTCAGTGACAGGACAGGGGACAACAGGCACAAGCTGGAACATAGGAAGTTCCATTCAAATATGAGGAAAAACTTCTTTATGGTGAGGGTGACAGAGCCCTGGAACAGGCTGCCCAGGGAGGGTGTGGAGTCCCCTTCTCTGGAGACCTTCAAGACCTGCCTGAATGCAGTCCTGAGTAATGTGTTCTGGGTAATTCTGCTTTAGCAGGGGAGTTGGACTAGATGATCTCAAGAGGTCCCTTCCAACTCTGACAATACCATGATTCTGTGAAACAGGGCTGCTGGCTACAAACTGGAACTGGGGAGTGGTGACACGGGATGCAGGTATGAGGCTGTGCTGGATCTCACTCCTCTTCCCACAGGGATGATGCAAGAGGATGGAGGGGTAAGGAAAAGAAGCTGATGCAGTTTGTGGGGGACAAGAACCCTGTGACACCCTGTCCCCAGTTGGAGTGAGCCGCTAGGGCACTGGTCCTCCTGCATTATCCCAGCCAACCCACCCCTCCTTGGGGTCATCCCCAAGGTGGGTGACGTGGAAACCACTGGGGTAGGACACTGGCTATCCTTCCTGCTGTGCTCCTTCATCTGCCTGGGAGGACACAGTCCCTTGCAGAGTCAAAGCTGCCAACTGCTCTCTGAGCAGTGCCTGTCAGTGGGGCGAGATTGCAGCCAGCACTGGTGGGGCAGAAATGCCTCAATTCTCCCCCATCTGCCCTCTGGAGCCTGGTGAGAAAAGAGACACAGAAAGAAAAAGTGGAATAAGTCCTTTGCCTCACTTAATGGCACAGTCAGTGTTTTCCCTTCACAGCAATCCACTAAGGAAATAGCTAATCATCTGAGATAGGGCAAATATTCTATTCTTGTCCAAAAAATATTTAGAAAAGCGTTTAGCAGTGCATCTCTTCACCTGGCTTATCCTTCCCCTTGGCTCCCCAAAAAACAGCCTGCAGCAGAGTGAGTGCGGAGAGGCACAGCCTGTGGCAATGCTCTCTCTCCTGAGGCTGGCGGGAGAGGGTATTTGCAGAGAGAAGCCAATTAAGAGCCATCACTCAGGCATCAGCTGCTGTGAAATCAGGAGGCTCATTACCTCTCCTGTCCCCGCAGACTCAGAGACCACGTCCCTTTCCCACAGCCTCCAGTAGCCACACGTGCAGGAGCGCACTGGTGGGGCCAAGCTGTCCCATCAGGGCAGGAGGCAGTACCCAGAGGGGACAGCGTACTAGGTGGGGACACCTTGTTGGGGACAAGGGAGATGCTGTCGCCATGGCCTGTGGTGAGCCACAGGGCTTGCTGCAATGCCACAGGAGTGATTGGTTGGCGAGGGTCACACACCAGAGGGTGTTCGCATCACCCTCCACTTCTCATCCATCTTCTTGCAGCATGGAAGGGCTGTACCCCAGTACAGCTCCCTCTGCATCGACCCCCTCCATGTCCCTGTGGTGTCCAGGCACAGGGACATTTGAGGATGTGCCGTTCTTCTAAGCTGACCTCTGCTTTGCTGTAGTTGGTGCCTGCACTGTATCTCAGAGCCAAGGGCTTTGCAAGGGAATCACAGTCTTTAGAAGGTCTATCTTTAAAATGCAATTTAAATAATCCTCACAAGTGATACTTTGGGGGCTTTGTAGACTCTGACTAACAAGTATGAGAAGCACCTGACTTGTGAGCTCCTAGGCCAGACAGAGTCCATGTCCCCCCACTCCAAATGGGCAGGAGCTCCCTTTGAGCCAAGCCTCCCTAAGCAGAGGAGCTGGCACTGCTTCTGCATTCGTGCCCAGGAGCGAGATGGAAGTGGGACATAGACACACACGTATCTGCTGGAAGAACCTCTCTTCTCCCCCTCCCTGCCACACTGTGCATGGCCAGAATTTTTCTACCTCCCTTTCTCAGCAAGTGAAAGAAGCCACCCAGGCCTCACAGAAGCAATGCACATGGATGATTTCTACTGACATTGAAAACACACTGCTTCAGTCCTACATGCATGGGGCTCCTTTCTGCTTCCAGCCCTTAGCCCTTGATGCCACCAAGGTCTGCCCAGCTTCCCTTCCCCTTCTCTGGAGACCTTCAAGACCCACCTGGATGCAGTCCTGAATAACGTGCTCTGGGCAATCCTGCTTTTAGCAGGGGAGTTGGACTAGATGATCTCTAGAAGTCCCTTCCAACTCTGACAATTCCGTGATTCTGTGACTCCCCTCAGTGTCACCTCTGCTGCTTCAATGAAGCTGAGCCGCAGGGCTCTCCCTGCACAGCACATCCTCTCTACTGCTGCTCTTTTCTGAAGCTCTGTGGTCCACCTGAGCTTTTCCAGATTACTTGCTTCCAAAAATGTTTTCATGTTCTGCAACAGCTCTACTGCAGTGCATTGACACTGACAATACAACCCCTCTGCCTCCCGTTTCTGTTCAGGAGCTTTTCTGGCTGCAGAGCTGCCCTCAGCTCACTCCCATCCTTGGGAGCCTTTCAGAGGCTTCCCAGAAGAAATTCCCCGAGTCTGTCCCCTCTTTACTTTTGGAGAGATGGCACTTGACCAGATTTTAAACCATTCAGTGTTTTCTGGCTTAATTTTTAAATCAATCTTGTTGCTTAATCAAAATGTTAGGCAGGACCAAACCCAGCATCTCGCTGAAGTCAGTGTGCATTAGAGTGACACCATCACCTCCGGCAACCAAACCCTCAGCCTCATCTGAAGAAGCTGCAAAGTTGAACTGGTGGCTCTGTGGTTCACAGGCAAGGGGTGCTTCACCTGCACTATGCCTTCATGGTTGGTATTATTTGCCACAGCAGGACAACTCCATTTGCACAGCAGGAAAAGACTTTCTGCAATATCTTCATGGATGGGTGGACAAGTGTTACAGAGCTCCACAGCCCAACAAATGGCCAAAATCTGTGGTTTTAACTATGCCCGTGCCCAAAGCACAAACCACAGTCCCTAAAGTCATCTGTATCATCTGCAATTAAAATGTGCAAAAGGCATGTGAGATCTAGTTATCAGAGGTTAATCCCTAACAGTGTGCAAACAAGATTACCCTGCTTTTGGGGACACTTAGCCCTGCAAGTGCCCCACAAAGGGGTGGCTGCCTCATCCCAGCCCAGTGAGCTGAGGGAGAGAGACCCACAGGCAAGAAATCCAGAGCCAGCACCCTTCTTCCCGCTGCACACCAAGCTCCCTGCCTAGACTCATGGAGATGCAGAAAGTGCTGTGAAGATACAACTTTATTCTCAAATGTCTGAGTTTGGCAGGAGGTATCCATCCTGCCACATCTCTCCCACCTTCCTCCAGGACTGCAGTTACTGCAGTGATGGAGGAGGGATAGGGAGAGGGGCGAAGTAAGATGCCAGGGAAGCAGAAATGAAATGCAAATAAATGCAATATCTGCCAAAATGCCATCCTCAAAGTAATATATCAAAGTCTAGGCACAGGCAGTAAACTCTTGACAGTACTAGGCTACAAAGAGGGAAGGTTTCCTTCTTAAAGTGCTTCTATATCTGAGAATTTTCTCTAAAAGTCCAGAATTTTCCAGATGTTTACTGTGCTAAATTAGCATTAGATATCACCTCACTTGTTTTCTAGCAGAGAAAACGCAGGAAATGCAGCATCTGGCCCTTGGCCAAACAGTTGGGATGGAGCCACACCGACATCTGTCAAGTGGGGGCTGCTTCAAGAAAGCTAAGACAGTTATTAACAGGTTATTGATATTTTAGAAGATCTGTTAGGCTAGAGGGCAAAATCCTTGAGGGTCTATATGAGGATTGATTGTCCATATTTTCACTATATTGTGAAAATTGGTATAAGAAGGTTGAAAGGTGGTATAAGAAGGAGGGGTGCCTTGGTGACCTTTGCCAATGAAACAAAATCAGGAGGGTCTAGAAATATGGAAGAGAAAAGAAACTGAGCTACCTTGAAGGCTGGAGGGGTGGAGACGTGATGAAATGGGTTTCAATGGAAAAGAGGCAGAGAGGGTGGTAGAGAACAGGAACCGGGACCTAACCATGGCTGGTATAACCTCCCAGGACAAAGGCAGATGGTTTCCCACAAATACCCTCAGCATCAGGAGGAAAAGGACCATCTCAACAGCTGGGTTGGCTCAGCAGCACTAGTTGCTTGTAGCCCAGATCTGTGGGGCAAATTACGCATGGTATTGAAGAAGATCCCTTTTTAACTCTTCTGCCTTATCTTCTTTCCTTCCCTCCCCATACAGATATTCTTGGTAACAAACTGCTTTTGTGCTTGTCAGCTCAGTTTTGAATGGTGGCACTAACTTTTCTACCCATCTACATCAGCAAATGAGCACCCACAATTTAGGTGGTGCCAACTGGCAGAGACCCACCATGATCCTGCTGCCATCAAGGCACAGGGAAGGAGAAACGTAAGTGCATTTGTAAAACTTCTCAGGGGTATGAGTATTATTTTCCCACCATGCCATCCACCTAAGGGCAGAAAAAACAGCACACTTTACATCTCTTCACCAGGGCTTCTCAGAAACATCTTGCGAGAAGGCAGCACAGGATAGGGGAAGAAAGCCCAAGGCCAGTACCCAGGAGGCTTTCACCCTGCAACCACATCCCGGTGTGAGACACACAACTCTCAGTTTGGGGAAAGTCAGGTGATGAGAAGCAGGAGAAGCCATCCTCTGCCCTGCACAGCACCAGGCACCTCCCATCACAGAAGCACCTCCAGGCTCTCCTGATGCCCGCCTGTCCCCAGCAGCTGCTGGGGATGCCATCAGTGGATGCCTCAACCACTGCCCTGCTGCCAGGCAGTCTGCCCCAGCCTCAGGGCCACCCAGGTAGGACCTGCGTTAGCACACATCAGCAGAACATGCACCCTTTCTACTCCTTCCCTCAGCTCAGCTGAGGAAGGGTATGCTCTAGGGGTTTTGCCACCACCTTCACAGCAGCTGCTGCAGCCACTGCTGCCGCTGAAAGCATCTATCTCCAGCCTCCGGCAGCTTGGAGACATGGGTAATCATTCTGAAGTAATTACCAGCTTACTCCCTTGGAAGAGTTTGCTGGTGAGAAGCCACTGGCAGCTAATTACTTCAATTACTTCCTGACACACAGAGCCTGGGTGCTCAGGGCTCTCCACAGCAGCACACAGCGCTGCTCAGCAGCTCCCAGTTCCTCATGTGCCTCCCACCCCAGGGCACCGGCTGCCTGGGATCCCCTCCTCTGGGGCGGTACACCACAGGGGGATGGGGGGTGGCAAAAACCCCCAAACACCAAGGATGTGGAGCTAAGTGGTACATGAAGAGACGCCCCACTGGTTCAGCACTACTCCTCCGGGGCTGCCCCATCACACAGCTCAGGCCCAGGCGTGCTCAGGGTTGTCCTGTGGCATCCTTTCTCCTGCAGGTTGATGACCAGGAAAGCTCTGCAAAGGCCTGAGGGTAAAGATGACAAGGCTCAGCCCGGCTGTTAGACTGAGGCTGATCTTGTAAATGTAAGGCTCAAGAGAGGATCTCCCCTCACAACTGTAAGGTGCTCCAACTCCCAGCAGCTCTGTGAGAAATAAGAGCAAGTACTGCAGCTGCCACCAGCCTCCTCAGTGTCAGCAGCCAGCCCCAGACCCCCCACAGCCAGGCTGGCAGACACCACAGGGCAGCTCACCCAGTAAGGACTCAAGGCTTTCTGGAGCCCTCCAGCAGAGCCCAGGCAGGCAGGGATCTCCACAGCTCTGCACCATGAGATGCTGGTAGAGCAGAGGTGCAGACAGCCACACTGTCCCCAGCCTTGGATCCAATCTGGGCAGAGCCCAGCTCCTGCCAGGCCTCCAGAGCACCACCAAGCAGATGGTTCCCCACCAGGTCCCTGGAAGAAGAGGACCCTCACAGGAGCAGGAACTGAGGTGTGCACAGGCTCTTCCCACCCACAAGACAGTTTTAGATGCAGACATGGAGGGAAAAGCCTTGCCTAGAAACCACACAAGCAAGAGTGAAAAAAGCACACAGGACTAGGAGTGGAAGAGACTTTATTGCTTTGGTTTCTTACAAGCGAGATACACACATCCAGGCTTGCTGCAAGGAGACACCCACATTGTGTTCAGCCTACAGCACAGCACAGGGGATGCAGAGACATCGGGAGGACAAGGTTTGGTCTCTCTGCCTTCTCCCAAGCATGAGGAAAAAGAGACTCTAAGAAAGTAAGGCAGCTACCAGCTGGGAGAGAGTACAAGACTGGCTGAAAGGTTATTTTCACAAGACCAGAAGGGTCAGGGACAGCTTCTCTAGAACCAGCAAAGGATACTGGTTCCTAACTTAGCATTCCCAGCAGATGGACTACAGTGGGGACACAAACAAGTTCTCTCCTCTACCAGCCTCTGCTCCTTCTAGGGAGGATCAAGGCAGCCAGAGGCAGGTATTAAGAGCCAGAAAGCCAAGGTAGCATCTGTGCTAACCCTAAGTGAAGCTTCTACTCTCCTTAGCAGTGAAGAACCCAGATGGAAAATGCTCCTCCCATAAAGCCAAGCACTCCCCAAGCCCCTCTTCACCCACAGCTGAGCCAGCTCTGCCTACCAAGGGGATGCTGTGCACCTCCATGTTCATCCTGCACATCCACATTACTCATTCAAGCAAGTGCCTGGGGCAGAGAGACCTTCATATCCTCCATTACAAGAGGCCTGGCAGCATCCCATGACACTGGCAGAGTACTGCCTCCCTTGCTCACCCTCCAAGCACAAAGAGAGGACAACCCCTCATCCCCTCTCTTTGGGGCAGCTTAGTGCCTTTTCTTTCCACTCCTGCCATCTCCAGGAATGGGCACTGCGAGGATGCTCCCATACCTGATTGAACCACACAGAAAAAGCCAGAGACTAGGAACAAAACAAAACCCAAACAAAAGTTAGAGCAGGGCCCCGGCTCGGGTACCCCACCAGCAAGCCATAGGGCACGTCAGCAGAGGAGCTGTGGCCAAGCCAAACTGGCAACCAGCACTCAGGCATCCACAAGTGTCAGCCCATCGTGCAGGGCACGTTTCCACATGTAATAGGTGGAACGGGCTGTGAGTGGGAAACGAGCACTGAACTCCTTGTAGGTGGGGAAGGTCTTGGACTCAAAGCGCTGCTGCAGGAACAGCTTGGCCTGTGCCTTGAACTGGGCAGTGGCGATCACATCCATCACAAACATCCTGCTGTTGGCTCTCTCTGACATGGCATAGCCTGAAATGGTGGTGTGGTATGGCATGGTTGGTGTTGGTTTATCTAGGTGCTTGGTGGCTACTTCCATGTGGCTCTGAGGCTTGAGGACTGGCTCTGCTCTCAGAGGTGGCTGGGAAGCCACCCGGTTCAATGACTGGACAGAGCTGGTCCAGGACAGGCGACGTTGCCCAATGGCCTGGCCACTGCCCTTCCAAAACCAGTAGGCAGTGGAGGAAAGAGATGGGTAGCGCAGGCGGTACTTGCAGAATGGCAGCCGCCACTGCTGGACCTGCCTCCTGGCCACATCTCGCAGCTGCTTTCGCCAGCACAGAGAGGGCTTGAGCTGCAGGAGACTCCTGGTTGCTGGTCGGTCTCCATTCAGCCTCTTCCTAACAGGCACACTGCTTGGCTTCAACTGCAGGAATGGCTTTCCTATTGTTAGAGGTTTCTGGTTACCCAAGGGAGACTGGGGGGGTTTGAAGTTGGGGTTCTCCTTGATTGCTTTTCTTCGCCAGTTGTAGTACGTGGACCTGGAAATGCCAGGGAAGCTGCGCTTGAAGCATCTGTAAGGCACTAAAGTGTTCATAGAAATGCATTTTTCGAGGTAGGATTTGGCTCCTTGCATGAAGATTCCTGTTTGGACAGGGTCCAAGGAAGGACTTGGGGATCTTAAGCTCCCCCGTGAATTCACTGGCTCATCCACATCAGCCTTTTTTGGGACATCTCTGTGAAGCTCCTGCAACCCGTGAGCTTCAGCCAGAGCAGAGGCATCACCATTGACCATGCTCTGCATCTCATGCTTCCAGGCATAATACGTGGACCGGGAGATCTCCGGAAACATTTGCCGGAAGTGCTGGAGGGGGATTATATTGCCCTCCTGAAAGCAGGACTGCAGGAAGTGTTTAGCAGCAAACCTGGCAGCTGCTTTCTGCCGGTGTTCACGAGACTGGCGCTTCCAGCGGTAGAAGGTGCTCTTGGTAATGCTGTACCGGTCACGCAGGTTGGAATAGGTCAGCTGGGGGTCACTGTTCAGCAGCTCAAGGGTCTTCATGGGCTGGACAGGAGGCTCTGGTGAAGGCATTGTGGGTTCTAGCTCCTCCAAGCCAACCACAGCCACAAAGTACTGCGCTTTGAAGACCTGTTGGGAGAGCTGCTGCCCTGACCACATGATATGGAGCGTGGAGGTTCGCGGACCACACTTCCTTGGCCGGATGAGCCTGTTGAAGTAGGGCCGGATCTTCAAATTGCTCATGGGGTAGATGGAGTAGATGTTACACTGCAGTACTGAGGCAAGAGCATAGACATGCCACATGTTGGCAAAGGTGCCAGGAAAACAGGTAGCTTTGATATCAGCATCAAAGATTGCCTCCAGGATAGCCATGGGAAGGCTGGTCATCTCTGGGGTCTCCTCAGTGCAGAGGGAGTAACGGGCAGCCTGCAGCATCACTTTGGAGTCTATCATGCCATTCAAGTAGTACTGCTTGTGAAGCAGCATCTCCACCACCGTACGCACCTGCAGTTCCAGGCTGAGGCTAGGGTTACCCCAGAGCAGCACACTGGCAGCCTCAAAGAGGCGGTTCCCCTCACCTTTGCAAACCAGAGGCAGCATGTTACTTGGGGCATCCTCAGGATAGAGGCTCCTGGCTACCCGGTCAACCTCCAGCTCCTCTTGGAACTGCCTCCCACAATAGCCAGGCAGGGAGAAAGATGACAGGGTCCTCTCTGCCTCCAGTGCAGCACTGGTGAGACCCTCCAGACCAAAACATTCAGTGGCTTCCTGCAGTTCCTGTAGCACAGACTGCACCAACTGGTGCCGCTGGATCATCCTGAAGGATGGAAAAANGGAGATGAAGGCAGTGCACACTCCAGACTACCAGCTCTTACCCAAACGAGAGGATATTGGAAAAAGCGTAGAGGAAAGGCCACTGGTCACTCCTCCATCCACACTCCTAAGGACAGAGTAAGAAGCCCAGATCCCCACAGGCAGACCTGGGACACAGGCTCAGCTTGCTCTCCAGTGACCTCCTGTGGGCAGCACACATGGCACACAGCCTCCAGAGACACTCGTCTAGGTGAAACTAAGGAGTGACTGCATCCATCTGGGTGGGAAGCCCAGTCACCTCCTGCCCCTGCATGCCTGGCTATGCACCCAGCCTCACCTCTACACCCATCTCTCCTGCCAGTACCTTCATCCCTTTCATTTTACCACCCTGTTACCAGCACCCAGAGAGAAGAGAACTTCAAAGGGCAAACATTTGTCATCGCAGCAGAAAGGGACCTGTGACAGAGCAACACTGAATAGGGGTATGGAGGGTCCTGGCTCAAGGTGTTCAAGCCCAACAGAAGAAGGGGCACAGAGCTTACCCCCTCCCTCAGAACAGGACACCGCAGCCGCCCCCGCTAAACGTGCTAAAAACTGCTGTCAGAGAACCTGGGATGGGAGGAAGAGATGGAGCAAGCCCAAGCCACAGCTACCGCTGCCTAAACTAACACTAGGTGTCACTTGCTGCTCAGCAGACACACACCACAAGCCAAGGAGAAGCCAAAAAAAGGAAGGTTTTTCCTAGAGGAACTACCAGCCAGGAGACAAGCAGTCACAGCATGAGCGTGCTGCGTGGGTAGTTCCAAGGCTGTACCAAGCCCTCTGCCACACCTGAGCCCATCCCAGTTCTGCCCTCCCTCCCTCCATATGCCAGTTCCCATTCACGCAATCCAAAGGGTCAAATCTGCATCTCCAGACTTTGTCAGCTTTTTAAGACCTATGTGGCCCTTCCCACACCAGTACAGCAGCTTTCATGGCAACTGCATAGTCCTTATCCCACAGATCCATCAGTGCAACCCCTCCACAGCCTCTCACCTCAGCCAGCCCAGTCTCTCCATCTTGAGCCAGTTTTCTCCCAGGGACTACAACACTTCACTCAACTAGGGAACCCAATCTCTTCCATTTTCTCCTATGGCTCATTCCAATATATAGGGCATCAATTTGCAGCCCACTGAATTTACTTCCCAACCAGAGCCCACTTTCTCACAGCACCCCACAGGTATCTCTACACACTCACAGTTCTGCAGGGAGAAGGCGAAACAGCACAGCCAGGTAGGAAAAGCAGCAGCTCTGCAGCACAGCAGATGTCCTGCCTGACCTCTCCCAATTCTCAGCCCTGCTGAGATGAGCATCTACAGCCCCTGGCCATGACCAAACAGCAAACTGAAATGAGGTGCCACAGAATCACACAGCCACATCCAGGCTGTTTCGCCACACGGAGCCTCCATGCTGCTGTCACCCCTTGCCTTTAATCAGGCCACAGCTAGTCAGTCACCACATCAACTCCCTTCCCCTGTGCTCCAAACTCCTCCAGAATCTCCCACACGTCACAGGCCAGGGCCCTCTTACAGCTGTTCCCACAGCTGTGGAGCATCAGATATCAAGAGGCACCAAACACAGAACACACACAGCTGTGAAGCACAGGAAATAAACTTGTCCTAAAATCCTGGTCTGAGTAAGCCAGGGTTGCCAGTTCTGTATCGTTGTTATCCTGGAAGCTCATAGAAGTTCACAGAAATTTTGACTAAGCCTACGGTGAACACCACGACGAGTTGAAGCAAAGGCATCCCTCAGGGGAGCTGCAGGGCTGGCAGAGCCCAAGTCCTCCTCCTGGTCCTACCAAACCGTTTCAGGACTGGCCACCCACCCTTGCAGCAGCCGCTGTCTTCCCTTTCAGCCCCTGCAGGCTGGCTGGGCACTAGCCCCTCAGCAAAGCCAGGAAAGGCAAGACAAGCTTTTCCCCTGGAGGGGGTGAGGAGCTGACAAGCTAGGGAGCATCAGCAACTTGGTCTTTATGGCTTGGTGAGCATTTCCCACCCCATCATAGCTTGGGGGGAGAGGGAGAGCTGGAGGCACAGGATTTGATCCTTTCCTCCAGCATCAACCGCACAGCCTCAGAGTCACTGCCAGCTCCTGCTGCCCAGAGCAACAAAACCTCAAAAGCAATACCAATGTAAAACCCACAGCTAAAGCAGTACAGATGAGCTCCCAGGGCAGGATGGGGAGGGGCTCAGGTAAACCAGAAGCAGAAGTCAGCCACGCTGGGGGCTTGGGTTCATCACCCGATCCATCCCAGCAGCCCTTAACACAGAGGGAACATTTTTCCCCTGCACACCCCCAGTGAAGCCAGCTGAACACGACAGACAAGTGCTCCCTAAACCGCCTCAGCACAAGGAGCCGATCAAGGGAGTTTTTCACCACTGATAAAGGAGGCTTTACCTAACCTGGCCGCTTTTGCATTGTAACAGATAAGCAAGCACTTGCAGATCACGTTCCCTCACCTAAACTGATGGGCTGGTGGCATCCAGTAGTGCAAGTTCCCTGAGCCAGCCCCAAAAATGCTTCCACCAGCAGGAATCCCGGACTGCCTGGCAGCTGCTCAAGAACACCAGCACCTTGCAGGAGCAGGGGTGTCCACACACCCTAGCCCAGCTGGGTTAAATGGCTCGCCCCCCAGCTCCAGCAGCAAGCTCAGGCCATCCTGTCTGTAAAGGCTTTTATTTGAGGGAAGGTTTAAACCACCGTAACCACACACCAGAAGCACCAAAGCGGTAATCTCAAGGAACTAAGCTAGATACATCACCACACTAGAAAACCCGGGGAGAGGCGGTTCTGGTGGGAGAGCAGCACCGGCAGCCCAGGAGGCAGCAGGAGAAGCCTCGTCCATCTGCCAACGTCCCACATCCCCACCGAAGCCCAGAAACGGGGCAACGCTCCCCCGAAGAGAGCGGAGCCACGGACCCGCCTTCAAGGCCGGCCGAAGCGCCGCAGCTGAGCCTGGCTCCGGGGGCACCGACCGCCGGAGTGCGAGCAGCCTGACAGCCGCCTCCCGCCCCGTCCACCCGTCAGCCCCCACCCGCGCCGCCCTCACGGCCGCCCACGCCTCTCCCGAAGGCGGTTCCTTGCGGCCACCCCCCGAGACGGGGACAACCCCGCACTCCGGTGGGGACCACGGGCGGCCGCTCCCCTCGGCCCGGCAGACAAAGGGACAAACAGCCCCGGGGCAGGGGAGAGGCGCTCGGTGCCCGGGCAGCCGCCCGGAGCGGGGCGGGACGGGGCTCCCGGTCGCCCGGGGTGGGGGAGGGAAGGAGCCCACCGCGGCGGGGCAGACGGCGGGGTCAGGGCTAGAGAAGGAGCCGCGGCCCCGACGGCACCCGGCTCCGCACTCACCTGGCTCGGCGGGTCGGGTCGCGCCCCACCCGGCCCCTCGGCCGCCCC
>VZRU01013351.1:88682-120587 GCA_013398155.1 Pedionomus torquatus
CGTCGCCTTGCTGGGTGAGCCTGGGTGGGGGGCGGCGAGCTGCACCCCTCAGCTGCTCCCCGGTTTTCCCCCCTGCTTTGCCGTGCCACCACTGGCCTTCATTTCCTTCTGTGCTTGCCTCTTTCCTACAGAGCAGCTGGTTATTTATCAGGTCGGTGTGATCCCCAGCCAGTACTATGAGGTCCTGGGAAACAAGGACTTTGACGGGTTCAAAACTCTGACTGCCGTGGCCCTGACTCTCATCGTAGTGAACTCCACGGTAAGACAGGCCACAGGCTCCGGTGTTTTGGGAGAGGAGGGGGGGAAGGCTGCCCATGGTTCCTGGCATGACTTGGGTGTCAAAGGATCTGCGTCTGTCCTTGCTACATGTAGGACAGATTGCTGGTACAAGCTATTAATTTTGATTTTATTTTGGGAAATGCTTGTTCTTGTTCTTGCTCATCTCTTCTTGTCTGTCTCCTTGCCTTCATTCCAGCTAAAAAGCCTTGACCAGTTTATCTGCAACATGATGTACGTGAGCTGGAGGAAGTCCCTCACTGAACACCTCCACAGCTGCTACTTCCAGGGCCAGGTCTACTACAGCCTGCACACGCTGCGCGAGGACATCGATAACCCGTAGGCTGCCTGCGGCTTCTCTCAGCCTCTTGCTTGGCTTCTTGTGGGCTGGTCCATGGCTTTTCCTGACTTCTCTGTGTCTCTGGGTAGGGGCTGGAGCCCTAGAAGCTTTTGCCATCTAGTCACAAATACCCTTATCTGCCCTCGGTGGGAGGTGGTAGTCATTGCTGGGATCATCCATGACTGCTGGTCATGGATGGTCTTAGGGGTAAGATGTTTCTCTTGCAAGGGAAACTGAGGCCTGGCAGAACAGAGATCTAGTGCTTCTATAAAACATGCTGTTGGCAATCTCAACCCTTGACACTCAGTGTGATGTTGCAAAGAGCCTGGCTGGAGTCAGAGAGCACTGCCTCTCCCTTCTTTCACACAACCAGTACATTAGAACACTCCCTGTTCTGTTTTGAACTTTAGCCACCAGTGACTCCAGCTCAACACAGTTTTGTTTCATTGGGGTTTTAGTGGTTTTGATAACCCTTGGGAGCCACATTCAGGGAGGGCTTTGTTTTGCACTGTATAAGGGCTGCATTTCCCCTTTCCCCCTCCTAGGAAGGAAATGTCAGGGTTGACTTGAAATATGAGAGAAGGAAGAACATTCAGTCCCTTCTTGCTTATCTCAGCTCACCCTGAGATCCCCTTCCAGTTTGCTCCACGCAATGTCCTGCTAACTGCTGAGCTGATGATCTAGCCAGGATGTTCAGCAAGGTCAGACGCCTCCTTTCCTCACAACTGCCTGCTGACACTGGCCTGTCCTTGTGCACAAGAAACTGCTGTCCTAGTTACACACTCTGACGAGTTAAAGATCTTACATCAGACATCATATGAGAGGTAGAATTTTTTTTTTATTTTTTTCCCCCTCCAGGGTTTAAAAAAGTTATTATAAAATACTTCCTGTAAAACTAGAAACCAGAGCCAGAGGTTAATTTTTTCCAAATTCTGTGGTTTTTCTACGCTATGTTTGAGACTCCAAGCATTCCTCCCCTGGAGAGGGCGCCCCTGGTCTAGTTGCTGCACTGATGCCATCTCCCACGTTTATGGCACCTGAGGAGATCAAGCCTGAGGTCCCTGTGAGAAATGGCTGTCTTTCAGGGACTCCTTAGTGTTGCTAATAGGGGTGGCCTCAAGGAATTGAAGCAGCCTCTATGGTTCTCCTGCCCAGTGCTCTTGGCTGCCTGTCCTTGCCCCTTCGTTGCACAGCATCACGGTCTCTGTGGCTACACAGTGAAATAGTGCTGGGTGTCTCAGGTGTTTTGTCTTGTGTCTGTAATGTTTTTCAGCCAGGCCTGTTCACTGGCTGCTTCGGCAGGCCCAGTGCTAGGAGAGAGCCCAAGTAAGAGCAGCTGGGTGTGCACAGGGGGAGCAGTAAGCAAGGAGAGGGCTTAGCTTGGGGCCGACAGCCTTACTGCCAAACACAAAATCACTGCTTCGTGATACTGATGCACTTTCCAGGTGCTCTGGAGGTGACTCAGAGCCTCCTTAACTGATCATTTCCATTTGCAGTGGTATGGAGTTGCAAGGAGAGGTTAAAAAACCATTCTTGTCACCAGGCACATCCCAGGCAGTCTCACACACTGGCCATGGCCAGAAAGTCCTGCATGCTTCTCCTTTGCTTTGGGAAGAGGTGGAGGGGGGGAGTGGGGAGGAGGAGGACAGAGGCCCCTCACCACATGACTGTCCTGCTCAGGTTTATTTTTAACCAGGGAATGTGTTCACATTGTGCAGTGAAATGCATGAGATAACTGGGTTGCTCTGCTCCTCAGAGATAGAGCCAGCTCTCCTGACCTTAGCGGACCAAATGTGTGTGGGATTGCTGTGGAGTATTTTTCATTACCACCTTGCTTCTGCTCAAACATCCAATCTTACTGTTCGGTGTCTTTTTTGGTGTCACTGCAAATAACTTATCTTGTGATTCCTTGATGAAAATTTTTTCCTTGTACCAGGTACTTAAGTGAACTAGAGCAATGAAGTGACCTCCCATTATGCAGTGCAAACCAAACTGAGTGTTAGATGCATGGTGTCATCCATCTGGAAGGAATGAAGAGTGGGTTCTGAGTGGCATACAAACACTTGCAGTTCCTAGCAGGGCATCTGAGTTGATGTTTATGTTATCATTACCTGTAGCTTAATAGCTTGTAAAAAGCAATCTCCTGTCATGAGTCTGTAGCATAACTTAAATTACAATTTTATGGGAACAATTACACTCGGGAAAATGAGAAAATTAAGACTGAAGGGTCAGTCAGGGTGAGAGCTTCCCCGAAATTAAAGCCATTGCTGTTCCAAGACTGCAAAAGAGTTGAGAGATGAATGGACAACAGTCCTTCTCGTTGTATCTGCACTGGTGGCTAAGTCAGAGTCCAGCTTTGCTATTCATTCTGGACTCCAGCATTCACAGTTAGGGCCTTTCCATCTGGGCTCAGTGCATCCTGCTGAAGCCCTCATCCACATGCACTGAACAGATGAGGTGCCAAGGGAGTAAATAAGCTGAAATCCTTTCTAGTAACCCCATGTGCAACTTCTGTTCAGCAATGGGATGGATATGGGACTTGAGGGTCTGCTGGGCCATGGAAATTTTCTCATATGGGGGGAACATGAGTCCCAGCTGCAGGTCCCTCCCGAGCAGGGTTGTTCACCTGAAGCCCAGGCACTAAAAGAGCATGGCTTATTCTCTGTTAGGGAGTTAGTACTGGTTCTTGCCTCTGGGCTTTAACTGTGTCAATGGCTCTTTGTGTTGAGCAGAGATCAGCGTATCAGTCAGGATGTGGAGAGGTTCTGCAGGCAGCTCAGCTCCATGGCCAGCAAGATCATCATTTCACCCTTCACGCTGGCCTACTACACATACCAGTGCTTCCACAGGTAAAGGCCCATCCTGGCCCTGCTTTCGTGCCTCTTCCCTATGCTTGTTTTTGGAGCCTGGCACCCACGTTTCAGCTCCCTAGGTAGACATGTGGCTGAGTGGCCCCTGCACTCCAAAGGGAATTCTGCCTTGGTGGTGCTGGAGTGTGCAGTACTGGTTCCCAAAGCTGTGTGAAAGCCAAGAGAGGTGATGGTTTAGGGCTCTGACTGCTTAAGCCTGACGGTGCTGGGGTGTCCTTTTGCTTGAATTATTAGCTGACCTCTCTTTCTCCTCCTCTGTAGTACAGGCTGGCTAGGCCCAGTGAGTATCTTTGGATATTTCATCATTGGGACGATTGTGAACAAGGTACTGATGAGCCCAATTGTGTCTAAACTCGTGCAGCAGGAAAAACTGGAGGGGGATTTCAGGTGAGTCCCAGCAGAGCAGCGTTTTCACTGCCTCTTGGCAGCTCCTGTGCAAGCTGCATTTTTGTCCCCGTTCAGTGCTATGTAGGCAGCTACTTTTTCTGTCTCTTCTGTGACTTTCCCCACATACAGAGAAACCTGTCTATGTGGTGCTGCCCCAAAGTCCGTGCTGAGCCCTTGCCACCCCTTTCCCTGCTCTGTGTTGTGTTCAGACAGTGCCCTTGGTAGAGTCTCCAGGCTCATTACCTGTTCATTGCTGGTCCTGGTGTCTCTGCTAGGGTGTTGCATGTGTAGAAGAAAACTGCATGTGAAACTTCCTTGGGTGAAAATGCAAGGTCAGTCAACTGCATCTACTGACAGAAGTCAGGTTTCTACTTCACCACCACCTTCATGAAGTGCCTGAAACAGCACAGTCTTTCCATATGCTCTGGAACTCGTCTCCTCCCTTTCCCCTGGAAGGTTGGCTGAGTGTATGGCAGGTGCTTTGCAGCTTTCCCAGGGGCTCAGGGCATACAGGGGCAGCAGCAAAACCTTGTGTGGCACAGGGAGCACAGATCAGGGCAGCTGGTTGTGGTGGTTCTGTTTGATGGAGAAGCTTTGCTGGCAAATAGGAGGCCCAAGGGCTAAGATGATGTGCACAGAGAGCAGGATACCAAACAAATATGCCACTGGGCTGGACCAGAGTGATGTCACCCTGTGCTAAGCCTTGGTCTCTGGTGCTTTTATGAGCCTGTTGGAGTATTTCTGTCAAGAGATGCCTCAGGTCAGTGCTCTGACAGATGCAAGACAAGTTTCTTCTAGCAAGGATGTCAGTTACATAATTCACTGGGAATTTTTGCACAATCCTGATGATGTTTTTTTTTTGTTGCCCAGGTTCAAACACATGCAGATTCGTGTCAATGCAGAACCAGCTGCTTTCTACAGGTTAGTAGCCTTCATTTCTTTACATCCTCATAAGTATCCTCCCAGCTCAGGATGTCCTTCTTTGTTGGTGTATACTAGGGAAGTCCAGGTCCTGTTGCTGCAGCCAGAGCTTTTTGTTCCCTCCATCCCACTGCAGTGTTGTACAGTCCTGATGCTCTGTTCTCCTTTGCATTCTGCACATCTTCTGCAGAAGTAGTCCCCAGCAGATGGAGACAACTATTTTTTCTCTGCCTCCCTTCTAACATCCCCAGAGGCCTGATACAGATTCAGTGCTGGCTTAGAGCCCATTGCTGATGTTTTGCCAGGTCCTTACCTGGAAGGTTGCTCGAGGTCTTATTACATCTTGTCAGGATGTTCCCCTGGGGATTTGTTACAGGTTGGTTCTGGCTCCATCCTGCTGCTGCTAACCTGTATGTCTTCTGTGGAAATGCTAACTGTTGCCTGGCCTCCTTACCTCTGCTTGTTCCTCTAGGTCAGTCTGTGCCCTGACCTTGCCAACACCATATTGCTATTCTCTGAATTTGTTCAGTGCCATTTACTCCAGAGCTGAACACACAGGCGGGAGCACAGCAGCACCTCCCTGCTTAGTTGTTTGAACTGCTGCTTTAAAGTATTTCACAGAAAAGGCTATATCCCAGGAAAAAGGCCACAATTTTACTGTAGCTTGTGTTGAGGTGCCTGGTTGTTGGCAGGAGATTGTTGCTTCTTTCTTGTCACATGTCAGCATTTGCCCTGTGCATTGTGAAATCACACTGCTTCCAGGAATTTAAGCAAGCAGCAGTTGTCCTGTATATGGTCTTCACTACCTGTGATCTGTATTAGGTTCCTTTGTGCTGTAATGGCTGAGCATTTCAAGTGTTACAGTGTCGTCCCCAAAGTGGTTTGCTTAAAAATCACCAATTTCATAAAGATTTATATTGACGGGCACAAAACTTTGATTTAAATAACTGGAATCAGTCCTGGTTTGCTTTGGCAAGTTTGAATTATTTCTTTGTGGACTGGTTGATTCTTATTAGTTGATAATTTTTCTTAATGGAGGATTTGCTCTAACTACATATCCTTATTTAAGCTGCAGCACTTTTCCTTGCTATTTTGAAGTGTGTTATTCTATTGCTAAATAGAAAACGGAAAGTGAGTTATTATACCGGAAAACAGAGTGTCTTACTTCAACACAGTTCATTAGTAGAAAAGCTTTACGTGCTGGGAAACTAGAATTTAATTTAATTGCAGAAAACCAGGCAATTTCATGGTATGAATCTTAATTAAAAATAAAGGAAGTTTTTAAAGGGTTGCATTCGTAGAATCCTGCAAGAGGAGGAGCATGTGATGAGTGTCTGGTTTCGATTGCCAGACTTCTCTAGCTTGTACAAACTGTTAGATGTTGTCCTCTTGCATTTGCTTAACCATTGTTTCGATAAAGGAAGAAACAAAACCTGAGCACCATCACCTTTTTTGGCTTTTAAGCCTTTGGCAAACTTGGTTTAAAAGTGAATTTGGTGAGAGGAAAAGCTGAAACCTATACAGCAATCTCTCCTAATCTGCAGAAGAAATAATGTCTCTGGTCCCCAGTGTCTTCCTTGCCTTAATTCTTTGCATGCAAGGCTTTGTCCTTTTCAGATGTTCAGCAGCAAAGATCGTAGCTCAGTAATTACCTGAGACGGGTTGTAGGGCAGTAATGCTGAATTGAATTCTAACTGGAGACACTTTTGAGAAAGAGAGAAAGTATTTTTCTAAGAACTGAGAGTCTTTAGAACTGTGACTCTTCAAAAATCTTAATTTGAATTTTTTTTGTGCAGCTTCTGGCCCTATCTGCTGGGCCTCTAGTGACTCCCCCATTGTGTGGACCATGGTGGGAGCGTGGGTGTGTGCTGGGCACAAGTGTGAGTTGGGTGGCAGGGGCAATAGTTGCTGCAGCAGGTGGGAGTCTGCAGCGAGACATGAAGCTCTCTGTGTTTTGCCACCTGAGGGCAGCCCAGCCCTTGCAAAGGAGCAGAAGGAGCCTCTACGCTTGCTGAAGATGGTGGTTTAAAGCCGAGATGTGCCTTACTACTGACTCAGCCAGGCTGTGGGAGCATCACTGCTAGCTCAGGTGGTGGGTGATTCCCTGATGCCTGTGGAAATACCTCTGGGAAAAGCAAAGGGCTGTGGGGCTGGGCTCCACGCTGTGGGCTGCACTGCTCAGGGCTTGTCCGTGTCCTACTCTCTCTGGTGGGGAATGAGAAGAGGCAGAATACGGCTTCTGGTCATGCACATGGTGTTGGCTTGCTATCACCTTGCCTCTGTCCTCTCCATTCTGGCTCCAGCTGTGTAGCAGTGCCATCCTTCTTTTCCAACCAGACCATGCTTGGAAAGCGTGTGTGACCTTGGCTGTGTGTTGCTCCAGGCTGGGGTCTTGCTTACAGTGTCTGCCCGTGCCTCGCCTCCTGTGTGCAACAGCAGCATCCATGGGCTCTGGGAGACGTATGCAGGGCTGCTTGTTTCAGCCTGAGTTTCTTGGTGAAGGAAGGTGCTCTTGGCTGTTCAGTTCCTGCTCAACAAAGAGCTTGTTGCCTGGAGTCTCAGGTGCCAGACCATTTCCAAGCTTCAGTCCTAAAGCCTGTGCTTTGACCTCATTGCAGTGCTCCCAGGATGTCTGTGGCATGTTGCAATCTTATTTCACAGGGCTGGGCGAGTGGAGCACATGCGCACGGACCGGAGGCTGCAGAGGCTGCTGCAAACCCAGAGGGAGCTGATAGGCAAGGAGCTGTGGCTATACAGTGAGTAGGAAGTTAGGGGGGGGGTGAAATCGGGCATGTGGTAGCTCCATTGTGGAGGCCCACAGGCTTGAGAACCTTACTGCTAGAGCAGGAGTGCTGGGTTTTCCTCTCTCACCTCTTGCTGGTGTGTGAAAGCCCTGAGGGTGAACAGAGCGTGGCTCCTGTAGTCATAAATGGGAATCCTGTGGTGAAAAAGCCTCATAGGTATCAAGGCTGTGGAGGACCCAGCTAGGTCAGAGTCAGAACACAAGCCCTGAAAGGAGAATCTGTGCTTTTTGTGGGGCAGGTGTTCAGTGGCTGGGAAGAGGGCGAAGGGCGTGAGCTTTCGAGAAGGAAAAGACTGCATATGTGGTTGGGAGCTGTGGAAACTTCTTTCCTATAGAGCCTATCCCTTAAGCATAGTTGTTCCCCAAAAATCTTGCTTCTCCCATTGTCCCTGGGTTCAGATCTGGGCATTAAATGACTGCTATCAAGACAGCTTTTCCTCATCGCACCAGCCTAGTGAGCTTTTAAGCAACTGATTTCAGGTGTTTCTATGGGAGTTTTGGGTTTAAAGTTTTTTTGTCCATCCTGTGCTCCAAAACAGACTTCACAACCAACCATCTTGCTCCAGTCCTCCTTTTTGCCCTTCTTCCTGTTCCTTGTGAGTCAACCAGACCCCTGAAGAGTAGAAACAAGTAGATAAAGGGGCTTTTGTCCCATGGTGACTGAGCTGTGTGTCTGGATGGTGTTTCTCTGCTCAGGGGCCTGCCCCAAAGTGCTGTTTGCTTTGCAAATGGTTTTCTGCCCTGGTGCTTGTGCTGTCCTGCAAAATGGATTGTTCTGCTCTGATGCACTGTGAAGGGCTGAGGCAAGACCATGGGTCTTCCTCTGACTAGGTTCATGGGCTGCACTTGAGCCTGGCTGGAACGGAGGTTCCCCCCCTGACTCACTGTTTTCTCTCAATGTTCTTCTGCCCAGTTGGGATCAACACCTTTGACTACCTGGGCAGCATCCTAAGCTACGTGGTCATTGCTATTCCCATCTTTTCTGGGGTCTATGGTGACCTGAGTCCAACAGAGCTCAGCGCCCTCGTCAGCAAGGTGAGCTCAGGGTGATCTCCCCAGATCCCATTGTGGAGGGTGAGTGGTCACTGAAGATGGAGGTTTCATGTTGGGCTGGCAGCACTGGGGCTGGATAACCTATGGGAACTGATCTTCAGATTAGACCGTCCCTGTCCATGGGTCTTGGAGCCAGCTGGTATATGATTAACCTGGGGGTAAGAGCTAGCAAGGACACATCTATGTAAGTGTTTTCTAGCTCAGACCTCTGTGTCTGAAAAAAAAAAGAAAAAAAGAAAAAAAGGGAGGTCAGAAAGCTTCTGGTTTAAGCAATGTGGGTTAAGATTGGGTCCATGCAGTGCTGCAAGTCCAGGTTAAGCCCTGGACTGGTGGCCGTGATGACCCTGGCCACCTGTGAGGCTGAGCTGGCTTGCTTTCATCTTCCCCACTTGACTTTTTCCCAGATACACAAAACTGGCTTGTGATAGAGAACACAGAGCTAAAAATAACTAAATGGTCACTGCAGGCTGAGACACCCTGATCTGAGCCATGTATGGTGCTGGGGGTGGCATGGATCTGCACAACTTAGATGGAGCGAGTGTGCTGGGCCCTGGGCTGGCCAACTAGCACTCTGCAAACACCACCCCTGGGTAGCAGGAGATGTCTCCTGGCAAAAAATGTGATATGGAGCAAGAAAGCCCATCCAAACATGGTCATCTTCTCCTTCACTCCTAGTGCCCTGGGTGACTTCTCCACCCCTCCTTCATCTTGCTGGGACTGCTGACATGGCCAAATAAATGTATGGCCTCCTTGGTTGCCTCCTTGCAGCTGTGAGGAAGGGGCAGTGCCCCAGCTCAGTGCTGATCCTTGCTTTGACATGTGATTTCTCCCCAGAATGCCTTTGTTTCCATCTACCTCATTGGCTGCTTCAGCCAGCTTATAGATCTCTCCAGCACTGTGACTGATGTAGCTGGCTACACGCACAGGTGAGCCTCTCTACAAGAAAGAGAAGTGCGGGACAAGACGCTGCTCAGGTCTGTGCTAAATAAATAAGAAGCAGTTGCTTGTGAGCAAGACAGGCAAGCACAGACAAGTTTGGATATTGTGAGGAGACTGCTGGCATTGTCCCTGGCATTCATGCAACTTCTTGTTTATCTAGGATTGGTGAACTGCAGGAGACCTTGCTGAGCCTTGGCAGGAAAAAAAATGGTAACTACTCAGAAGCCAAAGCCAGCTGGGATTTGGACAGGTGAGTCTCCTCTCAGCAACTGATTGGCTTGCAGCTTATGTATCAGAGTGTGGGTCTGTCATGGGATGGAGGTGGCCCTTGGTGTCACAGACGGGGCACATGGGGCAAGGCAGCTGTCACAGTGGCACAGGATGTCTAAGGTGCCTGATCTTTACTAGTCTCAGTGTAAACACTTATCCCAGATCTCTCCTCCTTTGCCTTGGTGATGGGCCAGCAACTGTTCTGGAGAGGACCCAGTGCCAAAGGACACAGCTTTCCTTCTGGAGCGAGTGACACTCTCGGTGCCATCCTCTGGCAAGCTACTCATCAAGGACTTGAACCTCAGGATTTCACAAGGAAACAGTGTGATGATTGTGGGGAACACTGGCACAGGGAAGACATCTCTCCTGAGGGTCCTTGGGGGGCTCTGGGAGAGCACACGGGGTAAGGACAACTCCTTGTTGCAGCCTTTTCTTTCTCAACCATGGCTACCCTGAGTTTGGAAGCAGGGAGGGTAGTGTGGAGTTGTGATGCCAGTGCCACCTTATGATGGTGAACGTGTTGCTATTGCATTGGAGCCACCCATCTCTGTCACATACTCTGCTCTGACTCATGTTGCTTTGCCCTGTGTAGAAAAGGTACATTTGCTGGGACTTGTTGGCTTCTTCATGGGGCAGGACTGTACAGGGGGCGGTGGGGAGTTGCTGTCTGGCACTGCAGGCTTGACATGAGCGTGTTTTTGTGCAGGGAGCATCAAGATGCTGACCTGCTTTGGCCCCCGGGGAGTGGTGTTCCTTCCTCAGCGGCCCTTCTTCACCGATGGAACCTTGCGTGAGCAGGTAAGCCCAGGGGGTGCCTCTTTTCTGGCACCAGCTCTGCTCCCAGCTGCGGTTGTGTCCTGCAAATCTGTGTGCTGCAGAAAGGCCTGCAAGAGGGAGGATGTCTGTGGCTACTCCTTCCCTCATGCCTGGATTCATTCCACCACTGTTGCATCTCTGACAGACTGTGTCCAGCTACCTCTGACATGCCTTCTTTTGCTCTGTTAAACAGGTGATCTATCCCCTGAAGGAGATCTATCCAGTTTCAGGTATGTGGAAGTTCATTAGAGCAATTAGCCAACCCTGTGGTGTCTGATACCCAGTGCAGCTCCTCCCCTGCCATGCCCCATCAGGAAAGCTCATCCATTTCACTTCCGTTGCTCTGTGTACTTAGTGTAAGTTGAGGTCAGTTCTGTGTCCCAGGGCCTTACATGCTGTCAAGGTCAGGCTACATGGATCCTTTCTCTCCCCTGCCCTCTTCCTAAGCCAGACCACATGCGATCCACTGCAGCTTGTAGATGCCCAGGTTTAAGTTTCTATCTGCGTGAAGCAGTGTTATGTGCTGCTTTCAAACATTTGGGAGTTGCAGCCTTGCAGGGAGTAACTGCAGCCATCAGCTACTGCTGAGGTTCTTTATCAGCTTCAGAGGTGCATGGCAGATGTACAGCCCTTCTGTTCACCTTCCATACTGACTGTACCAGCTCAAGTGTATCTTCTGTTCCATAGCTGGTTCACCCTGATGTTTTTCCCATCCAACATAAGATCATTTTGCTGCTTGTTACCTGAGTCCTGTTCCCATGACTCTACTACCTGCAGTGGACAGTCAGCCATGAGAGAGCAGCCAGTGGGCAGGGCCTTGGCAACTGAAGCCCAGATCCTTGTGTTCTGGCTATGTCTGTCTGTGACCGTGAACAGAGCCAAGTCTCAGGTGTGTCCATGGAGCCCAGCTACCTCATGGCATGCTGCTTGTGGGCATGGTTAACATTTTTAAGGAAAGTCGGTCTTTGGGAGCTCTCGGTGCCAGAGCTCAGGGCTTGATATAGCTTAAGTGGTCAAGTCATCTACACTGAACCTCAGGAGATCCTCCAAACCTTCCCTCCTACCCCACCGACTTCTCCTTGCAGCTGTGACCTCAGCACATGTTGCCTCTGCTTATGTTTCGTTGCTTTCTCTCCTAGGGTCTGCAGATAATGAGAGAATTGTGCGATTCCTGGAGCTGGCTGGGCTGGTGAGTCCCCATGGTACTGCTGCTTTCCTTTCTGATGCTGCCAGTAAGGGAAGAAAGGATGAGGTTTCGAGGCAGCACAGCATGACTTTGTGCTGGACACATGCAGGGACATTGTCTGTAGGTGGGACAGGACTGTCCATGGGACAGGTAGGGGAGGAGGGATACAGAGCAGCTACAGCTCAATCGGGAGTATTGAGATTATCAGGAAGCAGGCTGTTCTGCTCGGGGCTGGGGGCTGAGTTCACAAGTCTGCTGTGCTCTCTGCAGACTGATTTGCTGGCGAGGGCTGGAGGACTGGACGAGCAGGTGGATTGGAACTGGTAAGGGAGCTCACCATCTGCAGGAATTTGGGTGATCCCTCTGGGTGGGCAGTGCTTCTACGCAGATGAACATTGCCCCTGGATTGATGAACATCTGTGTCCTGTGGGAGGTGGGCAGCATACCGGGGCACAGCCTTCATGATCCAAGTATCAATGCCAACAAGTACCAGCCGTGCGGCTCTGCAGGCAGCTGTCTGTGCACAGGGGTGCAGAGCCAGTTCCAGCAGGGGGACACACAGGGACAGGTGTTAGGGTCTCCCATCAGCAACCATAAGCTCATCAGCAAATGAGCTCTTTTTGTTGAGAGAGATTTTGAATCTTGACCCTGCTGCAGGTATGACATCCTGTCCCCAGGGGAGATGCAGAGGCTCTCGTTTGCACGGCTTTTCTATCTCCAGCCAAAATATGCAGGTAAGTGAGTGACAGTGAAAGAAAAAAGGGGAGGAAAAAAAGAAGGAAATGGCAAGGCCTTTGGTATAAAGAGAATCTGGTACAGACAGCTCATGAAATCTCTTCATCTTGGCTGTTATTTTAACAGTGTAGCATGCAGAGGATTCAGTGGTGGAAATATTTCATTATCTGTGTGGAGGGTGGTAAATCAAGAGGTGATATAAAAGACATTCTTTTCTTAGTGAACTAGTGATTAATGTTCTTGGTCCATGTCTGATGGCACCTAGAGAAGCCCCCCTCCCAGCATGCTCACCAGTTGTCATATAAAGAAGTGTGCGTGCTAGGGAGTGTAGTGTCAGCTGCCATATATGAAGCTCATGAGCCTCTGTAGGGTTGTGGATGCAGTGTGGGGACTTCAGCAAGAGAAAATGAGGAGAAACATTCTTGAAAGGTCACAGAAGCAGCTCTCATTAGCAGATGGGGCTAATTCCTTTGCACACTTAGATTGCTAGTGACTAGTGGGGCAGCTGTTGGAGTACTCATCATGAAGGCCAGGAGGGGTGTCCCTGAACAGAGCCAGTGTCAGTAGCATGTAGCCACAGGTGAGAGCATCTCTGTCCCCCATGAAGCTTGTGGCACAGCTCAGTGCTGTCTGGGCAGAAGGAACCTGTGGAATGAAAACTAAAAGCTGTAGAGAGGGTATAAATCAAATTGAATTTATCTGCTCCAGCCCTGTAGTATTTACCCTTTGCTAACGGGAAGGTGCCTCAAGCTGTCCTGGATGCCCCAAGGTGGGGTCTGGGCCAGAGGGGTGTACAGACAGCTGTACAGCCTGGCACTCTGGCACAGAGCTTGCCTTGAGAAGGCCATGTCTTGGTGTTCGCAACAGAAGGGATGAGGCAGTGCCCAGCAAATGTTGAGGGAGAGGAGTGAGGTGAATGCTGCTATTTGGGTGGACTTGAGGGCTTGTGGAAAGGGCAGTTTTCCCACTTGACTGACACCAGCTGTGCCAGAGGAAAATCAGAGTCCTTAGCCTTCTGCAGATACTCTTGATGAACTCCAGTTAATATGTGAAATATTCTCAGCGGTTGCTGCTCTTTTGCCTGGGGGGGAGACAACTAGTTGGGAGAGGATTTGTGGGACTTAGAACTTTTCTCTCAGTTCTAGATGAAGCTACAAGTGCCTTGACAGAAGAGGTGGAGCACGAACTATACCGTGTGTGCCTTCAGCTGGGCATGACACTAATCAGCGTGGGACACAGGGCCAGCCTGGAAAAGGTGAGCTGGGGAGTCAGCACTCCACACCTCCCTGGTGGTGGCAAGACAGGGGAGGTAGAGAGGGTCTCTGGTGTGAGCAGAAGGAAGTGACTGAGGCTGGAGAGTCTCACTGTGGGAATACATGCCCTTGTAGATATCTCTCAGTTGTGTTATTAAATTGCAGTTCCACAGCTGGATTTTGAAACTTCATGGGGAGGGAAGATGGGAGCTCACGCAATGTGACAAGATGAAGCTGGGGAAGGATGCTGAGAAACATGCCCTTGTCTGGCCAGCCACAGAATCTGCACATTCGTGGGAGAGCTCTGAATAGCAAGTGTGGAGCTGTCAAGCCAGCAGCTGTCAACAAGGGATTCATCCAGTACAAGAACAGTTCTGGATTTTGCTGATGGACACAGAGCCAAGTCTGTGGGGTTCTGTCAGGACCAGACACATCTATGCCATCCTTCTCCCAGCCCCCTTCTCCTGCTCCCCTCCCTCTCATGGGGGGAAAGAACTGAGCTGCCAGAATGCCTGAAGTGAAGATGCTGCCTCGTGGGGCTTGTAGAAGGAATGGCCAGAGGAACCTCCACTTGTCCAGGATGCAGTGATGTGAGACTAGGACACAGCTGCCTGTTCTGCCCTCTGTGCCTCCCTGGATCCTGTGTCTCTTTGATACCTAGCTCTGCAGAACAGTTTTCTGTACTGTGGCTCTGAGGGTTGTGCTCCCCAGCAGGAGCCAAAGGATAAACTGTAAGGGGAGGAAAATGCTGACACAGAGAAGGGGCATGTCTCTACTTCCCTTATGACTTAGGGTTACAGGCCAAAGGAACACTTTTGTATTAAAATCTGGGGCCTGTTTTCAATGGTGTTTATGGAGAAGAGTCAGTATTTGTTAACCAGACTTCTGCATCTGTTCCTTCTGGGGTTTGCTTTGGAGGAGGTGCCAGTATATTGGCAGTGGTCCCAGACTAGACTATTGCTGAATAACAGAGCAGGGGTAGGAGTAATATTCCTATCCAGGGCAGGGCATCCTGCCCTGCTGCTACCTCTACAGCTACTGCAAGGCACAAGGAACCACAAAGAGGGCTTATAGCCCTCTGTTTTTAGGGGAGGAAACAGAGCTCTCCTCCCCTTCTGTTGTGCCTATGGCAAGTCATGTTCTCTCCCCTGCCTCCCATAGGTGCATGGAGACAGAATTTGAGGGTCTATGTTGCAGAGAAGTCACTCTGAGACTGCAGTGGAGGTACGGTCTCTGAGCACTTACTGGCTACCAGCTGATTAGTGACATTTCTGGACATGGCCCTGATTCTGCAGTGAAGGAGCAAGAGGTGGCTGCTGCTAGAGCCAAGCTAGAAGCTCTTTTGCCCTTCCACCAGGCGCTTGCGTCCCTCTATGATCTGCTGCACAGCTTCATGATCATCCAGGGTGGTTAGGTCCCCAAGTTCACTGGCCTTGTCTTCCACAATTTTCCTTAGCACCCGACGCATAATCTTCCCCGAGCGTGTCTTAGGCAGCCGGTGTGTGACCTGTGACAGGGAGGAGAAAAGCTAAGGCTGAAGGAAAGGGGTTGTCCAAGCTGGAGCAGGTGTTGGGCCAGCCTGCACATTACCTGAACATACTCTGGAGCTGCATACTTTGCAATCTTCTTCGAGATCAGCTCCCGTAGCTCAGCAGTGAGAGTCTCCTGCGTGTAGCCACTGTCCTTCTTCAGCACAACAAATGCATAGGCTCCTGGCAGAAGGACCAGCGGGTTACTGAGCATCATGCACAGCATGCTCCTGAGAGCCTGCCTGGACCTAGCACTGGGAGAGGTCCCTCTCTGCTGCTAGTCTTCAGGGGATGCTCTGTAGCCTGAGCTAGAAGTGCTTTTGGCCATGGTGCTGCTGATGCACTATGCAAAGTCCAGCTGGTCTCATGTGTAGGTTGTGACAGTTGTGCTGAGATACCCACTAACACGTTGCACAGTGTTGGCAGAGCGTTGCTCCTAGGGCTTGGTGTGACAGTGCCATTTCCCACTGCAGTGCAGTAACCCCAGGAGAGATCTTTCTGGGACAGGAAAGCAGGCATCTTACCTTCTCCCTTGATCTCATGTGGGTAGCCGATGACAGCAGACTCTGCCACTGCTACATGGTGATTCTGGAAGAGAACAGGGCTGGGGTTTGCCTCAGTGCTTTTGCAGGCCGGCTGCCACCTGCAAGCTGGCCTGGCCTGGCTGCTACAGTCCATGGTAACAGAGAGATAAGGAAGGGCCTCACATGGTCTCTGCCCTTTTTTCTTGCCTCAGCAGGTCTGTCTGCAAACCTAAGACTTCCTCCTGCCCCTGGATCCTTTAGGCTTGCACCTTCTAAATCCTGTTACGTGCCTCCAGGTTGCACCACCAAGTCCCACAGTCTTTACTGGCCCATGGGTGCTTCTCCTTAACAAGCCCAGTGGCTGCTTTGGGATTCATCTACTTACAGCATGACCCTTATCAGGCTCTGCTACAGAGAGTGAGGAGAGGGTGGGAAGCTGTCCCCACAGGCAGGCTGTGGGTCCAATGCTGTTCCCTGCTGCTACAGCAGCAAAGTGTTGCTGGGTCTTTCAAAGAGGCTTCCCTGAGCACCACTAGTGTGCTGTCATTGTCACCTCAGATGGCTTTACCTCCCACTCCTGCCTCTTACCACAACATCTTCTACTTCTGCAGTGCCCAGCCGGTGCCCGCTGATGTTAATGATGTCATCCAGCCGTCCTGTCAGCTGGTAGTACCCCTCACTGGTGCGATACACACCATCCCCGGTGAAGAAAAACCCTGCAGTGGCCAGAACCATGCCAAAGTCACTTGTTGCAGTAAGCATTGTGAGCTGCTCACCAGCTGCACTCTTGCCCCCTTCTTTTCTCCAGGTTGTCACCAGGGCTTGCGTATTCTGCTCCTTCCTCAACTGCTCAGGGTGAAGGTGCCTGCCTTCCTTGTTAGTCTTCTGCTGGTACATGCTCTATCATCAAGCTCCTTCCCTCATTCTGCAGTGTGCTGGCTAATGGCCAGCCTGCCTCATTGCCACATGCCAGGAGCACTTTGTTCTAGTGCAGGCACCTGTGGTCCTGCTACTTCTGCCCCTTTGCTTCATGTCAATAGACATGCACTCTTAGGCTTGCTTATTGCTTCTGGATGAGTGACAGAAGCTGACAGGGTTTGCAAGAGATGCAACAAGAGGCCTCTCTGTGCTCAAGGGGTCTGGGGGCAGAAAGACAAATCCACTGCCCTAAACCCACTTGTGATCCAATAGGAAAGGTGGGTGAGAGGGACTCATTGCCACAGCAGCACTGAGGTATTGGGCATGGGGAGATGAAGGGCCTCAACAGTGTGGAGAGTCTGTGGAAGAATGAAACAGTAGTACTGGCTCTCCTGAGTCCTGACCCCATGCAGAAAACCAGCATGCAGATCCAACCAAAGACCTCTGCAGTGACCTGCCATGTGTTTTCCTTACCTGGATAAGGAGTCAGATAGGTTTCCAGAAATCTCTTGTGGTCATTATAAATGGTTCGTGCCATACCTGGCCAGGCTTGTGAGATGCAAAGGGCTCCAGAAATGTTGTTTCCCAGAAGGACGTTTCCCTGTAAAATTGCTACATTTTAAGTAACAATAGCTGACAGTACTTGGGATGTTTAGTCATTGCCTGTTTGACAGCCATGTGATGGAAATGTCAGGGAAGGCAGTGAGGAGAGTTCTGCGCCCTCAACTCTAATGGAACAAGTATGGTCTCTCCAGCAGATGTCTGCAACCAGCTGCCTACCATGATAGGACGCAGGGTCCCTCCAGTGAGGCTGGCTGTCCCTGTCTAGCTACCTCAGCTTGGAAATATGTGTGGTGGGAAGCCCAGGCACATCTTGTCGTGTCAGGATAGAGCAAGCTAGAAAACAACTCGGCTTCTGCTCTAGTTGGAAGAACAACCTCACTGTTAGTCCATTTCCAGTAAAGAAGGTTGCCAACTAGCAGAGGTGAACAGGGAAGATGCACTTAAAGGTCTCCACTCCTGTCAGCAGGTACCCACTGCAAGCATCTGGGGGAAAGTAGGCTGAGGCAGTGCCTGGGCTGCAGGTTATAAGTGTACCTTGTCATCCATGAGAGAAGGGCTGATTCCAAAAAAGGGTCTCATAGCCATGCCCGGAAGGATTTCAGCTCCAGGATTGGAAGGACGGGGTGAGATACAGATGCCTCCTGTTTCTGAAGCAAAAGAAACTGTAGTGCTCAAAGTCAGACAAGAGGAAAGCCAGGTAGCACTGCTCAGCCCTTACTGTGCCCTGCTGGACCATAGGCTGGGGCTGGGTTTGCCAGAGCTGGGGAAGGTTCTTTGCAGAATCATGGTGCTGCTTATTCAGTTCAGCAGGGATCTGCTCCTTGCTGTCAACTCCCCTGTGTTCCCCTGGGTTAGCTTTAAAGCCATTTCTCTCTTTAGTGTTTTGGTGCTCATGGCTTCTTACGGCATTGCTCAGAGTGGCACTAACAACCATTCTGCCTTGGCCATCAGACTACTCCTAAAGCCTTGGGAGAGCAGAAGGATTTACAATGATTTACACACATCTCACCAGTTTGCCACCATGTGTCCACTACTGGGCACCGTGTCTCACCAACCACACGGAAGTACCACTCCCATGCCTCCTTGTTGATGGGTTCCCCCACTGCAAGCAGAAAGATCAGGTCAAGGACGGTTTCTCGGGGCCTGCTTGCAAGCCAACCCCAAATGGCAAAGTCTCTCCATTTTCCCTTCCCATGTGCTGCTGCTCTTGACATTCATGGGAAAATGCACAACCAAATGCCCAAGGATTTGCTGCTCCAGCCAGCTCGTGCCACCAGCAGTTACCTGAGCCAAGAACTTTGAGAGAAGAGCGGTCATATTTCTTCACCCATTCGTCACCATATCTCAGGAGCAGGCGGATGGCAGTGGGTGCTCCATAGAACTGATTAATTTTTAATCTCTCTACTGTTTCCCAGTAGCGGCCTGGAATGGAAACGGGGCCAGTAACAATCCACACAGGTCCTCCCAGCCCAAGATCTAGAGGGAGAGGAGAGCAAGAGCTCTCTAGCAGTGTCTGGACCCTCAGCCGAGCTAACCCCACTCTGAGAAGGACTAAGGCAGTGCAGGATCAACAGTGGCCCCTTTTCCTCCACGTCACCTACCTCGTTCTGCTGCAGGGAGGGACAGGGAGATTACCTCTGAAAAAGCAGCAGTGACTTCCTAACCAGCAGGACAGACTTCCCCTTGCTGCTCTCTGCTGGGCACAGCCTGCAGTCTGCTCCTGCAGCAGCAGAACCATTGCTGCCTGTGTCCTGGCATCAGGCCGCCAGCTCCCTGCCTGCTGCAGTCCTCACAGGGTGGCTGTGGCATGTCCCTGCTCCCCTTGGAGACCTTCTCACTCACCAGGGTTAGGATGGATGGGAGTGCTCTCAAAAAGAACTGTGGTGCCGCCATTGCAGAGGGGACCATAGACCACATAGGTGTGCCCTGTGATCCAGCCGATGTCTGCCACGCAGCCGAAGACATCCCTGTCCTGGTAGTCAAACACGTACTGTGCAAGAGAGGAGAGGCAGTGAGGGGAGCAGCCTGGGCCTGCCCTCCTCGCAGGGGGGACAACCGGGAGCAGTGTACCCTCTCTCAGCCCCAATGTTACTGCATCCTTCTCTCTTCCTAGTACCCCTGCAGGGACATCTTCCAGCAGAGAAGTGTTTTTAAATATTATCAAAATAAAATAAAATAGTTGAGTGCTTTACAAAGGTGGAGAGAGACAAATAAAAAAAGACAAAGCCACAGCTAAATTTGCCCTTTTCCAAAGGAGAGTTACAGTCTTTCCTTCCTTCTACTGGTGTTCAGACAAGGCTGATCCAAGTATCCTGTAGCATCAAAATGGGTAGCTTTCAAAAAGGTGTCAAGCCCTCCACACCTACATGAGGACATGGAAGGAGAGGCTTTGTAGGCAAAGGCAATGTGGCAGAGGACTCCATGAGCTGCCCCCAGGCACTGTTTGGCTCCAAACACAGTAAACACTTGCAAAAACCCTGAGCTCAACAAGAAGCCCAGCATAGGAGCACTGAGGCTGCAAGCAGAGGGACCATGAGATGCCTTTGCCCAGAGCTGCAGGAGTTGGCACTTTGCCTTGGCTGGAAGAGTGCAACCCTATACCTGCACATAGGCAGAAAGCACAAGCTCTTCTTCCCACTGCCCCATGTCTTCCTCAGGAGAGGAAGCCTTGGCTGCAAGCCTGGAGGATGAGGGAACAATGCCTGCCATGTATAGAGCAGAACTGGGCACCATCAGACTGGCAGCAACACGTCCAGCTTCCTCAGGCACTCTCCTGTGCTTCCTTTACTTGGCACGAGGAAAGCTCCTCAGGGGCTGGTCTCTCACTAGCCCATCACTTCTTGCCTTCTACTCTGGCTTCTGCTGTTTCATAGAATCATAGAATGGTTAGAGTTGAGAAGGACCTTAAAGATCACCAAGTTCCAGCCCCCCCTGCCATGGGCAGGGACACCTCCCACTAGACCAGGTTGCTCAAAGCCCCATCCAGCCTGGCCTTAAACACTTTCAGGTATGGGGCATCCACAATTTCTCTGGGCAACCTGTTCCAGTGCCTCACCACTCTCACAGGAAAGAATTTCTTTCCACTATCTAACCTAAACCTGCCCTCTTTCACTTTAAAACCATTACCCCTCACCCTATCACTAAACTCCCTGACAAAGAATCCCTCTCCAGTTCTCCTGTAGGCTCCTTTCAGATACTGGAAGGCTGCTATAAGGTCTCATGAGAGCCTTCTCTTCTCCAGACTGAACAACAAAGTCTCTTTCAGACCTTTCCCTGTCCCTTCCCACAGCTCCCTGCCTGCAGGCTGCCAGCTGGGGACTCAGGGCCTCAGACTTTCTAGGGTGCTTGTAACAGAAGCTTCCACTGCTTGCTCTGTCTCTTTATAACCAAGCAGTGGATTATGGTAGCAGCGGTCTGCCCCATTCAACTGAGCGATCTGAGCGTGCCAGCCCTGCGTCATGGTTTCCAGTGTTCCTGGGTGCTAACATGGCCACATGCTCCTCAGTCCCGGCTTTGCCATTCTGGGATAGCAGCCCTGGCTCTCACAAACCAGCTCTGATGGTCTCAAGAGGGTCATGTATCAAGCTGGGCACAGCTTTACAGACAGCTTAGATGACAGGAAAACCAAGGGCTTCCACATCCACTATTGCACACCCCAGGAGGTCTGGCCTCCAGCACTCAGGGCTGAGAAAGAGGACCCAGCCAACCCTGAGATAGCTGTCTTGTAGCAATCCTCATGATCTGAGGCATTGCTGGAACTTCAGTCACACGCAGAGAGATACAGACCTGAAGATAAGGGACTGTTCAGAGAGGAACTCTCTTCCAGAAGACTCCATAAAATGCCTTAGGAAATGTCTCTTGCAAAAAATTTCCTGCGTGATTCCAGCCATGTGCAGCTCCATGCTGTGTGTGCTCAGTGCCCTTTTGTCCAGCTCTGTTAGAGTTTGCCTTGGGTATGCTAGGGGTTAAAGGCTTTCCTCTTCCCAAAGATGACCCACACTCTTCAAGTGTAGACCCTGTCTTGAAGACACTCACCAGATTTCACAGATATCCTCAAAGGTATCCATCCCAGAAGTGCTGCCTTCCATCTCCCACCTGAGTTTGGGTAGTTACACTTAGGGAAAGCAAGCCAGAGGTTTTAGGAGTAAATTGGCTTCTTCCTGCTCACCCAGTAATATAAAATTACCCTTACAAGGCTGAGGAAGGTGAGAAGGTATCTCAGAGGAGTATGTGTTTGAGAGGCCATGCTCTGGAGCACATATTGCTCTTCTCCACTACCTGTGCAAGTATGCACTGCTGGGCTGGTGCCCAAGGAAGGCGCATGTGTTCCCTGCACTGCCTATGAACTACTTGCTCATGAGCACTCTGGGGCTGGGATCTATTACCTTGTGTGTGAGAGCAGCAAACAGCAAGTAACCAGCTTGGGAATGAACCAGGCCCTTGGGTTTGCCGGTACTGCCTGATGTGTAGAGAAGGAACAGCATGTCTTCACTGTCTATGGCAGCAGGCTCACAGCACACATCCTCCTTCATCATCTCCTGCAGGAAAGAGCGCAGCAGTTAGCTCAGGGTCTCACAGGCTTCCCTGTGTTATCCTTACACCCACTTGCACACCTCTCCCCGGAGAGCTTCCCTCTGAGCACCTGTGTCACCTTGTGTCCCCCATACCATCCTCTGCACCTTTGTTCCCCTTGCTTACCAGCCTGGACTCCCTTTCACTTGCTGAGCTGGCAGATCTCAGCTGGAGCAGACCTGCTGAGTAAGAGGCAGCTATTTTTACCTTCTGCTGCTCTGACCCCCTCAAAAGTCTTCCAGGAAGCCTTTCTAGCACTAATTGCTTGCAGATGGGGTGAGCAGAGGCGAGGAGACCTCTGTGTAGCTCCACGGAGCTCACAGAAATGCACAGCAGGCGCTCACCTCTTCAAAAACAGTGCTCCATGCTGGCAGCCTGGCCATCCTGCATGCCACGAATAACGGGCACACAAGCAACATTACTGCCTGCTTCCTTGGAAGCAGAGCTGCCAGCAGCACTCACAGAGGATGCCAGGCCTGCCAGCAGAGCGGTGTGTGACAGTGCAGTGGCAGTCCACGCCTGTGTCAGCCTGTGTCTGGCGTGTTTCTAGCCCTTGGTCCACTCCACTATGAGCCCTAGTTTGCACTGCCAGCCCCTGACAGTACAGGGCTGGTGCTGTGGGAAGAGCTACCCACTTACCCCCTCTGATGGCTCTTAGGACTCTCTTAAACTTGTGTGCAGCTCCAGCTGCCACTGCTGCTGCGGGACAATGTACCCACATCTTGTTAATGCCAGCAAAACTGTCATGCCCAGCCAGGACCCTCTCTCCACCCTCCATCCCTGCTCCCAGCGTGGACACGTTGCCCAGGGGAAGTGGCAGTAGTGTCGGGCAGCCTCTCACCTCCTCCAGAGGCACATCCAGGGCTGTCATTGGAACCTTGCTGTCAGTCCTCATGGAAACCAGAACCCGTTTCACTCCTGGGCACTGCTTCACAGCCTGGTCCACTGTCTTCTTTAGTTCAATAACCTTGCCACCTCTCAGCCCCTGGTTCACTGTGATCACTGTCTCCGACTGGGCTGCAGAAGGCAGAAGATCCTCATCAAGGAGCTCTGTACCTTTCCCTGAGTCTGGCTCTACCATGACCATGCACCTGTCCCTCTGTCTCCTATTTAACAAAACCAGCAGTTTCACATCTTTGTTTCATTCCTGCCTGCGTTATATGCCATCAGAGGAGACACTGTACCCCAGCCCTTCAGGGTGAAGGAGAACCAGTCCATTCCATGGGCTGAAAGACATTTAGTGAGCCCATGCCATTTCCTGGAGTACTAATCCATGCTCCATGGCATGACACCCTCTATTAGCCCAGGGAGCCTGACTGAGAAAAGCTTTTCCATCAGCACAACCCTGAGCCCCCCCAGCTGCCAAACCAGCAAGCTCCGCACTGTGCCCAGAGGCAAACACTGGACATGTCCCTGTCACCCACTGGCTCTTACCATCTCGGATCCTGTCTGCCAAGGACTCTGCACTGAACCCAGCAAACACCACAGCGTGCACAGCCCCGATGCGGGCACAGGCCAGCATGCTAGCCACCGCCAGTGGGCACGGGGGCATGTAGATTGTCACTCTGTCACCCCGTTTCACCCCTTGCCGTTTCAAAGTGTTTCCCAGGCGGCACGTCAGCTCCAGCAGTTCCCTGCCCAAAGAAGCAATGGCACAGTCAGAGACTTTCTTGCAGATCTTATCTTCCTGCATAGAGATGGAGGAGCTCAGAGTCATAAGGATGCAGCTTACACCCCTACGCACCCTAAGCACCCACGCTGGAAGTCTGCGGGAGAGCTGTAAAATGTCTGCAGGAAGGAAAGGAGGAGACAGTCACTAACCTGGGCTGTTTTTTATGGAAAAGAAATAAATCAGTCTGACACTCTCACTGGCCAGTGTGAGAAGAAAACCATAGGGCCAGCAATGGCCACTGGCAATTCCTGTAGCTCAGCAAGCCCGCATCAACCCAGCACAATGTGCACATTTCTCACGAGCAAAACAGTGTACCCTGCAATGCTGCAGACTGTGCATGAGAGATTAGGTATCTCCCCCCATGAAAGCAGAGCTCCACGCTTTGCTATAGCTGGGAAGGTCAAGTCCTCCAGAGCTTATGCCCACCAGTGAGAACAACAGCTGTGGAAAAGTGGTGAACAAAACAATGCCTCTCCTGAGAACTATCCCTCCCAGAAACCACAGCTTGGCTACCAGTGAGTCATTTCATGGAAGGGCTCTCCATGCAGGGAGATTGGCAGGAGTGAATGGTCGTGTTTGTTGCATGAGGTCTGGAGCCAGAGAGGACTGAGGGACTCGTCCTGTGTGCAGAGGGATTTAAGTGAATTCTGCAGTAGAGGCTCAAAGAGCAGACAAATTAAGCTAGAAGGTGGAAGGGTTGGGGGAAGTGGGGGGGGGAACCACTGGCAGGGCAGGACAAACAGTCCCACCAGAGAGTCAAACCCAACAGCGGTGCTGATGTGCAGATGAGCTTCGGACTTCACAATACCCATGTAGCTGTGAATACGGCCTCTCTTGCAGATCAGTTGCCTGCAAGTTTAGACACCAGAAACCTTGCTGGGAAGGCACAAGTGTGACTTTCTCATGTGGTCTTACCTACAATCATTGCAGTTCTGCCATGAGGGGCTTACATCTGCCTCCCCAGCTGGACCCGGAAGGTTAATCAGGAGTCAGGTTGAATCTCAGATCAGCACAGGCAAGCCAACAGCCACCATATTCTTGATCTATCCATATGGACAGATGATGCATCCCCTCACATGATGCACATCAGCAGATCAGCCCTGTGTGGTGTTCATGCACCCTTGCAATGTGTCCCTCGTACACTCAGATGTAAGTACTGACCTGTAAGTGACCCGCACCTCCTCTCCTGGTTCATCCTTCTCCCAGATTAAGGCCACTTTGTCTGGGGCTACATGGACATGTCGGTCCAGACAGTTCACTGGAAAAAACGACCCAGTCTCATTGCCAGAGCAACTCTCAGTGCCTCCTGTCTCCCATAAAGCCAGCACTGGCAGTCACGTTTCCAGATTGGAGTCAGGGCTGTGTGTGGGTCTTCTCAGCATTACCCTTGTGCATCCAGTGAAACAACCTTCGTGGATACCAGCCGGCAGAACACAAGCACCTTCCCAAGCCTGTTCCACTCCTTACCGTTCCAATACCTGCCAATCCCCATGATCACCTTCCCCCTTAATTGCAACATAACAAAGTCCAGAGCAGAAACTGCCTGAAGTCCCTTTGGAGGTCACATCCCCAATGTCCTCTGTGGGCCTGGCAAACATTAACTCAGCCATCACTCCACCCAACACTGCCATGCAGCTGCCTCTAGGGTGGACTAGGATGGTGCTTTAGAGGCTGTGGTCATAAATAAATGTGGTCATAAATAAATAGCGAAGCTCTGCACAGGAAGGCTGCAGGGTGTATTTGTCCAAGATGGAAGAGAGCCAGGGCTGGGAGTACACAAGCCTCTGGCTTTCCAGCAACACGGTAGGCTGAGGCATTGGCTGTAATTCTTCCAAGAGAAGTTTTCCATGTTGCTGGCAGCTGCAGTTTCCCCAGAAACCTTGTTCCACTCTGTGTTTTCCATAAACCTGTTTCTGAAGTCATGGGCTGATGCACCAGCCCCACTTTGCATACCAAAATGCCTTTTTCTCCTGACCATTTCTAGTTTTCCAGGAGAAAAAAAACCCAAACATGAACGGGGGAAGAGTAAGATCTCAAATCCCAAATGCAAATAACTCCCCTTCTTCTGCTCAAACAGATTACATAAGACTGATTTCTGAGAGCTCCGTCTCATAATTTGGACACTGGGACCAACAGCACAAAAAGCAGGACACAGTGTCAACAGCCCCTATGTCTTCTCCTGGTAGCCCCCTGAAATCAGCAGCCCCAGCCCACAGAAGAGCCTCCCACAGCTGTTGGGACTTCCAGTACTGCTCATTACTCCCATATTTTGCTTTCTGTAGATATTGACTGCCTTTGCTGGGCAGGGGTGAGCTGGTGCAATGCAGCCTGCTGAACACACGGGGTTCAGTGCTGTTGCCTATGGTCCTGCAGAACAGAGCTGCTGTGCTGCTGTGGGATCCACAGAGGCTGAGGCAGAGCAGCCCGGATCATAGTGCATCCCAATCCAGCTGCAGCCCCTCCAGCAAGACCCAGTTGCTCCCTTAGGACCAGCCACATCCTTACACTACAGCCACTGCAGGACCAACTAGAACTTTAATGCAACACCCTTGCTCTGACCCTTTAACTCTATGCTTCTCCAATCTGTTCCCAGGGCTAAAGCCTTTCACAAAGAGGCACCTGCAGGCATATGGTGGGCTCCCATGTCCTCTGACTCTTGCCTTTCCTTACCTGCCACGTTCAGCTTCCCTCCTAGGAACCAGGAGACCCTGCCCTGGTGCAGGTCACAGTCCTGGACAGAGTGGAAGGGGGTGATCCAGGTGAGCCGGCTTCTCCCTAACGCTCCCCAGAAGGCATCTCCCTGCTCCACTGATAACTTGTACAAGCCCTGGTGGTCCTTGGGTCCAGGGAAGGTGATGGCTTCAGGCATGTAGGCAGTGAGTGGCCCATGGCTCCAGGCTCGGGCAGCCACTGACCTAGGGTAGCATCTGGGAACCTGGAGAAGAGCTTTAGAGCAGCAAGCCCTGGCCAGCAGCCTGGCAGTCATCTCCAGGTGCCTGCTTCTCACCAAGGAGATGGGTGCCTGGGGCTTGCGTGGCTGCTCGGGGCACCCAGCCTAGGCAAGATGTGCCCCTGTGGGAGCTGGGGCTATGTCACCCTGGTCAGACTGGACACAAAGCTCCCCTGCACAGGGTGCCAGGGCACCCCTTCTCCCCGGACTTTCTCCTCTCTCCCAGAGCACTCCAGGGAAAAGAAATTCAATCCCTTTAAGGGAGGAGAAAGGGGCGGGCTGTAGAAATATTCGACTGAAAATAACCTTCATGCTAATCTGGGTCCTGACAGCTGCTCTTGAACAGGCGCCAGTTTCCGCTGGTGCCTGGGATCCCTGCAGGGACGAGGTGCCCAAGCCAGGTTCTACCAGCCTGATCCTGCTCCCACTCGCCTAGGACTGTGCTGCGTCCCCAGATCCCTCTGCTGCACCCCTGCTTTCCTCCCTCCACTCATCTCCGTCCCCTCTCTCCCCACAGCTCCTGCTGCAGCCTCCCAGTCCTCTATCACCCACAAGGGCAACCTGGGGTAGCTCACCTGTGAAGGTTAGGGTTCTCCACCCCTGCTAGCCTTGGGTGATGGAACCATCCTTTTCACAGAATTAAGGCCCATTTCCTGCAAGGCAGTAGACTGTGGTGTCCCTGGTGGGCCAAGGAAGACTCTTTTCCTGCAGCTATCAGCTGCAGATGGGATATGTCATCCCATGCCACCTCGCTGCTGGGCAGCTGTCAGAGCTGTCCCCTCTGGCAAGCTGGGCTGGGCTCTGTGCCTCTTCCCAAACACTTCAGATCACTCTGTTCCACAGCACAGACTGGGAGCACTAGTGAGGCTGTGGTAGTGCAGAAAGTAATGGATTGCCACAATGCAGCCCATGTCCCCAAGCTGAGCCCTCCCACTACCCATTGTAGCAGAGCTAAGCTGTCTCTCTGCCTCCAGACAGTGTTTTCTGCCTTCCTCTTCCTTGGACCCTACAGACATAGTGGTTTCTAAAGCAGAGTTTTTTGACCAGGTTCTCCCTTCCCAGAGGGCACAAGAGAAGAGCAGAATAAGGCTCCCTCTGCAAGCAGGGCTGTTCTCAGTCAGGCACACCAATGGGATCGACAGCAGAAAGAGAATCTTGGTAGAGCTCCTCTTTGCTCTTCATAGTGTGGCACCACTTGTAGCCTGCAGGTCTGATACGTTTAATGAACAGGCTGGACCATTGTAGGAGACAGGCACTATTTGATGGCAGGTGCACTCATCCCAGACCACACACCTGGTTTGTATCAGAGTTGCCCCCAGAGCTACGTGAGGACGGATGAGGACTCTGCCCCCTCAAGGAAAATGCAGTCCCTCCACAAAGTCAAGACCAAGCACTCTCATCATTCCACAAGCAAAGTCTCTCATTTCCTATGCACATCTGTTCTGCCTCAGCTGTTTTTCCCCTGTAAGACATCTGGTTTTGCCATCAGACCATCCCCAGATGCCCTTAGCAATGTGAGCAAACCCCAGTTCCTTCTCTGATGAGCCTGTATGGGCTCCTGCTGCTCTCAAATTGAAGCTGGAAATCCCTGTCAATGCCCTTTCTTCTCAGCAAGTTCCCCTGTGCTTGCAGCATCTGGCTGCTGCCTCTGCTCCTCAGGCCAGCTGAGCCCTGCATCCTGCTCCTGCCAGAGGCTGAGCCTGACTGAAGTTCTACCCAGCTCTCCAACACCAGGGCTCCAGTGATAAGGAGTGACCCAAAGCACCAGGGCTGTCCTGGATGCTGAAGTGACTTTTTCTCTGACCGGTTGTATGCCATGATGCCTAACTTCTGCCCCAGGTACAAGCACACCGCTTTCAGCTTTGTCTTTCTCTACAAAGGGGCAGCAGCACCCAAGACCCATCTTCATGCCTGGGTGGGGAAGAAGGTGCAGATCTCTTCCTGTGCTGCATTAAAGCTCCCACCTCTCTCTGGCTGTGGCCTGAAGTCCAACCCCCTCTCAGCTGTGGCTGAATTCACCCTCCTTGAACATTGGTGACCAGACTCATACACAGTAGTCCCGTTTAGTTTTATTCTTGTTTCATATCTTTACAGAAAATGGCACATAAATCACAGATGCTGGATGACTAGAAGTTGTTACAGCTCCATATCTCAAACACCTCAATACTGAATTCTTTTCTCACTGTATATACATTATTTACACACCATGGGCTATCATCTAACACGTCAAAAGACCAGGGGACAAAGACAAACAGGGGCTGGATGGAGGGGCTGAACCTTTGACAGAAGAAAATACAGTAGCTCTGGGGAAAGGGTGCTCACAGCTGAAAGTAGGACAGAAAAGGTCACCTGGAAGTCACTGTCCTATGGCTTTTGGGGAAGGGAATAGCGCCTTACTGAGATGGGAAGGTGATGGTACCACGGAGCAGGTTTGGCTGTGTGGGTGTGTGTGCTTGCGTGAGGCCAGCTGGGAGATGTATGTACACATTATGGGAGGTATCTGGGTGGATGTGCATGGCTGTCATTCCCTTTAACACTCAGAGGGCGAGCTGGACAAATTTAATTCAGTAAATACATTGGGTGGATGTTGTTGTCTCACCTGGAATAATGTATTCAGTAAACAAATCCACTGTTCGGCCCCTCTGCAGGGTGCAGGACTTTGGCGTTTGGGGCATTACTCCATGATGCCGGCTGTGGTGGCCAGCTCCGAGGGGCTGGGGCTACCTTGAGGTGCTGGATGGGACCAGGGTGTCACACCCATGGAGTAGACCTGCCTCTTCCTGCTAAATAGAGGCAAAACTCAACCACTCTAAAGCTGCAGCCCCGTCCCAGTAGACCCCAGTGCTGGGCAGGGAGAGATGGGTAGAAGGTGCAAACCACCCTGGACAGAGTCACCATCTCATGCAAACACTGGCATGGCCTCGACCCACTGCAGCCTGGGCCAGGGGCAGAAATGATGGCCAGGAGGAGGTGGCGGGTCTGCCTGGGACAGGGATGGGGTGCCAGGGGAAGTGGCCCAGGGAAGCACTGGGGAGAGACCTGTGTCAAGGAGGGGCATGGTAGCAGGGGACAGGCTCACTCCACGATGGCAGACGGGGGCTGGGGCTGGAGGAGGAGGAGGAGAGTGTCCCAGAGCTGGTCACGAGGCCAGAGGGTCCCAGAGCCTCAGTGTCCTTTTGGGTGGCAACGATGATGGGACACTTCCTGGTCCCCCAAAAGGAAGGGGTTGAGGGGGTTGAGGAAGGCCCAGCGGGGCGGGGGAGCGAGGGGCAGGGGTATGCTGGAGGGAGGGCAGGCATGGGGGGCACCCCTGGCAGGCAGCCCCGAACATGGAGACCAGGACCCTGCTCCCTGGGCTGGGGGGTCTGGCAGTCCGAGGGGCAACGCAGCCCCCGGAGGACACAGTGTCTGTTGGGGCTGGCTTCCGCCACCTCTTCTCCCCCCTAGATCAGCTTCTCTTCTTTCTGCGATGAGTTCAGCTTCTCCGTCTGTCTCTCATCCTCTGCCACTGCCGCCTCCTCCCCTGCCTCCGCCTTCCTGCCCGGGGCCGGGGCGTCCCCGGTGATGGTCCCCAGGACTTTGGTGCTGTGCTCCTGAGCTTTGGCCCTGAGGGCGGCAATGCTGTTTTCTCTCAGTTCCTCCTGGGAAATGGTGGTTTTGGGATCCGGGCCCCTCTCTTCCTTGTCACCCTTGTCAAGCTTGGGCAGAGCCTGGCGCTCCACCTCCGTCTTCCTCCCCGCCTCAGCCGCTGCCTCCAGAGACTTTTTGTGCATCCCTAAAAAGAATTGTTGGTATTCGGGTTTAGAAAAGCGCCTGGGCATGGGAAAGCCATCTTGAACTGAAAACAGCAAAGATAAAGAGAGGCCAGAATTAAGGAAAAGCAGAAACCCTCGCTCCACGCAGCAGTCACGGCGAGCCGCTCGCCCTGGCCCCCGCGCAAGGGCAGCCCCAGGCAAGGCAGCTCTATGTCCTCGGGGCTGCCCACAAAGGTCTATAGTTATTCTCCCCTTCATTTCTCTCTGTGAACCTAAAGCTAGCTTGTCCCCGCATGGGCATGAGGGTCTGAGACAGTGATACAATTGCCTGAGCTTCACCGAGGCCGGGGAGGGAGATCCCCCATTGCCTATTCCTGTTATTAACCCACTCCTCACACAACCCACCCCTCTGCCTCTCAGTTTCACACAGAGAGAAGGACAGTTCAGCCCGTTGTCAAGATGCCAGACTCTAGTTTTGGGGCAGAACCAGCCTGAAAGGTGAGAAAGCAGGAAGCAAAGAGCAGGAGCATGGTAAGGTAGCTCCTACCTCCATGTCTGCACAGAAAACCAAGCAAAGCCAAGCAGAAATATACCTCCCCCAGGTGGTGAGAGCAGGAGGAGGCAGAAGCATGTTCCCCCTGGGACTTGCACAAGGAGAGCGCATTTGTGGGTCCCGGCACCCCACAAAGCATCATGGGGCTGGCAGAGTGGGACAATATGCTTTGGGCAAGGGTTGGAGCCCCTGTGCCAGGTCTGGGCACAAGGGATGCCCACGCCACAGGAGTCAAAGGTTAATATCAGCCTGAGCATAGGGAGCAAATTCCTGCCCTGGGCAGATCCTGCAGGTCAAGATCCAAGGACCAGCATGGATTTGGGATGAGTGATAAGACCCTATTGATGAGGGCCTTGAGGATGGTGGGGTGGAGGGCAGCAGAGTGAGGGGACCTTGCCCTGCTGCCCTCCACCCATGTTTTCAACACAGCTCTGTTTTTTTTTCTCACATCCCCCCCTACTTCGTGTCAACCCACTTGTCATCCCCCATGAAGGTGGCTGACTCTTACCCAGGAGCCAAGGGGCGCAGGACTCCATGATGCCATCCTTGGCAGACTTGAGGATGGACTCGGGCAGGGGGATGGAGTGACGCACCATGGCACCGTAGAGACCATACTCAGCCATCACGCTGCTCCTGCCCCAGCACTTCTCCCTTTTTCGCCATTTGGCCCGGCGGTTCTGAAACCAAACCTGGGGGGGGGAGCGACAAGAAGGAATATGGGGGATTTTGGGGGGGAGAAGGTGTGTCAGTCCCCTTCCTGCATGGGAACACACATGTGCTTGTGCAGCAGGATGAATGCAGATGTGTGGATGCTCATCCCAAAAGCACTGTGACCTCTTTCCCCACACAGCAGCCACTGGGTATCTCTCCCTCCCTCCCCTGCAGGAGAGGCGAGGGCCAAGTGTGAGAGCAGGTCCCATCCCTCTCCGCAGGATGTAATTAATTTGCCATCGCAGCATCTTTTCCTAGTGGCTTTTGGCTCTCGTGCCTGGGATTTTCTTTCATTATTTAGTGGGTGC
>VZRU01013351.1:120620-131075 GCA_013398155.1 Pedionomus torquatus
AAATCTATTAGCGCTCTCTCTCCGATTTCCATTCCTCTTGTCTCCCTCACCCTCCTCCCTCCCTGGCTCCCCTCCCTTCCTGCCGAGCAGAGGCATCAGCTTTAGATGAAAAATTGCTCGAGGTCTATTCAGAAGGAGGCAAAGGAAGAGTCAGCCCCAGGGGCAGCCCAGGCCTGATTGAAAAATAAGTTAATTTCAGTTTGAATCGATGGGCCTCAGGCACTGAAATATCACGGGAAATTAAAGCAGCTGGTCCCCAGGGAACCACGCCATTGACCTGCGCTAATTAATGCCATGGAGTTACCAGGCCCCTCTCCTAGAGGCAGCCCCTCCCTCCCCGCGGACACCCCAAACACCTCCTCATTTAACTAATTAGACTCACAGAAAATTGGGTGTTAATTTGTTTAGGATTTTTTTTTCTTTTCTATGCTTTTTCCCTCCCTTTCCCGGAAAGTACACGGCAGAATGGAAATGAATGGTGGGGTCTCGCTGGCAGATGGATGCTCGGGGTCACTCCGCAATCTTCTCCGACTTGATTGCTTGATTAGGTCGTTAGCACATTAAAAAAAAAAATTGCTTGCCGTCTGGCGCTGGCCTGATGAGTGGGATGAGGCGGGAATCGCCTGGGTAATTTATCTTTTTATACTGCAAAGAATTTGATTTCAATCTGCAGATATATGGAGGTGCCTTTGACACCTGTTTAACATTACAGTGCTGACAGCTTAACCCTCTCTTGTCCCCACCGCCCATAGCCATGAGGGAGCTCAGGCTGCAGTGGGGAGCCCTGGAGGACTGGGGCAGACCCCCAGCTATGCTGTGGGGACCACGAGACTGATGCTGTGGAGTGATGTTCTGCTCTCAGCTGGCAAGGCAAGCTCACCTCCTCTACCTCTGCAGAGGGGAACTGCCCAGCAGGGAAGCCTTACGGGGACAGAGCCACAGTGTAGGCGGGTGGCTTGCTAGCACTGGTGACAGTTCCTGGGAGCTGGGCTGTCCTGCCCCCACAGAAAGTGGGGATCTACAGGGTGAGTGGGGTGGTGGTCCCAGCTGCTGTGATCCCAGCTTCTCCCAGCAGAAGACACTCTGTGCAAATCAGAGGGGATTTTACAGCCAGGCTGCTTCACTGTACATGCCACCTCCTCTGAATGATAAACAGTCTGATTTACACTTTCATACTGCTGATATGTAACCCCTGGACTGTACACATCCCTAGATGGCTGTGAATCCACCAGGGCCTAAGCAAGGGCCCTCAGAAGTGCACAGCTTCCTCTCTCCGTGGGTCCCCCATACCTGCATGACATACAGTGCTTGGTGGTGCAGTCAGCAGGATACTGGCAGGGTCTCTCACTCCAGCCCAGCTCTCCTCCCACTTCCAGAGCCCAGAGGGCAGAGCTGGAGGGGACTGGCTCATTCCCTCTCCAGCCTCAACACAAGCCCCTGTGGCTCCTCCTCACCCACCAGACTAGGGTGGCAGGGCAGACTCCACACCTCCATGTTGTGGTGGGCAGCTTGACCCACCAGGGCCAGGACAGGGATCCTGCCTATTCTGCCCTGGATAAACCATAATCAAAGTTATGTCCTTCCCTGCAGAGCTCCTCTCTGTTTCCCTTGGCTTCAAGGAGAAATTCCTTCACAACCCAAGGGCAGGTGACTGCATTTGCCTTGGTTTGGGGCTGCAGCAACACCCTTCCATGTACCCAGAGGGCTTGCAGGACTCAGCTCTGAACAGCTGTTTTGTTACCAGTTGCCACATCTGGGATCTTAGCCAGAAATAAGTTTTTCCATCAAGTACCAAATGGGCAACTTTTTAAACTCTCCTCAATCCTCTTTTATCCAGGTGACTCTTCACTGATGCTCTTACCACCACTCCCTTTGCCCTGCCTCCTGCCCTGATGTCCCAGATGTCTCACCACCACCACCCTCACGCACCCCTGCCCTTCTCTCTGGCCAGGTCTCAGCCTGTCCCAGTGTTGCCCACTGCCACCAAACCTGCTGCCCTGGAGCATCCCTTCTCCCACAGCAAAGCCACGCAAATGCTGGAGCCAGCAGAAGCTTTGCCAGCTAGCAGCCCAGTTTGGACTAGAGCCGGTAGAAATATTTCAATCAAAATAAATGCTGATTCAATCACACAGAAATAAACTGCATCCGGCCACTGGAAGCGTAATCAAAATTATCTATGGCTTTCTTCTGAATGCTGTATTTTAATCTCAGGCACCTAAGACATGTAAAATCTATGCTTTAAAGCCAAATAAAAAAATCAAAGTGAATCAACACCTCAGTAAGATCATTCTGAGATTTCCTAAACCAATTTTTGTCATTTAATGGGAATTTCCTCTTGGTTTTGACTAGGAAAAAGGGAAGTTTGAAATCCCAGAATTTCTACCAGAACAGAAATCTGGAGGACTAGCTTTCATACCAGGAGCCATATCTTCATCTTGGGCATGAAGTTGAGTAAAACTAGCAGCACTCAGTACTGAACATTGCTAGAATCAGACCCCAGCTCATCACCTCTGCCACAAGCCCATCCTGAGGAACATGGAGGGAAGAGCTCCAGCATGGCACTGGCAGCCCTCATGCTATTCCAGATCAGCAGAATTATTCCCTGTGGCCCAGCCTCAGGATGTTTCCTTCATTCTGATGGCTCCATTAGTGGGAATTTCTTCTGGGAGAAGATCTCCCTACTTTCTTCAAATTTCTTGATATGTTACAAAACTTTTCCTGTGCCTTGATTCCGAGCTGAATTGCACACCGGTTTTAGCAATTTGGAGGTATTTTTGGCCATGTTGGTACACCAGCCACAACTTTCAAATATGCAGTTATTTATTATTGGCACCTCACTTTTCCTGGAGAAGGCTTTACCCTTGCATTCACACCCTTACATTTACTCACCATTTTGTTATTCTATGTCTTCTTTGGCTGCTTGTTGTCTTTGGTTGGAGATATCTACTCTACAACTTCCTCCAACTATGTAAAATTCAGTCTCCTTCAAGAAACATTTAGGTCTGGCCACATTTCCTCTTGTCCCTTCCCATCAGGTGGATCAGCTCAGCTTTGTGTAATGCTTTGTTGACGTGGCCATGTGCCACACACCTTCCTTCTCGCTTGCTTTCATCTCTCTCACCCCACTGGGCACATCACATGGACCCTGTCTCCTCCAAGAGCAGACGCAGCCTATGGACCAAGACAACAGCAAATGCCGGCACCTTCAGTGTCATCTCTTGAAGCCTTGTTCCATGTGTCTGTTCTTCTCAGGCCCTCCTACCAAAATCAGCAGTACTGCAAAACCTTATAAACAGGGATATTTCTAAACTTCATCATCATCTAATTCATACCCTTGGTGCCTGCTGTCCAAAGCAGTAAAACTGGAGGAACTCTGTGCTCAGCCACAGGGCTGCAGCGTTTTGGAGTCAAGACAGGCAAGGTTATTCTTGCCAGTTTCCTCCTCTGAATCACAAATGATGACCGATGCTTCTTCGGGTTATTGATGATGCAGAAAAGCAAAATTGTAGTAGGAGGAATCTCTCATCTTGCAAAGGGACGTGAGACGCAATGTGTCCTTGTTATCCGCATTCATCATATTAGTTAGTTTGTTTACCTAATCACCCTCTGAAACATTGTCTGCTGGAGAGAGAAATCTCCCCAAAGTTGGCTGTGAGCCAGGAATCTGAATTAGCAAAGGGATATTTTAAGGCATCTAGGGTGTTACTGTCTATTGTTCCTGTATTGTTTCAACATAACATTCTCACTGGTTACACTCATTGTCTTGGCTGCTGCTTTCCAAGCTGGGGCACACAGGCGGGAGAATTGGTAGTGGCTTTTTTTGTCTTTCTAGTTAAAAAATGTTATTTTCCCTGCTCAAGCGTGCCTTATCTCTTAAAGTAAAACTCCAGGCTAGATAATGGAGAATTTTTGCTTTCCCAGATCTCACATACCACCTTTGACATAGCATTTCAAACAGGGGTCTTTAGAGAAACAGGCTTTGTGAAGCCCAAGGTGGTCCCAGCCCAAAGCATTGATGCTGAAATGTCCACTAGATGGCCACAAGCAAATGCTCGTCCACGCACGAACAGGCAGATACACCGGCACTCGCCCCACTGACACCTGCCTTTGCCAGGCTGTGGGGTGCAGCCACACACGGCTATTGGCAAGTCAGCAACTAAGACAAGGGACAAAATGCCCAACTTCCCCCAGCAGCAAAGCTGAGAGCATCTCCCCCACCCATGGACTAACAGACATCTCTTCTTTGCTCTCTGACAATTCCCCTGGCACAAACCTACAGCTTTGGGGAGCCAGATTGTTGCTCTGTATGACCTCGGCAAAGAACTCACTTCTATACTGAGTTCTTCAAGAGAGGATGCAACAGAGGAATCATGTCCTGCCCAGCAAGGAAGCCTATGAGCTTTCTGGACTTCTCCTGTGGCATTGCCTTGGGTTGTAATCCCCTGCCATGGTCCCACCTGACATGATGATGCTGATGGCATTCTGACCCAACACACTCATGTCCATCCACCACACTATTCTTCTCGGGATCCAGCCACTTCAGGCTGAACCATGCAGAAGTTGAACTTCTCCCGTTCATCCTCCAGATCTCTTCCCTCTATATCATTTACTGCCGTAGGAAACACCCAGCCATGCACACCACCCCCCCTGTTGTTATTTACATCCCATTCCCCACTACTCTGCTCTGGACTGATCCTGTCACCTCACTGTGTGCACAGCAAAGCATTGGCACAAAGAAGCTCTGTATCTCAGGGCAAGCTCTTCACACCTCTGCTTTCATACTGGTTACCCCTCTCCTGGACTAGGAAAACCTGGTCAGGCCCACTATCCCCCTTCCAGCAGAATGCTGCTCCTAAAATCATGCCCAATGGCATACCTCTCATTTCCCACCTGAAGCCCTTTGGCAGGTCCACCTGCAGACCAGAGAACACCCGCAGCTCACCTTCACTCCTGGGCCCTGCTGCTGTCTCAGCACTTAGTTCCTCCTGACAACTACACGTCTTTCTTTCTACCTTCTTGCTTTCCAACCCAAGACTCTACAACAAAGTACTCAAAATGAACAACTCCTCTGAAAAAATAGCAATTTCCTTGTTCTCGTATCAGCCAGTGACCAGAGGCCAGTGGCTCTGACTGGGCCCAACCTGAGAATGTGAGCACTGCAAGGAACGGCCTCATGTCTTCCTTGGAGCGTGTCCCCATCTGTACTCATGGGCCCTGGGGCTTTATATTGAATTGCCACAAGCATGTGAGTTCTGACTGTGTCCTGGGGCTTCTCCAAATCCCTCTCCTGTAGCAATCACCTCAGAAAAGCTTCCAGTCCCCAGGCTGCTGGTGAAGACTGCACTGCTTGAGTAAGCCTGGAAACAGTTTATTGCTGTCTTTTCAAACGTAATGTCAAAATTATTGGCACTGTTTATGGTGACATCACTTTCTATGGCTGGTGTAAAGTGAGTATGAAGTTAAATGAGAGCAGTAAAGGTTGCACATGGGCTGCATGGCTGATTGCAGGACTCATCATCCCTCTTCTTACTAAACACTGTGAAAGAGCTTTCTGATCTCACATTAGACAGGACAATTCCCCTGCACAGCTTGGCAAGAGCCCTTCCTGTTAATAGCTGGAGACATGTCCGACCACTCTGCTAACAGGTCCTACCAAATGTACAGGGATGAGCTGTGAGATGGCACACATTCCTCTCGAGTGAAGACATGATGATTCACCCAACCTTGGGTCTCCTCTCAGCTAACCTAGCATGGGACACACATCGAATATAGGCTCAATATGGCATCCAGCAAAAATACACATGCTATTACCATGCCATCGGTCCTGCTGGCCAAGCCTGCTCTTAAAAGCACTACATGGGCCAAGTAGAGCTACTTGTTACAATTTGTCTGATTTGTGCAGCCAAAACTGTAAAATCCCTCTTGACCAGGGAATATGTCTTAAACTGTGTCCCCCTGGCATACCTGGGGTTTTCACCTGACCTTGACACCTCGTACGATGGCAACACGTGTTCTCACTGGTAACCTTCAAAAAGCGGAGAACTTCATCAAGTGCAGAGCTCTCATCTTGCCCAAAGGAAAACAGGTGTGCACACAATGTGCATGGTAGATATAGTGAGATCAGTGGTCCAGCAAATACTTGTGTGTGCAACACATCTGCACAGCAAATGCATCCCTGAGACATTGACTTCATCCTGGCTAGACCATGATGCCAGCTGACCAGCAGCTTAGCTGGAGCTACAGCTCCATATAGGCTGCCAGATGCTGGGACATGGCAGATAAACTCCAAAATTCCTCTTTTCCTAACATGCTGATTGAAAAACAGGAAAAACATCAGGGTCATGGGTGCACGATAGTCACAGGAAAGCTGTCAAGAATGCACCCATCGTTGTAGTCCACACAAACCCAGGGAGACATTTGTCATTGTCAGAAAGGGTGATACTGCACATCCATCCTTTGGGTGCTCACAATGCCTGGCTCTGTTAACCAAGCTGCTATGCTGCCTGTATCACTTCATTTTTGCCTCCTTTTCCCCTACTAACACTGCTCTGCGGGTCTTCTGCCACAGAGGAAACCTTAGCATCAGTCTTCATAAATATCCATATGCAATGCACTCTGTGAACATGCGGGGACACACTGCATTATCACTTTCACATCAGAGCAAGGCGAGCCAGTGCAGTGGGAGGAGAAGCATCCCAACAACTACTGCAGCTTAGCCTCATCTTTGAGGAGTCAATTGGTTACTTCTAGACCAGGGAGGAGACATAATACCCATGTTTATGAATGTGCAATGTGGGCCTTTATATAAGTCACAGGAAGGTGACCAGGTATAAGCAATGTTTTACTTGCATTCCCTTGCTGTGAAATTAGAGAGAAACACGCAGCTGAAAGCTCTAATAGCTACCAGAGCAAGGTTCAGCCCTGCCTTTGAACAGAAACCCACTGAAACAGAAAGTAGGGAGCAAACTGTGCTTCTCACACCACACAGGTCCTAAACTGAACATCTCTTGCAGCTTCCAGGGCAATGCCCCTCAGAGTAGACAGCACCTCATGCTTTCTCACAGCCTCTGACGAAGGTGGTCTCAGGGAACCACTTTTGCTGTAGAATATTGTAGTAGCAGTGTGTTCTCCAACTCAGTCCCTCTTTTCTCCTCCACAGCAGGATCTGCCAGCCTCATGTGCAAGGAGATCAGGACTAGACTTCTCAACACTCACAAGCTGGTGCAAAACCCAGCTTGTGGAACACCCACAAAGAAGGGCAATGAAAAGGCAGGCAGAGGACGTGTGCACTGCCAGAAAAGACTCAGAAGAACTTGTTGAGATCTATCAGGGTAAAAGATAAACACTGCAGAGAAAAATAGATCCATTAAGAAATAAAGGGGAGAGTAAATTAACCGTGTCTCTAAAGTGCTTGTGTTATTGAACTGTTAAAAAAATCTCTATTCAAAGTCAGGAAAGGAAGAAAACTATATAATAAAGGGTCATTAAAGGAAAACCTGAACATACAACCATCAGATGGTCCCTCTGCCAAGCATCCTAAGGCTGGAGGGGAATTAACTATTGAACTTGGTGGGCTGAACAATTATTGTTTTTAAAATCAGTTGTGAAAAACTGTGATGGTATTAGAAGAGAAAAAAGAAAGTTCATCATTAAAAGGAGTGAATGCAAGTGTTCCCAGCACAGGAACTTTGGGTAGCACTTCCAGAAGAGCTCAAGTGATCGAAGAACTGCAGTGCCCAAGCTAACTCTGAGAAATGTTACCCTTGAACTGCTGTTGTTAAGAAAATAGGGAGATAAATGCCAGGAAAAGTTGTCACAGCTTGGAACCAAGCCTGCAAAGCCATTCCTCATTCTCCTGGCCATGACGGGGAAAGTCTTTGCCAAGGCAGTCCACAACAATGGGCTATGGCACATTTTATTGCCTGCCTGTCTTTCCTCTCACAGGCAATTTAAGTGCCCCAGTACTGAAGGTCTCTGACTCTCAGTCCAAACCATGGAGAGAACAGAGAAGGATTTGTCACTGCAAAGACCCATTTCCCTCCTGGTACTGTGGAGGAGCACACCAAAAAATCACACTGTCCCATAAGCACCTCACAAGGAAGAGAGCAGAAGGCAAAGACAGGCAAGTTTGGGTTTATTTGTTTTTCTGTCCCATTTAGAAAATGGGTCAGTGGCTGAAGCAACTCAGGGACCCAACATCGAGTGACAAAGCATTACCTGGGTATAAAAAATATTCATAATTCTATACCTCCATCTCTACACTAAGAAATACCTTTTAAACTGCACCTACCACCTCGCTGTAGCAGGGTAAATCCCTCAAGCTGGGCAAGCAACCTGCATGGTCCAGCAACAAGCAGGAGAATCCCTACTTGCCGGTAAGCTGAAGAGATGTGGCCGGCTCTCCACTCTCCTTCCTGTCTCCTGCCACATTTTCTTCCTCCGTCCACAGGCACACGGTGTGAGATTTTTCAGACAGTAAGCCCTTTGGGAAGGCTTGACTGGGCCCTTGCTCTCGCCCATCACCCAGCCCCTCTGTTTGCAGCTCTGGTAATTAACTTGTAAACGAAGTTCTAGCACATGGACTGAAAAGGGGCCGTAGATAAAGGGTAATGAAAACACTCCATTACAGAAAGGGCCAAATTAAACAACTCTTAATTGAAAAATGGAAATGAATATGAATTTAGATCAACTAAACAAGCATGTTATTGAAGAGGCAGCAAAGTGGATGAACTCCTCACATACCAATTAAAGACATGGAGGCAGAGACACACCATACGCCACGAGAAACACTCATAATAATATTCTCACCAAGCCAGTAAGTTTGATTAGTTTTATTACTCTCACTTGTACACTTCCTGTGTTTCTAAAAGCATAGGGGAAGTTAATGACAGATCTGATATCACTGTGTCATGGCTTGCCCCAGCACTCAGGAATTTTTGGCAAAGGTAGACAGCATTAACTGCTCAGCTCTATTTCATTATAACTTCTTGCAGGGTTCTTTAAAAAAATAAGATTTGGGAATTGTTGGCTCACACAGCAGCAACACTTTCAGCTTCTCCATCACCTTGGTGGTCTACTTCCAACCACCCTAATCCTTCTGGTAATTTCCCTCCAGCAACACAATCTCTATGAACGTGCTATATAGAGATACAGGTGGGAACCCGCTAGCATTCTGCCTTGTGCTGGGCTTTCTCTCCTAAGTGTGAGAGTCATCCAAAGTTCTATCAAGAATGGCAAGAGTTGAGAGTAACAAGCATAAGCTTAGCAAAACCACCTCCACCACTACTTCCTGCAGCACTAAGAAATCCCTTTGGTAGCCGTTCCAGGCACACATTTAGGAAAGGTCAGCAACTGCATGGAGCAATCATCCCCATTCCACTGACACCATGGGTTTAGGAGCACAATTCAAGTTCCTGCAGTGAGCAGGAAAAGCTGGCTGAGGGGGAGAAGCCAGGCTGCTAAGGCTACGTAAAGCCCATTTTTCCTTCACACGTTCTGTCACGTTTCTTGAGGCGACTCCATGGGTTCACTCCTGAGCTCCTGCTCAAAGCAACACAAGTTCCTCAGCTTTTCCAAATTACATTCACCTCTACATACAGAATGGTTTTGCGAGACTAAAGTAAGGCAAGTCTCTTGTTCTGAAAAAATACTATTAGTACAAATGCTTCCCTCCAAATTATCACCCCTCCTGGCTCCTCCATCTCCATTCAACTCCTAAAGGGCTACACAGCGATGCTGAAATTAAATTCCTGCAGATTGGAAAAAGGGGAACATAAGCCTGATATTCAAAAAAGGGAAAAAAGAGGACCCAGGAAACTATAGGCCAGTCAGTCTCACCTCTGTGCCTGGCAAGATCATGGAGCAGATCCTGCTGGAGTTTCTGCTAAGGCACATGGAAAATAAGGTGACTGGAGACAGCCAACACGGCTTCTCCAAGGGCAAATCCTGCCTGACAAATCTGATGGCCTTCTATGATACTGCCACAAACTTGGTGGACAGAGGCAGAGCAATGGATGTCATCTACCTGGACTTATGCAAAGCATTGGACACTGTCCCATGTGACATCCTTGTCCCAAATTGGAAAGTTCGATGGATGGACCACTTGATGGATAAGGAACTGGCTGGGTGGCCGCACTCAAAGGGTTGTGGTCAATGGATTAATGTCCAAGTGGCAGCCGTTGACGAGTGGTGTTCCTCAGGGGCCGCTACTGGGACCAGTGTTATTTAACATCTTTGTCAGGGACATGGACAGTGGGATGCTGAATGCACCCTCAGCAAGTTTGCCAATGACACCAAGCTTGGTGATGTGGTTGACACGCTGGAGGGAAGGGATGCAATCCAGAGGGACCTGGACAGGCTTGAGAGGTGGGCTAATGCAACTTGCATGAAGTTCAACCAAGCCGAGTGCAAGATCCTGCACCTGGGACGTGGCAATCCCAGGCACAAATACAGGTT
>VZRU01013351.1:142294-158256 GCA_013398155.1 Pedionomus torquatus
CCGGCCCCGCTGCGCCTCCAGCCCTGCTGGGGAGGTGGGGTTAAGGAGGGATGGATGGATGGAGGCACCCGTGCTTTCGGAAACACTGCTCCAGCCTGGCCAGGAAAGGTGCGGGGCACCTTCTGTCCCCAAGGAGAGAGAAGCACAAAACAGCCGTGTAGGGAAACACCGGTGTTGCCAGCTTTCCTGCTCATCTTGTACTCTGAGATGCTCAGCAGGGAAATAAGGGCGCACGGAGGAAATTTAAGGATTAAAGCCAAGCAGTATTCCTTGAATGTGTAGAGCTGGAGGCATTGCATGTTGGAGAAACATACAGCTTCATGTCATCAGAGGTGGTGAAGTAGCTGCTTGGACTCTTTAGACACCCCTGCCCACGAGCGTGATTTCTGAGCCACACAGTTCTTCGGTAACTGAGAGCAACTTTCACCACCCATGGGCAAGATACAGCACCAGCCCTACCCCCAACCACAGGCATTAAATTCGGAGAAAATTTAAGGCATCCCCTGTTTCACTCAGCCTGAGGCACAAGCTCAGCCACATCATATGCTTTCATAGTTGTAAAGTCTACAGCCACTTTAGGTCTCCTCATAGAGGCCAATTAACCAACGAGACACCAAGCTGGGGTTGGGACTGCAGCTCCAGATCGGGACCAAAAGCCTATCTTCCACCTCAGCTCTGAAGGGAAGCATTTCCCCATTTCTCCTCTTCTCAGCTTTGCAGGCCTCTGGGTGGTCCATCAGGACAAGCAGCTCCTGTCACTCTCTGAAGGCGAGGCTTTCCTGATCTCTGGAGATCTCTGCAGTCCCCCCCCCAGTGGGTGATGGTACAGCAAGGGTGACGAACTGCCTCAGAAACTGAGGAGATCTGTCCAGGATGGACACAGATTTTTTTTTTTTTTTTTTTTTTTGACTGCCCATGGACCATCTCCTGCATACACTGGGAATTCAGAGCCCTGGCCTGCCAAGGGTTTGGGCTGCTGCAGATACTGGATATCATGACTTTCCTGAGCAAATCAAGGGCACCTCCATCCCAAAGGCAATATTGCTGAGGCTGTCTCCTGTCAGAGCTGTGAGGGAATCATGTACTGACTTGATGTTTCAGATAGTCCCAGCCATGACTATAAAGCAACTCATGTCTCCACAGTGATGAAAATGCTTTCTAAGAAGTGAATGAAGGCTGCCAGGGAGCTGCCAGGGCCAGCTGCTCCATAAAGCACAGGGATCTGGGAGACAAGTGTGATAACAACCAACGGGGCAGGATTCCCCCAGCCAGGTCTCTGTCTCACCGTGCCTGAGCAAGGCAAGTAGAGCAGTCCGTGGGCAGCAGCCAGGATCAGCCACCAGTCCAGATGACCAGAAAAGTTGGTGGGGATGAGGCAGATCCTGCTTCAAGCTGGGAAGTCAGGTTCCCAGGTGGGGACCCAGATGAGTGGGCTGCATAGCGAGGTACAGGCATGGGTTAAGGGGGTTCAGGCAGGAGCCAGGGATGAGCCTTGGCTTAAAAACAGCTGCTGAGCAAAGGAGGGGGGATCCCCTACTGAGGCTCCCTCCAGGTTTTTCCTAACAGCATGAAGGGGCCAGCTTCACTGCTAGAAGGTGGGGAAGCTGTCCTATAGGTCCTGACAGGGTTGCCATGAGCCATCCTACCTCCTCAAACCTTGGTTGTGACTTGCCTGTGTTAGCTGATGCATAGTTTGCCCTCTGTCCCATGACAGTGGGGCTCCCCAGGTATAGTACGCAATTTCCTACCCCAGCATTCAGCCCAGAGTTATACAAACCCTGTCTCAGCATGACTGGGTCTGTTAAGGCAAAAATTCAAGCTATGAGGTTGCCAATAAATTATTCAGGGCTTTATTCTGATTATTCCTTTAATTCTCAAGTTCTCCAGCAACTGATTCAAATTTCTCCAGAAACATTTCCTCCCTGAATCTCTGATTCAGGTCTGCATTATCTGGCTTACAGGTCTCCAAGCCGCAGTCTGCTGCAGAACTAAGACCACCAGGTCTGAAGCCTTCTGAAATGTTGCAACTACCTCTGTTTGGTTCCAGCATCAGTGTGAGGAGGTGCACACTGTGGCTCTGCGTAAAGACCTGCCCAGGGCTCACACAGGGTGTAGAGATACAGAGGGGCTGCTTCCCAACTTGAGCCCATGTTCTCATCGCTCTTCATGCACCACCCTTCCTCCTCTTTTTCCTTCAGACCTGGCTCTGCATCCCTACCCAAGGGCAGGTACAGGCGCATGAGATATTCAAGTATAACAACACTTTCTAGCTCAAGCAGTACTGCCACAGAGCCCAACTTGAAAAGCCCAGCAGACCTTGTCAGCCTGAGGTCCACTCTACAACCTGTGTCACCTCTGTCATTTTGTGCCTCCTTGACTGGTAGTTTGAAACAAGCACCATAGTTCATACAGAGCTGGTGCTCCGAGCAGTGCCAGGCTGTAGAGGTATGGACATAGGGTCTTGCTGGTATGTACTGGAGTTTCTTGGGGCTTTGCACTGATGCCCTGCATATCTTCACCCCCGTTTCCCCTGGGGGTGCTGGAGGGCCTTCCATTCTTCCATCCATGCCTCCAAAGCAGTGAGGACAGCTCTGTCCCTCTCTGTCAAGTTCTTTGTGAGTCTCTGGTCCCTGAGCTGCAAAACTCAGTGCTTGGCTGTCTGCTCTTCAGTACACCTCTTTTTCCTCTGTGCCTCTCTCCAAGCTTTTGTGATTAGGAAACTGAACCTGTACTTCAATACTTACTTATATTTCAGTATCTCTGTGAGTAACTTTGGGCAACATTTTCAACCTGTCTTGACCAGAAGAAATTCTGGCTTTATTTGATCTTTCCTCAGCTAAATGGCTCAGATGCTCTCCTGGGGAGAAGAACCTCAGCAACCTCAGATATTCTCACGTTTTCCTGATCCAGCTCATCCTTTGCCTTCTTCCATCATTCTTCTGCATTATTCCAGGTGATGAACTTTTCCACCTCTCCCATTGCTGTTTGCAAATCTGTCCTTCATCCAGAGCATACATATTGGGCTGACCTGGTTCTTCATCCAGTCTTGACTTTCTTCCAGCCTCCTTCTCTGTCCATGGACATTCTGAATCCCAATAGAAGCAATGTTTGTCATCCCCCGCTCTGTCTGCAAAGAAGTGTCACTTCTCCTCCATTTCTATCACATAAGTGTGTTGTCTGTCATTTCTTTCAGCACCTGGTTCAAAGCTGCCTTGCCCTTTGTTTAGATAAACCTCAGTGGGTTCACACCAACAGGTCGCAGACCTGGTCTCCTGTGCTCTTCCATCTCCTCTACAATGGCAGCACAGCCTCTCTTGTCTTGATCTCTTTTGCATGTTCTCCCAGTGGAAGTGGCCACACAGTTCCTGTCCATGCCCTGCCTATCTCCTTTCAAATCCTATATGGGGAAAAATAATTTGAATAAAAGTCTCTCTCAGTACATTTTTATTTTAGCTGTGTTCTTTAACTTTGAGGAGCACTGGTGATCTACTGAAGTCGCAGGCATCGGGCATTTTCACATTATCCTTCCACCATATGTTGCACTGTAGATGGATATAGGACATGATAACGCTAATATTGCAAGAACAAACACTTGCTGTATTAATAAAAACTGCTGAGACACAAAGAGTGACAAGATCTACCTACCCACAGATGCTGTAGATTCTCTCTGTCACATAAAGTCTTCAAATCAAGGCTGAAAGGCTTTTTAAGAGCTGATCTATAACTCACCCAGCAGCTATTGGCCTGATGCAGAAATTATCTGGTGAAGTCTGTAGCTTACTGAGGTTCAGGATAGAAGGTTGTAATGCCCTAAAATCTTGGACTCCATGAAGTTCTTGTTGTCTGTTAGATACATCCTTTCTTTTAAAAAAAGCCTTCACATGTAAGAAGCTTCTGATGTCTATTCCAGTGTCCTGTTGAACATATCTTTTTCTTTACCTGTCAGTATATTGATTTCTAAATAATCACTGGAGATACAAAGTACATGATGACAAGGAGATTATGGCACCTGTCATGCCCATTGCTAAATGCTCTCAGATGGCAGCTGCTGGCTGAGTAACTGCAGCCCTGAGCAGACCCCTCTGCTTCTCTCAACTGTGATTTATCCTGGTAGTTTTGGCACGTCTTAACCCCTGGGTAAAATTCTTACCCTGCTGAAGCCAACGGGACCTCAGTCACTGGTGCTGAACAGAACTAGGATTTCACTCTGCACAGCACTTCTTCTGGTATTTTCCTTTTTTTCCATTAAACCTCATCTTCTCCCCTGACTGAGGCACATCCGTATTTCTCCTGTTGTTTCTCTCCTGCGGCTGAGCACCTCGATTCATCCCACATGGAGCATCCAGGTGCCACAACTCAACCACACCACACCACACCAGAGGCCATTATTCTGTCCTGTGATTTTTCTGTGACAAGAACAGAACAACTCATGATGTGTTTCCTCCGGTGTCTTTCAGCTTGAGACATCAGGCAGCTCGGCCCAGCTCAGGACGAGGACTTAGGCACCGTCTTTTCTGCATGGGGCTGCTGAGGCGCAAGGGCTGGACTCCAAGGCTTTCTGTCAGCTGAGTATACCGGTTACCTGTGAATCAGAGGGAAAAATTTTAACTCTTTGGGCCAATCTGGAGTGGGTACTGCATGTCAGGGCCCCATCACGTGATCCCACCTCCCCTCTCTGACAGTGGGCAGTGCTGGATGGGACAATACCGGAGGTTCCTTACCACTCTTCCCCAGCCCCTAAAATAAAAGAGAATAATACGCAATGAATAAATATTTCTATCTCCTTTTGGAAGAAGCTTGCTAAAAGTGATTTTATACCAAGCTAGACCCATAGTTTGGACGTGCTTTCAACTGTTCTGGAGCAACCAAGCTTATTTTTGTTCAATCCGTTTCAAGAGCTTCTGGTGTGTGGATTCATTAGAAAGTAACAGAGCGACCAGACACGGGCTGTACCAGGGTGCAAGCAGGTGGACCAAAATCTGTTCAGTGGAGAGAACTTTAAAGGCAGCTAAAATGAGACACTGGAAAGTAACAATGCTTGACCTGGACATCCTAAACAAAGCTGCCATGAATGCATATAAAGAATAGCTTGATCCACTGTGACTCTCCCACCTCATTACCCATTTAATTCTAATACTAATTTTTGGGTGAGGATGTCCTGCTCAGTTCTAAATAATGTTTTGGCCTATAAATAAATACCACAGGTACATTATACTCTGTGCCAAAGGATTTTCTCTGACGTGTTGTCACACGATAGTTGTGAACTATTACGGGTTCCCTTTTCTCGGTTTGTGAGAATTAGGAAATTTGGGGATCACTTTGATGCCCTTAACATCATCAGGTGACAAAATAGTCCATCTTGCTTAAAGAAAAGTGAAAGTGAGGAGGGGGTTGGGGGAGTTGGGGGTGGAATCCAGGGAGATCTGGTTTTGTTTCAGGGCACAGAGGAAAATAAACATATGGGAAAATATTACTAGACCCAGCTTCTGCCCATCAGTGAGTGTCCATACTCAGAACAGTATAAAGGATAGAAGCAAGTATCTAAAGCACCTTTCTAGCCAGTCCATGGCCCAGGTCCTACCCTGCTCTACCTGTCCTGGGCATTGAGAGTCAGGACAGATCTTACCTGCAGAATTGGATCAAAAATCTTAAAATTACAAAGTGAACGTAAAATGATGCTGTGAAATCTAGGCAGCCTGAAGCTCCAGCACTGTAGAGAACTGCTCCTGTTCATATCACACATTGCTAATGGGAACAATTCAAATTTCAATCTTTCTCACTTTGGAAACAAGTTTATGTTTCATAGCAGAAGGAGAATTCTGAGCAGGTAAAAGCTTGTTCCTATGGATTTACCAGATGTCTTTAATGAAGTAGATTGTGAAGGAACTCGGTATCTTCCCAGCTTTGGCAAATGTGCTTGGCTATAACCCATTGCAAACAGCACCTTGCCTGGGAGTGTGCCATGGGCTGGATTTTGACTTGCAGCTGTAATGTTGGGAAGAAGTACCCCTGGTGGGATTTTTCCCTCCAGTGCACCCACAAAGAGGTTGGGGTTTCCCAAGCTGGGGCACACAGACAATCTAACAAGATGGGGGCACCAACTGCAACCTTCCTCCCTGCAGCTGGTGCCTATGGAGACCCTGTGTGAGGCAGCAGGGTACTGCAGCAGCCCCCACCAACTGCTGTGGTGCTGCCCTTCCCCACATCCATGCCCCTGCCACAGGGTCCTGCCCCATCCTGTGGGGCCAGAGCACAGGTCACGTCTGGGAGCTGCTTTCCCATATGCAGGGTGTGAAGCCATGGGCAGAGGCACTGTGGCCAGGACATTGAGTCTCTCCGGGTAGGGGGCTTGAGAGGGCATTGTGCCCCAGCAGCAGTGGTGACAGATTTTCTCTCTGCTTTGCTTCACCCCTTTGGAGCTGCTCAGGTAGCAGATAAAGAGAAGAAACTCACAGGTCCTCTGCTAGGGGTTTCTGTGCTCAACATAACCACCATCTCCTCCTCGCAGGATGCAGTAAGTTAGGTTTCCAGATCCCAGAGATGGCTTTGCCCAGGGACACCAGCTCAGTGAGCTCCTTGGGAACCTTCCTTCTCAGCAGGGTGCTCCCACAGATGGTTATCACCCAGGTCCCAAGCTGGGTACTCTGCCATGCCCAGAATGAGTGCAGGGAGCACTGGGAGCTGCCACAACATGTTACAAGCTCTGGACCACAGCAGAATCCTACATCCAAACTCAAGATTGTGGGTGGACCAGAGACATCCTGGGCCCATGGCATCAGCTGGGGCAGGGATGCTGGGGCCAGAGGCAATTATTTGGAAGATGAGGGCTGGTGTAATCTCAGATGCACATGCGTTTAGAGTTGCAGTGCAGGGCCATGGCAAAACATGGCCAAAAACTGCCCCTGGGAGGTAGGGTCAGGAGCAAAATTTCTTCTCCACAGGTACTCAGCATCACATCTTGCCTTTCCCTGTATCCAAAGAGGCTGCATAAACCCCTGCATACCAAGAAGGACCAAGACCGTCCAGTGGCCTCCTTACTCAGAACCCTTTTAGGAGGGATTTTAATTCGTGTAAATGAGTGTTTTTAATTTGTTATACTGGCCTTTATCTCTATTACCATCTCATTTGCTTTTAAACCTAGTTTTGCCATCCTGAGTGAATTCCATTTGATGCATTAGGAGTAATTCTCTTCCCAAAGGGTTAGACATTTTCTCTCCACATAAAAGTCGCTTATTTTGGATAAAGAGACGATTAGATTTATCTTTAATATTTTAATGGCAGCCAGGATTATTGGGTGGGCAGCCCCGGGTTCGGTTGTTGTTGGGGGATTAGACTCTAATAAACTCTTCAGATTGGGATTTTTTTTCCTGTTTTGCACAAAGTACTTGTATTTATTTAAAAAATTTCACTTCTTTTTGAGTCATAAATTCCATTTGCTGTTTCCTATTAGTATTAAATCAAGTTGATTAAATTCGTAGTGACTATTTGCACATATATCTTTTTAATTTTAACATCCACAACATAAAATCTTTAATGGTGCAATTTGAAATACCTGCAACATACATTGCTGTTGCTGTTTAAACAGATGGAAATGAGGATCCAGAGGGAGGGGGGAGGGAGAGAGGAAGGGATGGAGAGATGGACAGACAGACTGATGCTGAAAAGAGGGTGGACTGGCTCTCCCCATCACACATAGTGTTAAATATTTGGGGGGTTATAAGGAGATAGGATTTGGAAAGAGTTCTCTTTCTTCCCCCAAATCACCAGAATCTCTGGTGAGCAATAGGAGCTCGCAGCCCTCCCAGGGCTGCAAGTCCAGCTCACCTCGCAGCCCTTCCAGCGCCAGGAGCCAGGCAGCCCCTGGAAGGTGGCATTTGCTCGGAGCTGATGCTTGCGGGGCTGGGCGGATGCAGACACAAAAAGCGGGAGCCCCTCACGTCCCGGGGCTCTGCACCCTGCCTTGGCTGTCATGGATCCCAGTTTAGGCTAATCGGAAACTTGGTAATAGAATAAAATGTCAGCAAAGTAGAAATCAATAAGTGTTAATGCTCCAGGACTTTCACTGCTGGGCTCCCCTCTCGGGCTCCCCCCTCCCGCACCATCCTGTCCCTTTGATTTCAGTCCCTTCTCTAATCCCCACCTCATCAGCTCCGGGAAGGGCTGATCTGCAGCAGAAAATCCCTCATTCGGGGCAAAATCAGCTTAATTTGCAGCAATTTGTAGCAGGTCTTTGCTGGGATTTGAGTCTCAAAATTATCCCGCGGGTGGGGGCTGCAGCCCCTTGCAATATGGGCAGAGATTTCCCCCCCTCCCCGGCTCTTCGGTTTGCAGAGATTTGTCTGGGGAGTAATTACAGGCGGGGGCGCAGCCCGGCCCCCGGGACGCCGCTGCGCCCCCTCCGCCCGCGGGGCCTGGCACCGGGCGAGCGGCCGAACACGCAGCCCGCCCCGGATTAGCAGCATTAGCAGCCAGCGCCGAGCAACAATTAATCATTTGCTGGTAAATACAAGCGGGAGCCTCCCCCCGGCTGGCGGGGAGAGGAGAGGAGGAGAGGGAAGGGGAGAAGGGGAGAAAAGGGGGCGACCGCCCGCCTCGGCGTGCAATAGAGCAGTGAGGAAAGGGAAGGGATGGAGGGATGGGGGCACCGGGGACCTTGTGGCCTCGGGACGGGAGATCAGAGCAGGCAACTTTCCTTCCGCTAATGCCGCTAATTACAGGCGGCAGCTCCGGCGTCGGCCGAGGAGGGATCCCCAGGCAGGGGGACTCCCGGTTCCCCCCGGGCAGGGGGCAGCCCCCGGATCGCCGGGCGGCCGCAGCTTCGCCCGCACCCCCGGGCGAGCGCCTTTCCGCGGGGCAGCCCCCCCGGGCGAGCCCCCGTGGGGCCGGAGCAGCTCCCGGGCTGCTACGGTGCCGCTTCGCACGCTGCCCAAATCCGCAATCCCAATAATCCCGGGGGATGCGTGCCCGGAGCGGGACGCTGCGGGGAGCGCAGCGTGTTTTCCAGGAGCGGGAGAAATCAAGCCGTGGCCCTTGTCACCGCGCATTTAGGTGTCGGGCCAGCGCTGTGCTTGGCACCCCGTGACCTTCTTGGTAAAAAAAAATTAGCTGGAGGTGAAATCGGAAACACACACGTCAAATGAATTAAAAGCCGACTAATTATTGGTTCTGAAAAATCCAGCAGGGAAAAATCTGATTTCTGAAAAATCCGCCGGCAGAGAAGTTTTGAGGATGGGTTGCCTAGGGATCGGGTCTCGGTCCATACTCTGTACTATCTTTGTAGCAACTGGGAAGAAAATACAAAATCAATGCTGGTAATGATTTCTACTTGACATAAAAATTGGTGGAGTGATAAATAATGATGGGAGCAGGTCAGTTTACACCGAGCAATCTGGATCACTTGGCAAGCTCTGCTCATTTGAACAATATGTGATTTTAATATAGCCAAATGCAAGATCATATATCTCAGAACAGAAAATGAAGGTCACAGGAAGCTGTCATGGGAAGCGGTGCCTTTGAGGAGGATGGTGGAGATGTGGCAGATAATAAAAACTAAACGTGGAATTTTTTGTTGTAATCTGCTCTATCAGAGCTATGCAATTTTTGGATGTGTTGGCAAGAAAATATTACCTAGCAGGATGAGGATGGTCTTGGCATCCCAAGACCAGAACAGATACATATTGTGTCCACTTTCAGTGTCTGCATTTCCAAAAATAAGACTGAAGAACTGGAAACTATTCATACAAGAGCTTCAAGAAGAACCCATGAGCTGGAAAACCTGTCATACAGGGAGAATTAAGAAGCTCAATCTATTCAGCTTGTTAGGGAGAAAATTAGGAGGTGGTTTGGTCACCCTCTCTAAGTAGTTAGGAGAGACGCTTTCGGAGGGTGGAAGGTTCTTTAATTTATTAAACAAAGGCATAACAGGATTCAGCACCGGAAGGTCAAGCTAACTAATTCATAATTAAATTAATTAATTTAATTAAATATAAGTATTAATATAAGGCCTGGATTTTTCACAGTGAGGATAATTAGTAGAGTAGGCGAGATATTTTTAAAGGAGCTTCTTGCTGGGAAAAAAAGCTGCTTTGATTGAAATGTTTGGGGTTTTGACAGAAAAAATAGTTGCTTCCAGAAAATCCTAGAGCAATATATTTTTACACAGTTTGTTTTACAATATTGTTCTGAATTGTATTTTCTTATGTTAATTTATGCATTTTCATTTTATATTATTGTACCATTATCACATTATATCACGAAAAAGTCATGAACATCTATTTTCATTTTAATTTTCAAACTAGGTATATTTGCTGTCTAGTACTGAGTGAATACTAAATTGATGAAAAATTCTTTCATTATAGCACAGAAGAGAATCTTCACGCTGCCAAAAGTATGACATATATCACATGCCATGAAGTTTCTGATGACCTTAATGATTTCAAAATACAAAATAGGAATCACTGTTTCTGTTGTCAGTCACGGTGTGTTGCCAGCAATAGGTGTGTAGCTACTGCAGGCAGCACTTGCTGTCAGCTGTTGCTGATGATCTGTAAGAGCAGAAGGGAAAAAATAAAATGAAGTTACAAACCAGCATTTTAAAATTGCAACGTTAATTCTCCGTGGAAAGGAAATACTTTAAAATGTTAGAATTTTCCATAGTATGAGGGAACCTGATTTACAGCCACCTCTAATATTCCAGTGTTAAAATCATGTACCTGAAGAATGGTCTTTCCTGGGTAGAGCTTCCACACAGGTTGGACTTGGCAATTAATGAGTCTGTCTACGTTGAACATGGTTTTTGGATCCAGAGTTCACTCCAGATGCGAAGATCTGGAAGTGTAGTGATAGGACAAGGGGTAATGGTTTTAAACTGGAAGAGGGGAGATTCAGATTGGATATTAGGAAGAAATTCTTTCCTGTGAGGGTGGTGAGGCACTGGAACACCCTGGAGGTGTTTAAGGCCAGGCTGGATGGGGCTTTGAGCCACCTGGTCTAGTGGGAGGTGTCCCTGCCCATGGCAGGGGGGTTGGAACTCGATGATCTTTAAGGTTCCTTCCAACTCTAACCATTCTATGATTCTGTGATTCTATGATCCTGATCACCTCCATTGTTGCACTTTGCATTGCACAGGGGCCTCTGGAGAAGCAACCTGGTATCCTTGCAGATGAACTGGAATGGGAAGATGATGATGTGGTATGAGGCCCCTCCTCCCAACACCCTCTAGCTGCAAACATGTGCTCAGTCTGTGGCACCAGAGAAGAGCCAATCCAAAGAAATCACCCCAAACATCAACAGTGGAGGTGCCGAGTCTTCAGCACCATCCGTCATTAGTGCCGCCCAGCCTCCCCTGATGAATGATTAACGTAAAGGGCTCACAGAGCCATGAAATGTCTAACCAAAACCACTGAGCCCACAAAGAGTCTGTCCCAACTTGGGGTTGCTTGGGATAGGTCCATAGTTTATGAATGCTCCTGGACCTCTTTCTCATCTTACATCCTTGCATAGTGTCTTCCAACATGCAGCCCATTTTGTGGGAAAACATGTCCTGTTCTGCTGGAAAACAGCCTTTATTTAGCAACACATCTCTGCCTTCATCCTTGTGCAGAGCTGAGCAGCCCACCTTCAGGTCAGCATGGATTTCTGAAAGTGCCACAGTCTCTCTCTCTCCCCAGGCTCTTTACAGCCCAACCCTGAAGACATAAAAGAGCATTTTGAAAGTCTGGGATGGGGTACACCTCTATGCATGCTGCTGCTTTGGTATGGTGGACCATGGGCAAAGCTGGCTGACAGCTGCCTACCAGAGGTTTGGTTTGCGAGGCAGAGATGGAGCCCAGGGGAACAAGCCAGGACACAGGCACATTTGTCAACAGGAATGGGTTAAAGAGAGATGGAGGTACTTTGAACTGAATTAGGATGTTTGGAGGTCTTTGAAGGAAAGTGGTAGTTGCTTCTCAGGGCTGAGGCTGGGTGAAGCCAATGGCACAGGGTGGTGCTACTGCCTCTCCTGGGGAACGTGCAGGAGTATCAGCTGGAGACAGTCCTGCACCTGGGGTGGCCTGGGAAAGTCCTGGCTTTGGTGTGCTCAAAGCCGCTGTCTTCTGATGAAGTTAGGGTAGGACTGGACTGCAGTGCTCCCTGTCACTCTGCTCATGCTGTGGCACTGCTCTTCGTCTTCAGACTCCTAAAAAAAGCTACACTGGCAAATACAGCTGAACATCACTCAGGGCATTGCAGTATGTTCTTAGATTTATTGACAATGAACATTTTTTTCCCTGAAAACTTCCATAACAACCATCAACAAAACCAGCTTCAAACTGAGGTTCCTCTGGAGGTTAATAACCATTAGAAAAGCAGATACCAAAGCTCTGATGGAAATAATGAAAAAAAAAAAGAAAAAAGAAAAAGAAAAAAAAAGAAAAGGACAATGGAAAGGTATAATGTGCAAACGGTTTGATTATGCTTCCAGTTCACACATCCCCTAACATAAATGTAAACCTGGGAAAATTAGTGGTATAGAAACATTTCAGTAATCCCTTTAACTTTGAATCTCTGCAACAGAAATACCAAGGTGTATCACACTTTCATGTGGGCTTCAGGGATGGGTTTGTAAACAGAACAAAACACTTTTTTTCAAAACATAAAACATTAATATACCTTCAGTAACTATGGCTTGTCTTGCATTAACCTAAGGGGCAGATTTGCTACCTCTCCTCATATTATCATATTGAATAACAGCCGTAGAAGCCAATGAAACTACTTGTGAGTAAAATATTACTCAGAAAGGTAAAACTATCAAAGCCAAATCATATGTAAATAATACCCTTCAAAGTCTGCTGAACACGTCTTCTAGCTGCAGAGCGCTAACATTTTAATTATCAAAATATAAAAATGCTCAGTGCAAAAGCCCAAGAGACCAAAGTTTTTGAATTAAGTCCATAAAAAATAAATATATTAGGTTGAAAATTATGGAAAGCTTTAAATTATGTATTAAGCTCCTTTTTTTGAGCATTAGAATGGCTCCAGTAGGTGCTATCAAACCTTTTGCAGCAGTGGTGGTGGAGACACTCCTCAACAAAAGCTGAACATTTCTTGTAATCTCTTGATTCTTAGAGGTCTGTGTGAAAACCACCAATACAGTGAGACGCAAGATAACATCGTAAAATATGGCAACAACATAGACATTACAATTAATGAATTGTTTTGCTGGCAGAGACCTGTAAAGGAAACATATTACTTTAACAAGGTCTTGATCAGCTTCTTTTAGAACTACCAGTCTTTCCTGGAGTTACCAACTAAACAGGGAATAAATATGGCCCATGTCCTTCCAGCCCTTACGCAGATGAGCTCACTAGAGTAAACCTTCATAAATATTTTTGAAGAGCAGGGTAGGCTTTCCACAGGAAAAGCAAGATAATTGACCCAGGCTGCGTATTACTGGAATGACAAGGTTAATCTTCACATTTGTGTTTGTGTTAATGAAAGGGGTTGAATGGCAGGATAATAAAAACTTTACACATTTTGTAGTAATTAATTTCTATTACATTTTTAAGGATTGTCAGTTTTTGATGCCAGCATTCTCAAAACTTCTTATGTGAAATATTTGCTGGTTGTTGAAGCAGTTGCAATACTAAGTAAACTCTAACATTAAATCCCTTATTTTAAAGGTTTGTTATTTATTATTATTTATATATTTAATATTTAAAGGTCCATTAAAGGGTAAAATAACCACCAGCTGCCATCAGAATGTCATCCATGACCTCAGCAAAATGGTTGGCAGCCCAATAAGTCATATGTTAAGTTTTCTCTCTGGGCTTTAGACCTTGGGTCTCTCTGATCTCTGCTCTTCCTCAGTAGAACCACCCAGGGTAAAGCTCTCCAGCTGCACCAAGCCAGGCTGGATACCTCAAAATTCAGCAGCTCCTGTAAAGAGGGCAGCACAGTGTTTACCTAAGCTGAGGAAGTCTGTAATAATTAAAAAGGCAGAGAACTGATCACCACGCCAATAAAACAACGTCCTCCTTAAAGTTTCCTTTGACTAAGTGGTGTAGAAGATAACAAAAGCACCAACATACAAAGTGTTATTTATATCAAATGTTTTGTACTGAATTGCATTCATATGATGCTCAGACATCACAGTAATGAGCATAGTATAAAAGTCTAGATTAGACTTCAAAGACATGTTTTTGAATAACACTATATAGAAATATTTCCATGCAGAACACTGCTGCACCTGAAACTTTTGGAGCCTGAGCCATGCTTGGTCCTTCTGCTGTCCCTGTTAACTCTGACCTCTCTGCAGCAAATCATACAATCATAGAATCATCGAATGGTTGGAAGGGACCTGAAAGATCATCAAGTTTCAACCGCCCTGCCATGGGTGGGGAAACTTCCCAATAGGCCAGGTTCCTTAAAGCCCCATCCAGCCTGGCCTTGAACACTTCCAGGGATGGAAAGCCAAGATCCCAGTGCAATTGCTGAGCCTGAGCTGATCTCATCAATGTCAATGATACAGCATAGATCTTAGCACAGGCACAGTTTGGGAACATGGATTTAAATTGATGCTGAAGGAACACAGGAGCTGGTTCAGTTGACCTTCCAAACATAGTAGTTGTCCCTGAGAGATGATGGACCAGTCTTCATCTATGGTCATCTATGGACCAGTTTTGGGGGAAGGGATGTGGACTACAGATGGCTCAGCGCTTACAAGAGGGGAAGGTGGACCTGCTGCTGTGAGCAGATCTCTTACCAGTGATGTCTGAAGGAGGAGCAGAGCTTTTAATTCAGAAACAGGGTGTCAGGGAAGACAGCATTCACACAGCAAGCCAAGACATTGAATATTTTAAATATCTGGCACCTAAATACAGGTAGATGAGACTATGATAATGAAATTCTATGCATTTTCACCTTTGCTTTTCTTGTAAAAGAGTGTTTCTCTAAGCCATATCCCTAATCACTACCCACATCTGACAAGCTTCATGTTGAACTAGGGGGCAAATTTCACTTACGTTGTTAACTGATAGTTTCCAAATCTTGTTACGAATTTACCTGAACTAAGCAGTCTGCTCCAGCTCAGCAGTGGACATCAGCAAATGACTTTTTTTCCCCACCTTGTTCTAATTTACAAGAAGAGTAAAAATAAACTAATCTTTGTTTTCAGGTATTCAGTGTCATGCCATTGCAAATCACAGTGAGGGACACAGGCTCGCACCAGGAGTCCTGGTGACATAAGTGGGTGACAGCTACGAAGGAGGGAGTTCTGTCAGACAAGGTGGGGGGACCTCACAGAGCATTCAGGTAGCAGGGGGCTATATTTTTCTCTCCGTTTTTTTCTGCCTCCAATACCTGGACAAGTGTTGCACTTTCAGCCTGGCTCTGGGGTATTGTGGCTGTATGCTTGGGAGAGGAGAAAATATCACCGAAAAAATAAAACTTTGACAGGTTTCCTGGAAAAGTCTGGGTGCTCTTCTCCAGGGAGAGACACCGTGGGGGCTCAGGGATTTGCTGCTGGTGCTTCCCAGTGTAAGAGGAGGATCCAGAGCCTCTGCACTGCTTATGATTTTATTACACCCAGCACAACACAGACATTGTTCTGCACGGCTCCGAAAGACACAGGGAGGGAAACTTCAAAAGACTCTGGTTTAGGAACCCGGGAAAAAGGCAGTGATTACAGAAATGTTTAGCAGAAAAGTGAGAGTATAAAGACACCATTAACATGGCTTGAAAGACAGGACGTTAATGCAGCCAAAAGCTCTTGCTGGTCAGACCTGCCAGAACATCCCCAGCTCCACGGGTGTATCAGCAGCCGGGGGGGTTTGACCCTGTTGACATAGGTATGTATAATCAGGAGGAGAAAGTGGAGAGAAGGCACAGGAGGAACAGAGACCAAGAAATGAAAAAGAAAGAAGAGAGAGAGGAAAGAAAGGACAGAGAGAAAAGGGAAAAGGAGAAAGAGAAAAAATGGGGGG
>VZRU01013351.1:158272-169818 GCA_013398155.1 Pedionomus torquatus
GGAGGGGGGGGGAAGAAGACAAAAGGGGAAGGCAAGCAAGCGAGACTGTATTTCTATAATTACTGTGGATTGGCTCGGATTAAGGGCAACTAGCTATCTCTTGGTTTTTCCTTTTTATATAACAACTAATCTCCTTCTAATCAGTTATTATTAAATTATATTCCATTTTTAATTCATTCACAGATCATTGGTGGCACAATTCGGACATCTGGACAGATAATTGAATAGAGATAATTTATGTAAATGAGGAACAGTTGTGTACAGAGGTGGGGGAGGGGAGATTTCTGCTCTTGAGGCCAGTGACCTAATGAGGAGTCTCCAAAGGCTGCCCTTGCTCCCTGGGAGGACTCAGGTGCGAAGGGGGATGCTGGGGATATTTGGCTATTGTGTGCTCTATATTAACACGCATACAAGGGGCCATCCAGCACGAGCCATCTCGTTAAACCCAAGGGAACAACCTGTATCGAACATCATTTCTCTCCAGGCTGAAGACACTGGCCAAATTGGCATCTGAAGATGCCCCTCGCCTCCCAGGAAGAGGTTGTTTCTAACCCAGCTCTTTTCACCACCCCACTTTACAGTGCAATGCCCCAGCACTACATTGACCCATCTGTGGGGCTGGGGCAGCAGCACTGGGAGCTACCCCATCTCTGGGAAAAGGCTCTGGGCAATGATGTCCTCTCTTGGGGAGTGAGCCTCCAGCTCAGCCCACTCGGGGGAAGCTGGGTGCCCTGAGCCAGGGCCAAGGGACAAAGCAGACTTGGCACAGGCACATCAGGCTTCACAAGCATGAAGAGTGTCATTTCCCTGTAACCAGGGGCCCTCTATTTTGCAAAACAAACATCTCTGAGCAGCTAGCCACCTGTCACCAGCACTGCTGAGTGGATGAACACCATCCAGTTGCCAAGCCTAGTACCTTGTGTGGACCCAATCTTAACCCTACAGACTACTTTTTACTCCTCAAAAATGCCTCTGTGCTCTTTGATAGAGATGCTCTAATCACTCACAGCTTGTCCTGAACCCTGAGTTTGTGAATCAGGCCAAACTTATGTAGGCTTCAAAGAGAGCCTTCATGATGAAAGGCAATATCCACAAAGGATCTTGACTAAAGCATTGTGTTAGCAGCAAAAAGAAGAAACTTCCCCAAAATTCCTGCATATTGACATCTATATGGGACCTATTGGGATGAGCAAATGGACATCTGCAGTCAAATAATGGCCAGAGAGAGAACACAATGTGACAACAAGGGTCATCAGACCCAGCATGAACACCTACAGCATAGGCAGTCTACATTGACCACATTCCCATTCTAGCCAGAGGGCTCTACTAAGTAGGCTCAGTAGAGCCCAGAGCACAGTTCTTCATCTCTTGAAACAGTTGTCCACACTAGACCAGAGGTATTGCATCTCTGTTGACTTTATTGACAAGATTGATACTGACTACAAAAGAAACCCATGACTCTCTCAGGTGTAGGCATCTAAAGTCAGGTGAGATGGATCCCACTCTAAGGGAGACAAGATATTCTGCTTTTGCAGTAATGAAACAGCAAAAATGCGTATTCCTCTGCCTCACAAGAAGAGTGAAGATTAAAAAGAAGTTCTTGTTCTGGGCTGTGGTTGTATTATTTTTCTGCTACATTTGGATGCCACAGAGCTAGGTGCTGAAGAAAGAAGCATGATAGGTAAATTTATCTTCCAAAGAGGGAAAGATTGCTAGACTCAATTGCTATGGCAAAAATCTAATTTCCATCACTCTATCATAACAGGAGGAATTTTTCTGTGCATACTGAATTGTCTTAGCATTATGGAACTGTTAGAGGAAGGGAACACCACAGATGCATTCAGTGTGTAGGAAAACTACTCACAAGATTTGTTTCTCAAAATAAATGTAAGTTGAATTGCCAAGGACACAACACAAACAAAATTAAACTGTTTCCAGTCACCTTCTTGCCTGGTGTCAGAAAGACACTGGACTTTGTTCAGTTCTTTGGTTTGTTTTGTTGATTTAAAAAATTCCATTTTCAGGTCTGTTCTTGAGGTTCTAACTAGCAAAATGTGAAATTGGCACTGGGAAAATTATTGTGAATTTTCAGGTAGGAGTTATCAATGAAAATGAGAATGCAGCCAGATGACTGTAAATAATAGGCTCTGAGTATAACTGCCAGGCTGGGATAGAAGTTCTCTAGCAAGGAGAGTTTAAATCTACCCTTCATCAAATCTTCATAAACAATGGAGAAAGCAAACCAAGTTGCATATTAATGTGATTTGCAGATAATATTGATGTGGAAGAATTTGTGCCCATTAGGCAGAAAGAACCAGAGTGCTGCTGCAGCGAAGAGACTATTGGTGGGAGTCAACTCAGCAAACTGTCGTTGGGAGAAAATCCCAGAGTCAAAAATATGCCTGTGACAGACAGACAGACTGTGAGACCAGCTGAAAATATGTTTGGTGTGAACGAATGTAAACTTGCAATACAACAAAGCTCAAAAAATGACTGAGACAGCTCCACGTTCAAAAACTCAACATTGTGGAGCAGCCCACCAGTGCTATATTGGTCTGATGTTAGGAATCAAATTTTCTATACAGTTTTGTGCATTTATTTTTTTTTTAAGGAAATGCTGACAAACTGAACAGTCTAAGAGGAGTTAAGAAAATTACTGGGAACTGGTGGTTTTGGTTTGAGCCAGGAATACATATGCTTGACTTGCTTAAGTGATAAGCAAAGTAGTAATCCCTCCGATACTGGAAAGGTACAAAATCTGATGAGAAAAACTGAAGATTTGGGCTAGCATCCAGAAGGGTGGTAGCTACGAAGTGAAATGGAGATCAAGGATCACCTATGCATGGGATAAAGTTGAGAACTGGGAGGGGATGGATGACATTAAATTGTAGACATTTCCCCAGACTAACTGGTAAGGCTATGGGAGCGCTGTCCTGGGGAACATTTAGATGTTTCCACTCTCTCACGCTTGTCCTCTTACTTGTGGTAGCCACCAGTGCCAGACACAGGAGCTGTGCAATGCTGTTGATCCCTTGCATCCTGCACACTTGGCTTGTACAGGACCTGGCGAAGGCATCTTCATTGCATGAAACTCTTACACCAGGTACCACAGCCTGTCCCAGCCCTCCTCATCCCCTCTCCAAACTTTTTTATATGTTTTCCTGCAGTTTTCTGTACAGTGTGTGTCTTTGATGATACTTAAGCATTCTGGGGGCTGCTGAATGTCTTAGGGTCTCAACCAATTTACGTTATGACAATTAAATTATTTTTATAACTGCTAATATAGTCCATTAAGAAGGGACTACTGTATTTTTGGTTTGGTTTACCTTATAACATTAAGCCCTCTTTTCTCTTATAGTGGAAAATCTTCTTACAAAAGGGAGCATTGCTGTGTGTCCTAAACTTATCCAATTTGGAGTAGTGTATTTCCTTTGCAAACTTATTCAGTAGCCAAACCTCCTTGACATTTATCTCCGTTTCATCTTCAGTTTCCCTCACTTCATCATGGACTTAGTCAACTGCATTTTCCCAAAGGAGCAGGTGGGCCGTGATGAAAATGCAGACTCAGACATAATTGACTCTGAGAGAGCTTTGAAGACCGAAGATAATATCCTGGCTTGTCAGACAACACAACATGAGATTCAGCACCAGTGATGGAACATAACAGTGAGCTGCTCATAGCAGCCCCAAAAAAGATGGAGCCTGGGAATGTGTCCACCTTTAATCCTAGCGGTACTGAATTTAAGTCCAAGACTCATCTGGCCAAAGGACTGTGATCCTTTCGTGGTCTATTTCTTGTCTCAAAAGAAAGCATGAAAGGCTTTATTGTCCTCAGACAGACAAGAATATGTGGAACATCAGGTGTGATACATTCCTGCACCAGGAATAGTGTGGCCAGAAGGACTAGGGAAGTGATCAGCCCCCTGTAGTCGGAGTTGGTGAGACTGTGCCTTGAACATTGTGTTCAGTTTTGGGCCACTCACTACAAGAAAGACATTGAAGTGCTCAAGTGTGTCCAAAGAAGGGCAACAGAGCTGGTGAAGGTTCTGTGATAAGCAGCTGAGGGAACTGTGATTGCTTAGTCTGGAGAAAAAGAGGCTGAGGGGAAGCGTTATTGCTCTCTACAACTACCTGAAAGAAGGTTGTTGTGAGGTGGAGGTCCATCTCTTCTTCCAGGTAACAAGGGATAGGATAAGAGGAAACACCCTAAAATTGCTCCAGGGGAGGTTTAGATTAGATATTCATGAAAATTTCTTCACTGAAAGGGTTATTAAGCATTGGAACAGTCTTCCCAGAGTAGTAGTGGAGTCACCTTCCTGGAGGTATTTAAAAGACATGCAGATGTGGCACTAGGGGACATGTATTAGTGGTCAACTTCACAGTGTTAGGTTAATGGTTGGACTTGATAATCTTAAAGGTCTAAATAATTCTATGATTCTATGCTATGAACAGTAATGCATGGGGCCAAGGAAAGAAAGTGTCAGAGGACGAACACAGAGATTGAAAATAGATGGGAATAGAGAAAAAAGAGCAAGGGAACAATTTCCAACCTTTACTTGAAACTCCATTACTTGAGGTGGATACTCATTCCAGCCTGATACATTTCCAACCTCACGAGATTTCCCCAAGGAAATACGGCAGAAATAGATACTACTATTAAGGTATATAGACAGTTTATACTAAGTCTTGAAGCCATTGCTTGATTTAGATTTCCCAGCGAGGAGGAGCTGTACCAGCAGTCAGGTCAGTTATCTGGTGGTGTCCTGATGTGGAGCCGATGCTCACACCACAGTTTTAACTCAAACAGAAATGCTCAGTCAGTCAAGGGCTGTCATGGCAGTGATCTGGGCAGGCTACCCCTGCCCTTTTCTTTTAGACAGATCCCAGAAGATGGTGGGGGCAAACACTTTCCTTCTCAAGGGTCTGGTCATCTCTTAGGTCTCCATCCTGTCATCGTTCCTGGTTAGTGAGCAGACTCTGGGGTGTTAGTGAGGAGAGCAGTGAAGTGTTCAGTGAACCAGTGGCACTTCCTTATGCCTCATCCCTCTCTACCTACTTCCATCTCTGATATTGCTGATGGTGGATGTCGGAAATGATGGGATGGATTCCTAGAAAACTAGGACTGGAAGGGACCCAGAGAGGCCAACTCTTCCTCCTCTCTGCCTTGTGGTGTGATCAGCCATACCTGTCTCATTCTTGACAGACAGACAAGCACCTAAGTAATCTCTTCCAGAGGCTTCTTTGCATTCTTTCTCCCGCCACTTCATTTTTCTTAATTTTGCTCCTAATGTCTAACACAGACCTTTCTTGCTACAATTTCCTGTGGACTTACCTGTCTGCCATGGGCACAAAGGACAGACTTTTCTAACTCCCTTTATAATTTTTTTGCCTGGGGATTTTCTTCTATTGTCTCTGTCTTTCCTCTTCAAGTTACACAACACTGCTTTGTTTTTTTTTTCCTTGTAGAACTCATCTCAGATCTGTGATCATTCTCATTGCCCTCCATTAGACATCCTCCAATGGGTCCACATTGAAAGGCAATGGCAACACGGGGCTCAGAACACCAACTAAAGTCTTACCAGGGCTGTTTAGAAGGAAAGATAATTTCCAGAGGTCTTGACAGCTGTAGTCTTATTTATTCCTTAAAGTAGGAGGCTTGCTTTTTTGCAACAGCGTACTATTTTTGGCAGGGCTTGTAATCCTTTCTAACCCCTAGTGGTTTATTGGAAGAATTGCTGCCTGACAAGTTCTTTTCCAACCTCTGTTTACGTATTTCACTTTTTCTGCATCACTGACATTCTTTGCGTGGTTTCTTACTGACTTTCATCTATATTTTTTCAACCACTTTCCCAATTTGCCAGGATAATTTTAAATGCTAAGCCTGTCCTCCAGTGTACTTTAAGTGCCTTCCAGGTCTGTGTCTTCCCAATGTGCCCACTCTCTCTTCTGTTGTCCATGTTGTTAATTAAATCACTGAGTAGAACCAGACCCAGAACAGATATTTGTGGAGCTATTCTCAATATATTCTTTATTTTGATAGCAAACCACCAAGAACTATACGCCAAGCACAGTTTTTCACCTAATTTTTTATGCATCTAATAGTCATTTCTGTTAATTTATATTTCCCTGGTTTTCTCATAAAGTCAGCTTTAGAAATGCAGCCTAAACAGCTTATTGAAGTAAAGATACACAACATCTTCTGTTCCTTCCTTATCTACAAGACCTGTTGCCTTCCCACAGCAATAAATTAGAGTGACTGGAACAGTCTGATCCTTGATAAATCCACACTGAATGCAATTGATTGCTTCATTTTGCCTTTGATATTTAGAGATAACTTGGTGATTTACACCAGAATTTTAATGGGAATGGGAATTAAGCTGATTGGTCCATGATTACCCATCTCCCTTTCCTTGACTTTTCAAAGAGCAATGCCTATGGTTTTCCTGTATTCCACCACATCTCGACAGGTTCTGGAAGGCAGCCACTACTGACTCTGGTCCGCTATAGCCAAATCTTTAAGTACCTACAATGAAGCTCATTAGACCAAATAAATCTGAATGCATCTATCTCAATAACATTACTTCTACCATACTCTTTCCTTATTCTGTGCCAAGATCTTACCTCTTTATCACTGTTATTAGTTTCTCCAATATTATCCTCTGTCAATTTTTACTCCCTGTTGAGCAGTGATCCAATATTTTGCTTAGTCTTCCTCTTGCTACTAACAAATTTATAGAAAGATTTCTCATTCCCTTTGATTAACCTGCTACTTGCAAACTTATTTTATGCTTGGCCATTTTGATTATATTCCTACATACCTCTGCTGTTCTTCTATACTCACCTTTTGTGCTTATCTTCTGCATTCTAGAAGGTCAATGGGGAATTTGTGAACTGACCAGGTTGCTTTTGAAATATTTTTTCCTGTGTTACCATGAGGCTGCCCCTACTGGAGCAGAGGAAGTTGAAGTGGCTCAGATAAATAAGGCTGGTGTTGCATGATCTTGCTGTTCTCCCACCTTGTTCTAGTGGAAGAAGGCGGCTCAGCAGCAGGTTGCAGGTTGGCAATTGGATTAAGAGATGCCAGAGGCAGGGAAACGTAGGAAAGCTCTTTTCCTCACAGCTGTGTTTGTTGTAAAGCAACTATTTTAAAAATTATTAAAGATCATAACTATAGCTCTAACAACATTGGTTTGAAGACAGCGTAGTCTGCATCCTTGGACTCTGCAGGCTGAGGTGTTGGCCTGCTGCTGCCGCCTGGATGAAGATGGTTGTTCTGTCCTCAGTCCACTCACTAATAGTGCTGGGAGTGAGCAGGTTGAGGAGTGTTGTGTTGCAAGGAGGCCCTGCACTGCAAGATGCCCAGGGACAATGCCAGGGCCCCAGCGTGCCCTTGCAGTGTGGCCTGGTCACCTCTCACTATGCCACCATTAAGCCCCCTTATAGACCACCAAGCTGTCCTCCAGCATCCAACCTCGACATAGCAGGGGCTGAGGGCATGGGCAGGGGGCTTAGGGGATGCTGGGCAAGGTCCTCCTCAGTGTCCTGTCACATTGCGTTGCCAATGCACCTGTGTCTTCTCTAGCATCCCAGCACCAGTGTTCTTGTCCCTTTATACCCCCTCCTTTTGCCCTGACAATAGGTCCTCCTCTTCCTCCCCCTCCTCCTGGTACCCTGGGGGTCTGCACAGACAGCTCCCCTCCCTGTGTTCCTCATTAACACCCCTCCAAACCCGGCAGGCGTAGACACCACCAGCAGCTTCTTTCCCCTCCAATCCCCTCCCCTTCCCTTCCATAATCTATCTACATATTAAAATGAGTTTGTCCCTGATTTACATGCGTAAGAAGGGATGTAATAATGAGGACGTAGATTAGAAGATTTAGCACAATCGTTTGTGTAGATTGTGTCCCATCAAAGGGCAGCTCTGACGAGCCGAGATTAAGGAGCAAACAGCTGCCGCTGGAATTCAGTCCATTTGTTTGTTTGCTGTTTTCTCTCTTGACTCCAGCAAACAGTCTCATTAACATGCAAGTGATTTGCCTCTTAAGCCTTTTCCTGTTTATTATTGGGGGAGTTGCTGACGAGGGCTTTGTAGAGTCCCTGGCCCAGTTCTGAGAGATCTATGTGCAAATCAAGATTAAAATGGGAAGTAATTAAAAACAAAGAAGGGGCCACGACACCTTGGTCCCCTCTTCCCTTTGAGAGGTCTTAAAGTTAGGCCACTGGGAGAAGGTGGGAGGAAAGGGAGTGCTGCCCACCGTGCCTGTGTACCCTGGCGGGTCCCTCTCGGCCACTGCACCCGGCTCTCCCTTTCTCCTGCTCTCCTCCGCTCTCCCCTCCGCTTCCCCCCTCCTCAAAATGTCTGGCTGTCTACTAAACTCATTTGCAGCCTTTGCTCCAACGGCCTCGTTTGGCGGCACCTTCCATATGGTCCCTGCTTGCTCCCTGCCACAACCTCGGGACGCTGGGCAGCGCGCCCCGCACCGGCTGCTGCTTTCATGTGTGCAGCTTCTAGCCTGGGGCCACACATGCCCTCTGTCCCCTTGGCCATGATGTCCCCACCCGGTGTTATGACCCCACCAACAGACCCTTCAGCAATCACAGTGGGTGAGGGACTGGATGCGCAGGGATACTCAGCAGCCACACTCATCAGCATGGATGGTGATGCCCTGAGGGCTCCTCATGCAAGGGTCTCCTGGAGTCACCTTGGTCGTAAAGGTAACTTAGGTCACTGGAGCAACAGTGGGAACAAACTGTCACAAGTATTCATATTTCAGTAGCACTCAGATTCAGCTGGATAACTCTGCCATGGCCCCAGGCAAATGCCACTGGTGCCCTCAGAGCCTCGGGGGTGTTACAGCACCAGCCACCAATGCTCCCTGGTCTGCTCTGCCTCTTTGTGCCAGCCTGCTGCTGGTGGGAGCACAGGGACAGTGATGGTGCACTCCTCTGCTAGCTCCCCACAGCTGGCTAGGGATGCCACCGTGAGGAACAGCACGACGGATTTCCTGGGCTGAGAGAGAGACTGTCACATAAATCCCCTGCAAAGCAAGCTGCCCTTTCTTCTCATTTATCAGAGTGCCTGCTGCATCCCCTGCAAGACAAGTGAAAATATAATAAAGCCTAGAAACTTGCTCGGGGAAGCAGCAATGGTTATTAAGTGTGTGTCTGTGCAGACAGGCAGGGACAGATGCAGGTTTGGAGCCTGGGAGTGTGGAACTGTGCCGGAGCAGCTCCACACCCAGCCTCGTGTCTTGGTCAACCTCAAGGCTTCTGCCTTAGGCACAGCTGCTCCTGCACCCAAGGTGGCTCCAGAGCAGGATTGCTTGCATCTTGCTAAGCAGACTTACATGCGTGTGTGTGCACCCTCCGCACCAGCATGAGGCTGTTCACCAGGTGCTACCACGTGACACCAAATGGGTATAAAATTTGTGACCTTCTTTCACCATTTTCTTAAGTGCCTGATGTTGACAGGCTGCTGTGCACCTTTCCATGGAGCCCAGGGCAAGCCAGAGCGCAGGACAGGTAGCCCACTTTAGGCTAGCCTAAAGCCCTTGATTTGGGCTGCCTGGCCTGGCCTGGCCATTGCTTTCAGTGATCTTATCCAGTTACGGCTGAAGTTAGTTTCATGCATGACCCAGGAGAGACTGCAGCCCTGCAGATAGGTGATAGAAGGTTGCACTGGAATGCACAGGTGTAGGAGAATCTCAATGCACGTCATTAGTGCTTGCCAACCTGCGTGCTTTATTTTTATAATCTTGGACTAGGGTTGGTCAGGAAGAGCTCACTCTTCACCTTGCTCCTGTCAGCTGTCAAGTCCAGAGGAGCTCACAGTTTTTGTAGGATCAACTGCTTAGAGCAGCAGAGCCTTCCCCTCAAACCACTTCTGATCCTTGCCAGGGCAACGCTGCAAGGGATGACCAAGACAAAACACGGTCGTGCAGCCCCATCACTGGGGAGGTCCCCAGGCAGTATCAGCAGGAACAGCACAAGCACACTGCCAGCAATGGCACTGCCTCCCTCAGCACGACTTTTCGACCTGTTACAACTCAGCCCTGTTGCAATCGATTTTCAGTGGATCATTGAAAGCTGCTCCATTAGTCTGGCCTTAACAGATTTCCACCACCTGCTTCTCTGGTGGTGGTTGTGGGTTTTTTCCCACAAAAGCAGAGTCTTGGTTTACAATGGGTTAAGAGTTCTGTGGCTTGGGCACTTTACCCTCATAGACACCTGAGCCCTTTTTGCTCAAACACAGCGCAGCCAAAGCAACCATGGTTTCCTTGGATGGCGATCAGGTCTGGAGAACTTCACACTCCCAGACTGAAAGAGTTAGAAGTGATTAAGAAGGCAGCTGATAATAGAAATGCTTAGTCAACCTTGATGTAAGTCATTTGAGTGCTCCAGCTCTAAATGGGAATGAGCCGGTGAAATCAGTGTGCATCGGCAGCATGCCCGTAAATAAACAGGGAGCTGCAGGAGAACACTGCTTGCCCACAGCTCACGTTACCATCCGTGACACCATCACACAGAACATCCCTCCCAAGCCGATCCTCGGGAATGTGCTGATGGACCCCAAATAGGGGAGCAGTGCTTCAGAAAAAGGAAGACACATGATGGGGTGTTGGGGGACAAGGAGGGGCTGGAAGAAAACCACTCATAAATTGAGGAACATGAGGATACTGCGGTAGTTCCTGATTCCCCCCTAGAAAAGAGCTGTTCCCTCCAGGAGGGTCTAGAGATCCATGCTGAGCTGGCAAGTGCAGGGGAACCTCTGGAAAGTGGTGGTTTTACCAACGGACAGAGGGGACACTGAGTACCCCAGCATCTCATGGGCTCCTGCATTATGCGTGCAGAGGGGTCTCTGTCCAAACTTCCTGCTGTGGTAACAAGCACTCAGTGGAGAACAGGGCAAGCAGAAAAAAACCGGGGGGCCTTGTGGGCCCGGCTGCCGTGTGTGCCACTGCGTGAGCCTGGAAGGTGGGGACATCTCTAATCCCTCAGGCCCAGGCCAGCTGCCAGGATCTGGCTCGTTCCCCAGAATGGCAGCACCACAGCCCATCTTTCCTCACCCGATGGCACCCTTTGCCCCTCTGGCAGGCACAGAAATACCACGTTTGATGCACCTTGTCTTGAGAGGTCCAAGGGGCTTTGAGACCTTCAGAGACACTTAGCAGAGTCAAGCGGGAAGGCTGCAGCTCCCAACTTGCCCCTCTGGATGTTGGTTGCTTCATGCACCAACTTGGTCAGACCTGTGCTGGGCTGTTGCTTTTCCTCTCTGTCAGGAAAAAAAGCATAAAATCATGCTCTGCACACAACAGAGGCATTTTTAATCAAGGCCACTCCACTGCAGGCAGCTTTTTTCTTCAGAGCCGGGAGATCTGACTCGCCCTCCACCACATCCTTCTTCTCTTGACTATGATTATTGTTGCATTACTATTGCTATTATGTCATAAATTGACGTCTTGTGTTCCTGTTTGTTATATGGGGATTCTACTCTAATCTTGATGATCACTAATGCAGTGTAAATCCAGCACGCTGGGTGATAATCT
>VZRU01013351.1:177350-237117 GCA_013398155.1 Pedionomus torquatus
CCCCCAACAGAATTATAAAATTAGTGGATGAAGGGAACATGGTGGATTTGATACATTTGGATTTTAGTAAAGATTTGATACATAAATCCTACTCAAAATTAATTCAGATTGGCTTGGCTACACCACTACTCAGAATGAAAATTTGGCTGGAGACCCACAAATAAAGGATAAATGATGCATTAAAAGGTATTGTTTTGGAGGGAGGGGGTCTCTCTCCCTTCCTTCCAGAGATCAGCAGTCAGTTTTGTCCTATTTAACACTTCTTGATGTGACACCTTCTGCCTGGAAATCAGGAAATTTTGTTACAAGAGTGAAACACAGAAGGACACATGGGATAGACCAGCTGAAAATAAAATAGGATCTCAGTAAAAATTTAAGCATTATCCAAACCACAGTGTTCAGTCTCTCCTATTGCATGCTGGAGACAAAAGTGCGGTAAGAAAGTTTTCTCCCCAGAAACAACCAGTGTAGACACAGTGAAATTAGGCTGATTTGGGAGGAGGGCTTTAAGAAGATCCTCATTAATTTCATGGTTTTTAAAACATAAAACCAGGAAAGAAAATGTCAATAAAGCAAATTAAATGCACTAATAGCAGACCTAAATCCCCATTTTCCTAATGTTTTCCCCTTCACTATCACTCGCTCAGTCCATTTGCAATTTCAGCTACTCACCACTTTATCTTAGCACCCATCCACAGGTGTACGTGGGTGCCTCAACGATTTTGGAACCTGTAAGCCAGTTCCAGGCAATTTTGTGGAGGGTAGTTAATGCATTCCCATATGTTTTGCTGTGTTAATTGGCTGATGAAAGAAATCCAATGACTGCTCTCACTGAAGTGCAAGCATACCCTCTGTTAGGCATCAGAGAATCCACGCGTGATGTAATCTTGAGAGACACATCCACAAGGAAAGCCATACTTCCCTGGCTGGTTCCACTGCTCCTGAAACTTCTGCTTCTCTCTGATCTTCTTGCTGAAAACCACTACCTCTTCCTATTTGCTCCCATTCTGGTTTGCATTTTTCACTATATTTCTTCTTAAACTGTGTTTGTAACAGTCTGCCACTTTCACTCTTTTGCATTCTCCCGAAGCTCCTGGCTGTGCTTTACTGTCTTCCAGCTGTGCTTTCTTACTTCTCTTGATCTCCTCTCCTCTGTCTTTAAGTCCCTATTTTAAAATTCTTCTCACTTTCCTGCATTTTTCTTTCAGTCTTCTCTATCATTCCATTTCCACAGTCGCCTCCCACCAAAATAGCTTGCTAATAATGTTTTGGTACTCAGTAGTGAAACTCCTGTAATACCTTACCCAATGTATTACACTAATGGGGCACAGTAATATTTATTGTAGCAAGTTCCTCCCTTTCCAAACTACTGAAGTGAATGAGAGAAGCGATCTCTCTTTTGCTAGAGCAAATAAGTTTAAAGCTCCCTAGAGAGCTGCGGTGACCATTTTAATAACGTTCACTGTTAAGGCAGGATCAGACCCACAGAACATCAGAGCAAGAACAAGGATTTCAACACAGCAGTTAGAAAAATTACATCGTTTTTTTCTGGCCTGGTCTATCAGCAGACATTCAGAATTGAATGAGCACATGAAGAATTACTGGAAAATCGGAAAGCAGCACTTTCCATTGAGCATGAAAGGCTCGTGAAGGTCAGCATAACTGTTCTACATCAGTGAAGGTGCTGTAATTATTATTAGGATCTCTGTAATGCTCACAGCTCTAGTGGGAGGTGTCCCTGCTCAGGGCAGGGGGGTTGGAACTCGAAGATCTTTAAAGTCCCTTCCAACTCTAACCATTCTATGATTGTATGATTCTAAATGCATGTGTGCAGCATGCACGCTTCTGGCAGTTAATAGCACCGTGAAAAACCTGTTTTTAAATTCTCAGTCTTTAACACTGCATTAAAGTGACTTTTAAAAAAAATTAATTCTCTGAATAGTTCTTACAGGTCTTTTTAAAAAAAGATTAAAATGACTGGTATTGCACTGTAATTTATTATTACTTAAATTACTAATGCCTGTCTGTTGCTTAGGCCTTTGTTGTTTTTTTTTTTTTAAAGCTACATCTATTTAATGAAACATCAAGGCAGATGGCAAGCAGTGGAAGGGCCACTCAACTGTGGCTAAGAAGTTACAGGGTTTGACCTGTGTTTGCTGGATAACCTCTAACAAGTCTCTTTACATCTTGGTGTCTCCTTTTCTCCTACTATTTTACTGCTTCATCTGCTCATAAGCTCTCTTGAGGACACAGACCTTCACCTAATTATGTGTTTCTATGCTTCACAGCACAATAAAGTTTTGATACTTGATGAGGTTACTGTGACTTAAATGATTACTGTAACGCAATTGATAAACTGCTAAAGAGATGTCCTCCAAACACCACTCCAGCCCACAGGGCAGCTACCGTACAATCAGTAAGTGGTAGGTGAATGAGAGAAGATCTTAATGAAGGACACAAGAAGCCATTGCACACTTTCCCTCCATCTGCATATTTTTCACCTGTCTTCACAATATTCTCCAGTGCTGCTAGTCTGTATGAAGGATGTTCTTCACCAGAATGTCCTCCTCACAAGGATCTTTACCTGCATTTGGAAGTGAGAAATTTGGCACGATATTATTAATACAGCAAGATGACAGGCCAGTAAAATAGAGGCATAACAAGGACTCTAATACTTCCATGAGAAAAGGAACTGAGATAAAGCAGGAAAACCAGCAATGTGTCTTCTTGGAGACTTTTCTCCTGGTGTCTGTCAGTGAGGCCCAATCTTCTGAGGGAGGCATGACGGGAAGTGTCACCAACTCTTATGCAGGGAGGTCTCTCAACTCCTGAGCTTCCAGAGCACGAAAATAGAGGTAGGTATGATGGTCTTTAGTTTTCTGCCATTGATTTCTTAGACCCAGACTGAAACACCTGGAAGGCAAGGTTAAATGGCCATTTGCAGGCAGTATCAGTAGTTTTTCTGCTTCAGAAAGCAGTGTTAAAGATCTGTTCTGCTGGGATACATGAAAGCAGTGGTGATATGGGTTTCACTGAACATCCACCAGAAAATCTCAAGTCAGGTGTAGTAATTGCATTCAGATGTTTATCTCTCTGTGTCTTTCTGCTCGTGAGGCAGCATAGAAGCTGCCAGCTCACTGTAGTAAGGCAGGAGCAATAAAGCTTTTTGCCTTCCCTCCTTGGGTTTCAGTAAGAGGATTACATATCTCTTCCTTCTAGAATAAACCTCTTTGCAGGGAAGATACATCTCAAGCCCTCTTTGGAGATCAGTCCCTGCATCAAGACCCCTAAGATTCAAGCCATCACAGCAGCAGCCAGTAGGAAATGAACCCCGGTTAAAAGGGAAAGGCTTTTACAGTCTCTGAGGGACTGCAGGGCTAGGACATAGTGCACACGCTGTTATGGGGAAAGGATCCTTGCTGGGTTCACAGCTACTGGAGGCAGAAAAATAAAGAGGCATAAGCACAGAGCAGAGCTCAAGCTCTACCCATGAGGACAGGAGACTGTTGCTGGAGCGTTGGAAAGACGCAGCTAACCTTCTGGAAGAGCTGGAACAGCTTCACCATCAGGGGCAAATAACGCAAAAAGTAAGTCTTGTAACTCTAATACTTGAACCAAATGTGCCTGAAAACAGTACCCAAGCATGCATGAGTGCATGCAGTGAGTACACTGTTAAAACAGAGGAAGTAAATTGAAAGTTTTAAGGCATAATTATATGGTTTACTACAACTAGCCCAAAGGTGCTAATTAATTAAGGACGTTTAGAGGGATCATAACATCCAAATCGACTTAATGACCAATACATTCCTATAACTTTGAAAACATCAACCAGCAATTACATCTGCAAGTTACTGTGTTCCTTTACAAAAACACCTGTGCATTAAATTAAAGTCTGTGGGACAAGTAAATAAAACTTCTTACTTCCACTGACCCTCCTCAGCACCCACTGTTCCTCCCTTCTGCTGAGGCTATCTCAGCTGCTGTGACACCAAGGATCTGCTCTGGCTCTCCTGTTTTGTCTTCCATCTCGCCTGTCACTCTCCACTCTCAACTGTAGTAGGTTTGGGCTAATAGCATGAAAGTGCATGCTTATTTTTAATATTTGTGTTTCCTATGCCTCCTTTGGTTATCATCTTCACCTGCCTTAACCTTCGTGAATAATTTCAGTTCTGCCTTGCTGTCTTTCTGGGATATAAGAAATATCCTGATAAGTATGTACATCTTGCTTCTCACCTCAGACTATAAGTGTCCCACCATCAGCGTAGAAAGGGATAGTCTGATTCACCTCCACATCACCTCTTTCCAGCTTTCCCCTTCCTGGCCACACCATGACCTGTGATGATCACAACAACCCACAGGAGATGTATTTCTTGATAGCAACCTGGAGGTCCTCCTCAGATCTCTCCCTTCTGCCCGCTTCCACCTCTACAGGGCCAAAGACAACACTTTGCACTCTACATGAAGGAGCCGTGGGGAGAAGGGATTGCTGGAGCTCGACCCACTGCTGCTGCAGCGAGTTGCCCTTTCCCTCTCTCTGCTGACCATTTTAATGGTTCTGCTGCACTTTTGGATGTCTGATGGGTGCATCAGACGTAAACCCCCTTCCCTTCGTACACACAGTGTTTGCCTGGCTTGCCCAGAGAGATGGTTGAGTTTTGGAAGCACCAGGTGCAGCTGCTGGGACCACTGCTTGGAGAAACATTTGCCTCCTGAGCCCGTTAATTAGCACAGTAACGGTAACTGCACTCCATTAGCCAACCCATGTGGTCGAGTCCCCTCCCTGTCCACCAACCTTGCCCTTAATGAGAGCTGGAAGGGGGACACTCACAAAACACTGCCTCAGAATAATATTCGGCTTTGTCCACGCCGGTAACGAGAGCTGACAGGATCACTACGTCCATTTCTCTTCTAATTAGCACACTTCCAGCTCGGCCTGAGCCAGCAACCAGAGAAAAGCGATCGGACAACCGTACCGAATCACAAACACAAAGAGGCCCATTCCCCGTAATTAGGTGAGACAATCCCTCAGTCTTTTCTCGGCTGGAGCTTGCCGGTAAGACTCTCGCTGTTTTGGTAAGTCCCAGCAACACAAGTTACACGTCTCCCCAGGACACTAATAAGCCCCTAATTGTCTTCCGCTTCACACGGCTTGTACCATAGGTCTGACTTGGGGGAATTCTTCTAACGAGCGGCAGCCAGTGCTCCCAGTGCCGCAGACGGACGGGGAGCCGCCTCCCGGGCACCGGGAGGAGAAGGGGGACGGGGAGAAAGAGCCAGAAAAGCAGCCCAGGCGCTGGGGCCCAGCTACAGAGCACGGGGCCGGCGGCTGGGCAGCAGCCACCCATCGCTAGGGACACGGGCCTCCCCCACCCACCGTCCACCTGCCTGGTGGGAAACCCAGGTTGAACTCTCCAGCCTGCTTTTCCGTTCTCGTCCCCCGCAGCGCACGGGTACCTGCGCTTCCACGCAGAAACGCACCAGAAACCACACACTTCATTTGCCTCAAGTCTGTGCGAAGGCTCATGGGGGAGAGCAGGAGAGGGACTCTTTGGCAGGCAGTGTAGTGATAGGACAAGGGGTAATGGTTTTAAACTGGAAGAGGGGAGATTCAGATTGGATATTAGGAAAAAATTCTTTCCTGTGAGGCACTGGAACAGGCTGCCCAGGGAAGTTGTGGATGCCCCATCCCTGGAAGTATTTAAAGGCCAGGCTTGATGGGGCTTTGAGCAACCTGCTCTAGTGGGAGGTGTCCCTGCCCATGGCAGGGGGGTTGGAACACAATGATCTTCAAGGTCCTTTTCAACTCTATCCATTCTATGATTCTATGCCCTTAGAGAAGTACAGCTCCTGGGACACGCTTTTCTCCAGTGAGGCCCAGCTGCGGGTCTGCCTGTGAGTTCAGGCTGGGAAGGAGCATGGGTATAAAGGAGACCCCGTCAGCTCCCGTGGAAGGGAACACATGCCAGGTCTCACAGGGTAGGTGTCTACAGATGCGCACAAAATGATTAAAAACCGTGAGAACTTCCAGAAGCAGCTGTGGGGTGGAGAGGAGATCACCACTCAAACTCCCTGATCAAAACAAGGCAAAGACAGACACATAACTCCCTCTAACTTTCAATCCAACGCTTTGTTGGGAAACCATCATCCACCAATTATTTTTCAGCAAAATGTTTTCCCTAATTTTTGATAACGGGCTTATTTGGAACAAAATATCTCAGCTGATGCCCTTAAGGATGCTCAAGGCCTGCAGACCCCATTGCCCCCGTGCGCAGCTGATTACAAATGGATCTCTCCTATGAGTCAGAAGCGCTTCGTCCCCCAGTTTTACACGTGCTTTGTTGTGCCAAGCAGGGAGAGAAACCTAAGGCAGGGTGACAGACCGGTCCATGCAGAATACAAGAGAAAGAGAGGCACCAGCGATTAGCTTGAAAGGCAATTTAGGACGATCAATATACATATATATAAATAAATCAATTTAAACTAGCTATAACTAATAAGTTACTTTAACACAGGGAGAGAAAAACAAAATAAAGGCAACATAACCAGGCAGCCTGAGCACTCATGCCCTCTTGGGTCACTCTGCTGGTCTCTTGTCCCTGGTTCTCATGTAGCTGATGAACCCTCCTCCTACGTTTTCCTATATAACATGCTGCGTTTTGGACTATTGTAGTTTAGTGGAAGATAGCAAATTTCTGATGCTTCAGAATTAGCTTTAGAATTCTGTGATTATGAGGAAAATTGCTAAATGTGCCCAGTATTTTGAGAGGGGAATCTTCCCTGGCATCTAAGTGCCTGCAAGCACAAAATTTAATTACCCTATATTGTTACAGCTACTCATCAGCTATTGGCCAGAGAGCCAGCCTTTCAAGTGATACAGAACCAAGTCAAGTACTTTGTCCCCCCAGAGATCTGCTCAATAAATAAGGTGCAAGGTCATTCTTATTACCCATTTTTTCTACTAGCAATTAAGTAAGGGCTTTCAAGCTCAGTCCTCTTCCTCTTTTCTGTTCCTTCCTGAGGTGTCTATAACAGAGACAGGCAGGGAGCGTTCTGGCTTCACTGGTCACTGATCTGTATTATAGGAATCAGCAGGCAAGCCAGAGGTCAACCACACAAACCCAACAAGAAAACGCCTATTCTGTACACGCATCAGCTGCCTGAAGTCAAGCATCCTGCTCAAAGGGACATGATGGAAAAGGTCAAGTCTAAAAATCGGCAGTTTCAGTAGGTGGTGAAGTCAAAACATGAAGAGATCCCACCATGCTGAAAATTTAGCACAATCTAAAGAAAAATGGCATTACTGCACATATTCTATGCAGAATGTGAATTACACTCTTTAGAAACTGGATCGGTCCACACTTCTCTGGCCACTTGAGCTTTTAAATATCTTTACATGGACTTCAAATGATTGGCCACAACTGACCTCAGGATTTTGCATTTCACATCCTCTTGAGCTTTTAAATATCTTTACATGGACTTCAAATGATTGGCCACAACTGACCTCAGGATTTTGCATTTCACATCCTCCTGAAAGAAAGTAAAAGCACGGATGTAAGGAACGGTTGGCAGAGATAACACGTCTCTAAAATGGCTTTGATTCCAAGAATCACAGTATCACATGAAAACAAAGGGATTCAGCCTGTATCTTTTCCTTTCTTTCCAAAATACCAAGGCTCATCTCTTTATCAGGTCAATGTATATTTGGCACCAGCACACAGTATTTTTGGAAGTATTTGGCACACTGGCAGATGTGGGATGTTGGGATGTGCATGTAGTACAACCACCAGTGTTGATATTTCTGTGGCGGGCTGTGTTTACAGTAGTGATTATAGAAATGTGTTTATAACATCTGCATTTATTGTTCTAATCGTGTTGATCCAGCTCAGAGTGTGTCAGTCCATGAGATATTTCTGTCCAACTGTGGTTTTGCTGGGCTGAAGACACAGGTATCTTCTAGGAGATTTTCTTTCAATGAATTATCTTCTTCTATAGACTGAGTATTTACTGACATTTTAAAAGTGTCAGTATAGAATGGTATATGAAAATGGGGATACAACATTAAGGAGTAAGGATTATTTTCATGTTATATTAAGTTTGCATGCCATATTCAGACATTAAAGATATGACACATTTCCCCATTAAGAGTTGTCTGTCTTATGCTTGCATATGTCTAAAAATTGCTATTCATTGAGAAGTATTACAGAAATGTTTATGCAATGTTACTCAACTTGTGGTAGGATGGGACTTGAGGATCTCAGACCATATGGCAATGATGTAATTTATCTCTTTTATATGCTGCATAGGTTGATGGTGGTATTACCCAGTATGACTTCCTCAACATGAAACAGTTCCCAAATCATAACAGTGACAGCAAAAGTGTTGCCTAATACAAATTACTGTGGGTGAAGATGAAGTAGATGAAATGAGCTGCATTCACACACTGCAAATCTAACCCATGATCCTGTTTCTTAGAGATACTCTAAGCAGGATTTAGCCCACAATGGCATGGGAGAAAACAGCAGAGGAGCAAAATAGAAGCTGTAATTAGGATATACATACTTCCACAGTCCACTCGCACACTGAACACTGCCATTTTGATTAAGCTACCTCAGACAGGCTGTAACAAAGGACAGACAATGAACATTGTGAACATAAGAAAGGTGAACATAACCACGGAACCAAAAACACAACAGAAGCTGAAAAATCATGACCAGTGCACAGATAGTAAAGAAGAAAAAAATCAAATCATTGTGTCCAACAAAAAAAGCAAATTAAATGTTCCAAATGAAATTATAGAGTAAGCAGGTCTAAAACCATGACACCTACCCCCCATCCCCCCCTCCCTTTTTTCCCCCGAAACTTTTAGTTGTATAGCTGAATTATGGAACTCACTGTTCAGGGTTATTTTAGAGGACAGAATAAGAGCAAATTAGGGCTAAAATAAATTTATAGAGGGTAGGATCTTCTGTGGATCAGATTCAACTAAATCAGATTGCTGGGTACAGGGTAAGTTACCCTAAAGCAAAATCACTCTGTTTAAGCCTTTTGTTTATATTCTTCCCTTCTGAGTCTACTACTGTTTATAATCAAAGAGAAGATTACAGATTAGATGAGCTTGTGATTTGACTTGTAATAACACCTTATGTTTTTATGTAACAAAAATCAGTAAGATAAACCAGAATAAGTTTCAAACATAACCTCCAAGTTAGATCAGTCAGTTTTCACTAGTCTGTTATTTCTAGGCGACTCATTGAGGGAAATATGAAGCAAAGTTGAGAACTGTGGTTATAGGATTGTTCCAAAATTGTTTTATAATAGCAAACCACTTAGTTAAATGGAATATTACACTAATTGCCAGTACAACTAGACTTTTATTTTAAGAATGATTAATATAAAAAATGAGAATTTTTTCTCAGTGGGATTAAACAGTAAAGCGATATTCCAAGACTGAAGTGAACAGCCTTTACAACTGAACGTATGTAACACTGGCATTTAAAAGGAACTAAATACATAGCGAGTTTATTTCCAAGAACCTCACAGTAACATATAATGTATCAACACATGAAACACTTTTATAAAGCAATGCATTAGCTCAATTAATATTATGAAATCTTGATCTTCTTACACTCTTCATTCCTTCACCATTCAATTTATCAAAACTTCTTTTTTTTTTTCCCCAAAGGTTATCATCAACCAGAAGTCACCCAGATTATCTTGTGCAGACAGATACTGCAGGAATGTCAGAAAGGACATCACTAAGGGAGACAAAAAAACTAGGATTCAAAAGGGTATGAAAATCCTTAGTACCATTGAATATTGCCAAGTATTTATTTACTGATGGGAACAGAGCATCCACAGGCCAAACCCTGGGGTGGTGGCATGCAGGAGTGTGAATAAGAGCCCAAGGAGGAGTATGGCCTAGGCAGCTAAGCAAAAGTTTTTGCATCTCAAAGGGCTATTCTGGAAACCCAGGTGAGACTGAGCTTTGCATTAGTTTATCATCAAACCACAAAGCAATAACAGATTACAATTCTCTGGCTAACACACAAAAATACATATAAATATAACCAATTAAAAAATACATCCCTGACTCATCTCTACAGATGACAAGTACAAAGCCAATAAATATCACAGTTCTAAAGCATATGTTACTGTCTGCCTCGGAGAAGGGAAGTATTGTATATAGTAAAATGCTTTTTTTTTTTGCTTTTTTTTTAAACACACGTGTGTTACTAAAAGCTACCTACAGTTTGAAATTCCTTACTGAACATATCAGAAAACATACATATAATTCCATGTCAGGCTTTCATATCTTCTCCTATATTCCTCCTCCTTTCAGATCTCAATTTCTTAATGTTAGATCACAAACCACTATAAAATGCACAAACTCATACTGGTGATACAGATGAAGTATCCCATTGTGTCAAATATGCGTGTATATATTATGTATATAGTATAAAAACTTTAAATTGCATTCAAAATGTATAATTTAATACTTAAAGCTACATCAAAACCAGTTTGCACCACTAAGTTTTTTTCTGTTTCTGAATTATCACTTTTAACTTCACATTCACCTGTCTCAACTCTTCTGTTCTCAAGAGATGGAGTTCCTGATAAGCTTAGCCCTGCATAAACTGTGTAGTACAGAAATATATCTGTTGAGTTTAAAATCAGGCTCCTGACAGTCTTAAATATTCAGGATTTGCACAGGGTCTTTCCGGGATGCGGGTTTTAACTGCTTACACTTGGTTAACAGGAGCTGTCCAAAATGAGCCCAGTTCTGACCAGTAATAACCAAGAATCACAGACTACAAATGGAAAGGCCACCAGTTTTTTAGCAAAAATTCAGAGAAGTCTATTTGATTTAAAAAAATAATTCTCCTCCTCTTTATTGCACATGCACCCGAAAAGAGCCTCCTCTCTCTATAAAGACAGAAAAATGCAATGCTGTAAGGACAGCCTATTTCCAAATCATTTCTCCTCTCACATGTGATTGCAGCCTGGGAAATGAAAAGTTTTGAAAAGGCTGCACACTAAAATACCATTTCTAAATGGAGAAAAATCCCTGCTCTTCATCTAATCTTTCAATATTATTTTGTGACCTAGAAAGGACATTTTTACTAATGCTTAAAGTGTTGTTTTCTAGGAAAAGAAAAAAGGATGACATGAAAAAAAATCTTCTCTTAAATAAAATAAAAAGTCTGAACATGCTCCTTACCTCTTCTCACGGGTGAACATGCAGAAGTATATTAACAGAAGGAAAAGACATTAAGCCATAAGATGAATAAAGCCCAAACTGGGTGCTGGAAGAGACCAGGTCACAGAAAATTCTGCCTTAAAAAAAATTCTAGGGGGTTTCCAGGGGAAGAAAATTCTGAGGTTGCTGTTTTACAAGTAATTCAAAATACTACAAAATGTTATATTCAGAATTGTTAAAGGTTCTGTATAAAGAGACCATCCTTGCAATGTGGTTAACAGTCCTGTTGCTCTTTCTTGGAGCACTAACTGAAAATATTACTACCTTTCCATTTCATAACTTTCTTCAGTTTCTAGCTCTGTAAGAAGCAGAGTTGCAGTGGACCGACAAAACTGCTTTTTTGTGTACTGACCGAAGCCTCTGTAGGCATATTTTCTTTTGTAATCTAGTAACACCTCTTATCCCCTCTGGTTTGATTTCACTAGAGAACCATTTAGTGGGGAGATGAAGCTCCTGGGACACCAAAGCTCTGAAAGTCATTCTCGGATGTGCTTCTCTGAGGGCAGAGAGTAACTGGAATCTAACGCACAGTCTGGACTCAACTTCTGCACCAAAAGTACATATTCTGCTGAACCAGTGTTATCAGTCAGTCCACACCCCAAACTCTGCTCAAACCTTTTAGCACAGAAGTTGCCTGTCGGTAATCAATGCACACAAGACAAAAGACACACGAATGGGTCAACGTCTCACAATGCGCACTGGCTGATGTCAGCTCTGCTGTGTGCTTCAAACAGGTGCTGCCACTGAGAGCAACAGGATAAGGACAGCATGGCTCCTCACTCTGAATAGCTGATCAGGACAGGTAACTTTGCCACAGCATGTTAGGGCTGAGTTCTCCTGCTGAACATCTTACAGTCAAGATGAAGTTAATTCCAACACAACCAACTGCAGTCCTTGTGACCTGTGCATGCAACACGTCTCCCCCATAAAGAGATGAGCTGTGGGAGCAAAAAGAGATGTTTGCTTCTGAAGGTCTAGAGTAAGAGCTTTGTACTTCTTCAAAGTTCTGGGGTTCACCTGGATCCACAGTACATAAAATCATCTAGTTGGGTTATTTTCTGTCCATCCTCCAGATGCAGCAGCTACTTTTTGGGTTTCTCTAGGATGTTCAGGAATTTCCCTCGAGTCATTTCTCTGGCTGAAATCACAAGAGAGGAAAAAGAGATTAATATTTTAAAAGCCAAGAAACCCAAAAAATTGTATAATTTACACGTTTTAACCATAGATAAGAAATTCATTTTAGATTTGTGTTTACAGCAATAGTAAAGGATTATTTTATTTAAATTATTTGAAGAGGAACATAAATAAAACTGCATTCCAGCTTGAATTCCTGGCATCCTAGAAATGCAGGCAGGGCCTGGAATCTTCTGAACTCAGCAATAATTCCCACAGGCTGTCTCATTACATACAATCTATGCTTCCTATTCCTACTGCATTACGCTCTCGCAGCATCTCCTTTTCTCTGTACTATCCATCTCTGAATGATGTAATCCAGATCTCCATCACTCTGTCTCAGAGCAATTGTTCCTGGATGTTATAATCCGTCAGAGATTATGGAACTCTCTCTTTCTCCATTTCAGGATTATTGGTCCCTGGATGCCATGATCTTCAACAGAAATTAGACAGCGCTTTGCCTCTCTCAGCAGTGCCAGTCCCTGGATGCTGTAATATAATGGGGTTTATATTCCTTCAATGCAGTTCATCTATGGATGGTGTAATAAAGTAAGGTTTATAGAGCTTTGGTCTTCTCTCTCTCTCTGCATTGTCAGTCCTTCGATGTTTAATACAGCAAGGCAAGGTTTATATGTCTCTCTCTCACTCCTGGCACCATCAATCTCCAGTAGTTGTATTACAGCAGGGTTTACACAGCCACTTTTCTGCACAAGACATTTCTGACTTGTGAGCCCATAAGCTCCCAAGCTGGCAGAGCAGCCCTAATACTATCTTTGTCTTGCAATAACAATACAATGCATCCAAGACAACATGATTAGCAATTGAGTCCTGGAGAAAGACAAGCTTCCCACCACAGCTTCCCTTCATTTCTTTTAAATACAGGTGAAAGCTTTGAGCTGGACTGGCAGGAATCAAAACACGGAGGCTTTTATTCACAGGATTGATGAAAGCGTGCGTGCTTCCCACACCTAGCCTAGAGAGACTCTGGAAGGAGATGGGAATTCATTTTCCATTTTATCCATTCAAGTCCCGACCTCTCTACTGAGATGAATAACAGAAGTGACAATTAGCATAAAAACTGGAAGTGGGTTTGTTGCTGATGTTGGGTTTTCTTTTGACATTACTGATTATATGTTAGAACAAAGCTAAAACAATAATAAAAATGCTCATCTTAAAATACTCAATACCCACCCTCAGGTAAAGACGTTTTACCTAAAGGTTAGAATTTATGCCTTAAAGGCTCGTCTTTGAATTGTTACACTCTGATTTGCCTACACAAAATTGTACCACAAGGTATTGTCATCAACAAGATCCCTGTAAAGCAATTAGTGGTATTATGAACTGTCTGACACATATTGATATTCATAGGCTGCAAAGCCTCCACTGCCCTGAGCAGAACATGCTTCAGACTGGCTGCAGATTCAAGCAGATCCCTGCAGTATTCCCTCGGTTCATGCCTCCAGTTGTGAGTTACATCATCTGGGATCCATTCCCAATTCTGCTTCTGATTCACAGCGCAAACTACCACAACAGTACTCATTTGTGCCTCCACTTCCCCACCCGTAAGACAGCCTCTTTCCTAAGAACCACTTGACACACAGACAGAAAGTGCTTGCAGGAAGACAGAGGGGATTGCTATTTTGTCAAGAACTAAGTTGTTATGCACAAAGAGCACAATTAAATAAAAACGCCAGTTTTTAGACATTTCACCTAGGAATAGATTTTCAGCACCAGTTCTTTGACACCTCCCTGCCTTGCACCATCAACAGTACACGGCTTTAAAACCCTCTTAATGGAGAAAGCACAATGCTGAACTGTAGCTGATAGAGTGGAAAGTTTTCCAGAGTGCAAGTCCCATATAGGAGATATACGAACGCGTGACAATTCTGTTCCCCCAAAGAGGGCTGCACCCTATAAATCAGGCAGAGAGCATAGACTCCTTCTGCGCACTGACTGAAATTACTGTGGGTTGGGGGTTGCTCCAGAGCACGTGCCCTCCTGTTCACTTGTCATCGGAGATGTTAACATTTCTGATTAATTCACAGACCTCTCATTTTATTCTTCATTCCTTTATCCTTGCTATCCTGTTCTGCTGCAGCTTAAAGATTCTTACCGACCTGCTACAATAATCACCGCCCGCTTCCCCCCCCAACCTGGTGAAATTGTTTAGTGATGCCAACCGCGCTTTTAATTTGCAAGACATCAGACACAGAGGTAATTTATACCAACATCTGTTCATTTCTGACTTCTGAAACAAACTCGCACATGCTGCTACAAAATCCCATTAGGAGCAGGAGACAGCCTTCTGCTATTCTGTATTCCTCTTCTCCTCACATACTCAGGCTTGCATCGGGGCTTTATTTTTAAAGCTAGGATGCCAAACTGAAAGAAAGGACCTTACATCTTTGGATATGTATGAAACCAGCCAGGAAATAACATCCTCATATCACACACACACAAAAAAAAAATAATCCCAGCCAAACTATGGGCAAGTTTCCACAAACATTAACAATCTTGTTTTCCCTGCTTCATCTGCTCTTATCTGCCCAAGAACCACAGTTCAATGTATTCCTGCTAAACACAAGCCAAATACATATTACACGGTAGTGCGTTCAAACGTCTTGGCTATTCCTTCTCCTTTGTTCCTCTTTAATCTGCACTGGAGTGTTATTTGAGCTTGGGTTTCACGTAGAAAAGCCTCTAATATTAAACTGACTCTTCTGCTCACTATTGCTTCTGATAAATGAATTCTTAATAATGGGAATATCATTTCCAATGGGGCCTTTTGGAGCTTGCTGGAGTGAGGGAAGAGCTTGCGAATGAAGAAACTACCACCAACATTCTAAATCTGATTGCAGTCTAGGAGAGACTGTAAAACCTGCCTTGAGCAACTACCCAAGGGACCAGCAGAAGCCAGTTGCGTAGCAGACAGAGGTGGGTTTTTTAATTAAAAGGTTGGACAAAACTGTAGCAAAAACCTTAGGGATTTTTTCTTTAACATGGTTGCTTTAACCACAGACTTAAAGTGAAGAGAGGGCTTGAGCGCAGGTTTCATTGTACCAGCAGACAGACTACAGAGACTGTGCAGCATCAAACAGAAATGTGAATCTCCAATCCATGTCAAGTCACGATTTACAACCTTGCCTATGCCATGCATCTACTACAATAGAAAAATCAACAATGGACACGATTGCAATACCTTGGATACAAATTAACCTCACCTACTATGGAAGAGACAGAGGATACTGAAGACCACAGAAAAAACACTGTAAGATGTTACCACTGTAAGATGTTACCACCACTGATTGCTACAGAAGCTGAGTGTCTAAATAGACTCTTTCAGACAAATGTACTGAAAAAATGGTATCAAGCTATTGTAATTAACAGAGAATGCTGTACTGAAATATTTAAGTTTGCTGCCCCACAAGACCTGCTAAGCAGATCTCAAGAACAGGTATTGGGTAGGAAAGGCTGGGACTGAAAGAAGTGGAGATTTCTACTTGATAGGGGAGCAAAATAAGGTTTAATATAATCTCCTCTTTAGAACTTCAATCCCTCAATCCCGCATTTAGCCTTGTTGCTTGGGGCTCCTTTTCTACTACAATTGTCCCCAAGCTGCCTCTCTGCAGTAAATTTCGTGGTTGCTGGTTGAAAAGATTCAGTAGTACAGATTGATTTCCTACAAGTGAGGAGATGAGGGATTACCAAAAGCAGTCCTGGTTAACAAGATTGGGTGCAGAATCTCCTGCTAGAGCAGCCCACTCTGCCAGTGTTTTGCATCCTTTCACTATGACATATGGGTTTCATTACACAAAGATTTTCCTGATTTTAACTTGGAGGCGATTACATTGGAAACTCAGAGCTATCTTTACATCTGTAGCAATTTAAAGGTTAAGTAACTTTTAATCAAATGACAAATACTCATAATGTTTTTTCCTCGATTGAAAATGAAAACTGCTGTTCCGGATATTCCTTCCGGTGACAATTTAATTAGAAAAAAACACTGCACTGGAGATTGGGGTCCAGACTGATTGCTCCCCGTAAAAAGCCTTCTCACATGTATGACAGCACAGGACATACTGTGTCATAAGGTCTGGATAACCAGGAAATAATGGAAGGATTTACTGCTACAAAATCAGCAATGAAAACAGCGATGTACACTTATATAAGCAACTTTCATCCAGGAGAATCCCTAAACAATGCACGTATGTACACGCTTTTTAAACATAATATATAATAAATGTAAGAGCACACCCCACTTAATGGTAAAGTCTACGTAAAAGATATGTGACAAACTGTATTTATCACACATTTATCATGATCATTATACCTTCCCCTCCTGAGCTTATGTAAAAATCTCAAAACAAAGCCTGTAAGCATCTTCAAATCAGAGATACTTTAAAATGAAGTCACCCACTACAGAAGCATTTTTCTGTGTCTCCCCCAGATGTACTATTTAGAGGACAAATTGGACTGTATTCCTCTTCTGATCTGAAAATGTAGCCATGTTGAAATCTACATGTCTTGCTACTGTAAAGAACTGGAAATACAATTAATGCCCTGTGAACAGAACACGTTTTTAGCTCCAAAATGTCTTGTAGTATCACACTTTGAAAGCTATATTCTTGACTACAAAAAGCTTAATTTAGACACTGTCATACTTTGTTAGCTTATAGGTTATTCCTCCCAATCAGTTTTATTTATGGTAGCTAAAGAACTTGTTTTTCAACACAGAAGGATTCCTTTAAAGCCCTGATCGTGCACTCTCAAACTACTGCTGGGTCTTTGGACTATACATAAAACAAAACCAAAAAGGTTTATTTCTGAAGAACTAACAGTGAAAATTACCAATTCAGGGCAAAGACCATTAATTCCAGAGAAACAGCAGAACACTCTTCTGAATTTTAACCCTTCTAACCCAAGGGTCTGTTGCATCAGAAATTTTTTTTCATTTGTCCTGAGACACAATGTTAGGATAGGAAGACACAACCATCCTTTTTCTTAGCTGGTAGGACACAAAAAAGGGTTAGAGGAATCTGCCTGTGAGTAACTGCAGGAGTCTCGCTTGACTGGATTTGTGAAAGCCAATGGCAAAGCCACATACTTTGGCTGGGCTCAACTAATATTGCACTTGGAAAGGAGATTAAGAAAACAGTCATTGGGGTGAGGAGGAGTGAAGACAAAAAGATATTCTAAACCTAGCAAAAATATTTAAGATTGGCATAATTACTAAACAACCCTCAAAGAAAAAAAGAACTTTGTTTCAGACAAGACCAACTGGGTATTATTACCCAGCCAAGACAATTTGAACTTCTGTCAGAGACAGAAATCTGCATGGACCACTTTTTATCTTGAGACCAGATCCCCAAAAATCCAACCAACACCTAAATGCCTGCTGGCACCAGCTCACTTCTCTTCCTGCATAAGAAGAATTCCAATTACTCTGCTGTGTACTTCCTTAACATAATTGTCAAATGAACTGCTACTTGATGACTGTGGGCCTTTGACAAATACTTATTAGTGAATGCTACACCAAGCTTAATTCCATAAAGAGCTGGAACTGCCATCTCAGGAGAGCAGTGGTTAGCAAAAGCACTGTCAGACGCCTTTACGGAAGGTGGAACTGGCACATGCAGATACTCAGACCTGAGCTTCAGGGACTGTTACATTTACACCGGAGACCAGTGTAATTATCTAGCATTCCTGAAACACATTTTTCAGGTAAGACGACAGAATCAGCATAAACCTCCAGGTGGAATAAGCTCGTGTTACTGTGGCATCTCTCAATAATCAATATCAAAGCACTTGCAAAGTTTATCAAGCTTCACAGTATTCTTGAGACATACAGTGATTTAATTCCCATCTTACGGATGGGGTCACAGCCTCAGTAAGAAGTGATGTACAGATGTATACTAAAGGAGTCAGCAACCGTGCTAGGATTCAGGCTCTGAAAGATGAGCTCTGTCAAGTCTTGCTGCAGCATTTTAAAATATTAACACCACCCTTGGTACAAAACATCATCGTCCTTCCCCCAGCGAATGAGACAGCAGAACCTGCCCTTACTTCAGCTGTAGTTCAGAGTCTGGCAAGACTTGTTGTGAAATGCCAAAGCAGGAGGGGGTCTGCACAAAACCCAGCTGTGCACAGGTGAGACATACGGACCGCATACTGGTGTCTGCACATGGGGTAAATGACTCTGCTTTGGGACAACACTCCTAGTGTGCTATGGAAACTGTCACCTCTGACAGAGAAGTGGAAAATAGAGACCAATACAGTTTTAAACCACTGATACATTTTGGTGAGTGTTAGCTAGAGCCTTAAGAACTGGAACCAAATACCTAATGCTTGCCTGAACCGTGGAATCCTCATGTGACCTCTTTCCACCTTGTTGTTTTCCACCCACAGTACTGATGTTTTATCATTTACCTGATCTGAGATCTCAGAGATCATTCAGGATTATCCAGAATGGTGATAACAGATCTGCTGCAGATTAAGGTATCCTCAAAAATGTTATTGTTGCTATCAGCAAATACTAAAACTATATTGGCTCTAAAAAAAAATTAGATTCCTTCCCTACAGAATAATTCACCGTGTTCTCCTAATCAGATTTCCCTACCATGCAAGGCAGCACCATTCTGTTTGCGCTCAGTTGCAAACAATGATGTCCACAGAGCTCCAAACACAAACACTACAAACAGTGTTCACTCGCACACAGATGGGCAAAGCTCATCAATGACAAGCCCTGGAAGCAAAGGGCAATGACATCCCTGCCCATGCCCAGGGAGCTACTAAACTTCCAGGTCACGGATATTAGGCTGTACAGATATTTTGCCCTGACTGACCCCCATATCAAAGGAAACTCTTGCAGTACCTCCCACTTCCAGAAGCTGCCTGTAGCTGACATCCTGTGGGGCCAAAGACCTGATCCCTTTGACCCTCAAAGCAGGGAAAGAGTTACATCTTCTCTCTGCAAAGCCAATAAAAACCTCTCTTGATTATAATTTAGATAAGAGCCACTGGATTGAATAATAATGTCTGAAACTCCCCTGGCTGTTTCACCTTGAGACGTCCATCACTGGGTTAAACATGATGCTAATTGCATTTGGATTGATTAATTTCTCTCACTCCTGTCTATTCGAATAATGCTTAACAAAATAATCACAGCACCCAGAGCCAAATCTTCTCCGTCAAAGGAATGAAGCCATCAGAACCAGCAGAGATGAAAGAAATGAAGATGACCCGTAATTACTGCTACGGTGATATCATTACCATATTATAGAAAATGAGTGTACGTGGGGGGAGCGGGGGCTGCGATTATTATTTATTTTTTAATGGAACCTCACATCCCAAGAATACAGATCTGACACAGGGGAGCATACAGAAATACAGAACTAAAAAATTATTGTGTATTAAATTGCACAATACAGTGAACACTGGGACTCAATGCACTGAGTGTCTCATACTTTAAGGTGCTGTTTATTCACTATTTTTTAATCGCAATAATACTTTGTATGTGCCTGGTAAAGAGAACTGAGATGCCTGCCTTTCTCTCCTATAAGATCCTCAAATACCTGCAACAGAACTTGCCCATAACCCTGGTGCTAAAGCCACTCTCCCTTAATAACATTACAAGTCATCTTATGTTGAGCACTGGCACTCTGATCTTTAAACCACAAGAGCTAACTTGGTTCTCAAAGAAAAGCTAGCAGGAAAGAATTTTTTTTTTCTTAAATGCCAGTTCCTTTCTGAAGGCAGTTATAAATTCCCTTACCAGCTGCGACAGACCACTTTCAACTATTCATTATGCTTGTTCTTTAAAGATACCAAATGTATCAAGTCTGGAAGAATTTAAACTAGGATTTTTTAAAAAAATAATAAAAAAAACCTCAAACCACCACAACCCTAACATCCAAAAGGAAGGCCTTCTGCTCCCTTTATTCTCCAAAATACACTCCCAAAGCCCCTCTCATTTGAGAAACAAATAGCTTGGCAATTGTATAAGATCTTCAGACACCTGTGCACTGCAATTCTAATTGTGGTTTATACAGTTCACTTCTCTCCATGCTGCTTATGTCTGCCCCCTAGTCTCAGACCAGAGACAAAAAACACACACAAAACTAGCAGCTTAAAATATTTATTCTGGAATAAAGCCAAGGTCAAATACACACAAAAATTTCACACGGCAAAAATGTCAAGACCTAAGACCAGATGCTGACTCATGAAGCTAATTAAACAGAAAAAAATTACGTTCAGGGATTTTATAAGGCTTAAAGAACAAAATTCAAGATATGCTTCTAATATTAAAAGCAGCATGAAAGGCAGTTTTATATCAAAGTTGAGGATATTTTCAAGTGTACCTGACAGGGGCTTCACTTGCATAATGTATCACTGGAACAGCTACAGGTTGGGAGAGCTTTGATCACCAAGTCCCACTGACGTTGGACGCAAATAGTGAAATAGAAGTGTGGCATGTTTTAACAATAAGCCCTCTAAAGGAGGTGGTTTTTTTTTTACCTGCTTGTACCGAAGAAAAATAATCTCTTCCTGGCTTCCCAACATCTGCAGAGGACCAAGAGTTCTTGATGATTTAAGTTTTCTCACCACAGTATCTCAAAAAGGAACAGTCTTCATCGAGCAATGTGGAGAAATTAGATTAAAACTGTTTGCTCAGAACTCTTCAGCAACTCATGAAAGAAACTCAACGGAGAGGTCTGCACCTAATATATGCACACAGCAGGGTATGAATGGTCTCTGGAGGCAAAGGGACCCTTCTCAGAAGGCACTTGGGCTGAAGCACTATCCAAGCTCCCACAGAACTATCCACCAGGATGTGGTGCCCCAGTTTATGCTGGGGAGTAGGTATGTACCAGTTGGGAGTAAAGCAGGTGAACCTGGAAATTAACAATTTTTTCAAGTCTTATTGGTGGCTGGGGCACACAGGCCACAGCAAAATCTGAGCCCAGGAGCCAATAGGAACAAAGGGATTAAGAGTTATTAGGAGTAGAGAGAATTACATATTTACAGTACAGTTAACTGAAAAATAATCGTGTAATGATTATGTAAGTCCCTATACTCCTTTTGGCTAATCATGTTGGGATACAAGCGCTCTGGTTATGCAAGCCAGGGCGCACAAATCCAATCAGAAGACATCAAGGCACGTTTGTGGGGAGGTTTACAGCTCTGGTTCAAGAATGGTTATGCTTCCTTGACCTCCAAAAGGCAGAAATGAGCCCCTGGCAGTAGGCTACCTAATGGCTAGAGCGGTCAAGCAGAAATGACTTTTTAAATTTAAATTCTGTCAAGTTTCATGGGAAAATATACCTGGATGAAAGAAGCTCATACTGTGGCAGTCTGTATTTATATGTCCAGAGGTATGTCTTTACTTTAAAAAGCAGACTAAATTTCAGACTAAAATCTTAAGATTCCTCATTGAAGCATTTTTTCACGTAGATGACTGCAGCCCTTGACACAACAAATTATCGATACTGAAGGTTTCTACAAAAAGATGATCTTTTTATGAATAAACAATATTACTTGAATTACACATGAAGCAAACCAAGATTCCTTTCGCCATTAGTACATTAAAACACATGAAATTACATGGATGACTTCTATAATTTTAAAAAAGAATCCAAGTAAAAAGTCTGTATGAGCAAATACAAGTAAATCATAGAATCATAGAATGTTTAGAGTTGGAAGGGACCTCAGAGATCATCCAGTTCCAACCGCCCTGCCATGGGCAGGGACACCTCCCACTAGACCAGGTTGCTGAAATGTCAGTGTTCTGAGGCCAACATCTCAACCTCAGTTAAACCAGCACTACAGAGGAACAGCAGTAGGCAGTTTGCAGACCCTAGAAGAAAAGCTTCACAATCGCCTCCATCGTTTTATCCTTTCCTCCACATGAATCAAAAGTACTTTAATGACTCTCTTTATTCTTATCGTTCCCAGTATATTCACTGCTTGCTTTAGTCCAGCTTTTTCAGTCATCTAAGGAAATGCACTGATTTAAAAATGTTACCATTTTTATAGCATCCAAATGCTACTAGAATTATAGAGAAAATAATGCATATTTGGAAGAGTTAAAAAAATCACAAGAAAATTGTTGTTATAGAAGCTATCACTAGTTTTAATCTGATCTACTTGATAACAAAATTGTAATACCACTCAGGGCTACTTGGAGAAGATATTAAGTTATAAATGATGCAGGTTCTGCTACTATTATTACAATTTAGCTGTTAATAGCTCAAAGGCAACTAGGCAAGGCCCAGTTGTAAAAGCAGATGTAAAAGATGCATCCAAAAATAAACCCCCCCAGACTCATGAAGAAATGTGAGAACACTATTAGTATCTGTGGTTTTGAAGAAAAGCTTAAAGACATGATTCAAACACAAGACATGCAAAACTATCAGAGTCTGCAGATATCTCCTGAGAGTAGCAATGTCTACTGAAACCCAGAAATAAAGCATACCAGTCTACTGTCACTCCTAAAAAAACAAGCCAAAACAAATAAACCAAGATTTTTTTCTCTAGAAGGTCTATTCAAAGCAGCCCAGTAAGCCATGGTATTCTTGTGCTTCCAAAAATCTCTTGTTTATTCCCAGTCCATGTGTATCACCGGTCTGAGGCCATGTCTACAATGACTTTCTTCTCTTACAAAAGCTGAATACCATACCACAACTATTTTCTGGTAAGCAGACTACTGTTCTTCAATTACTGGAAACCAAGCACAGAGGTGCTGTAAAGCAGAAAGCAAACCATCTACAAGACAGCTTAGAAAGTAAAGCAGAAAGTGGTGATGGCCACGTGAAGTGCCCACAGATTTAGTGACTGGTGAGACTACTTTGAGGGTTAAGTGACACTGAAGAAACTTTGGAAGGCAGGAAAACCCAGAAGACTCCATGATCCAGTGACAATGGGACAGATTTGGAGGTAGAAAGGCACAGCAGAGTAGAAGAGGTGTAAGTAAAAAGAGCATACAAGAAAAAGTGATGAATGAAGAAAATTTAACCTACAAGACCAAATGAGAAGATATACAGTACAATATCGTATGAAAAAAGTTATAGAGAGTCAGAGAATAATTCAGATCTGAAAGGACCTTGGCAGACCTGTGGTCAAGCTTCTGTTCAGAACAAAGGCTGCTCAGGATTTTAGCCAGTTAAGTCTGAAAAACATCCATGGATGGAGAGTGCACAACCTCTTCTGGCAATTCTTCAAGTACACTTGACTGTTTCATGCTGAAAAAGTTCTCTTGAATCCAGTCAAATCTTGCTTTGTAGAATCAGACTTATTTGGGCTGGAAAGGACCTTAACATTTACCTACTTCCAGCCCCCCCTCCATAGGCAGGGACACCTTCCACTAGACCAGGTTGCTTAAAGCCCCATCCAACCTGGGCTTGAACGCTTCCAGGAACACGGCATCCACAACTTCTCTGGGCAGCCTGTTTCAATGCCTCACCACCCTCATAGGGAAAATTTATTTCTGATACCTAATCTAAATCTACCCTCTTCTAGTTTGAAGCCACTACCCCTTGTCTTATTAACACATGCCCTTGTAAAAGGTCCCTCCCCAACTTTCTCACAGGCCCCCTTCAGATACTGGAAGGCCACTATAAGGTCTTCCTGGAGCCTTCTCCAGAGTGAGCAAGCCCAACTCTCTCAGCCTGTCTTAATAGAAGTGCTCCGGCCCTCTGATTATCCTCATGGCCCTTCTCTGGACCCATTCCCAGAAGGGCCACATCCTTCCTGTGCTGAGGACTCCAAAGCTGGATGCAGTTCTCCAAACCTGGGTCTCATGAGAGCAGAGGGACAGAATCACCTCCCTTGACCTGCTGTTCCCACTTTTAATGTGGCCTAGGATACAGTTGGCTTTTTGGGCTGCAAACACAGATTGCCAGCTCATGTTGAGCTCTCAGTTAATCAACACTCCCAAAGTCCTTCTCATCAGGGCTACTCTCAATTCATTCTCTGCCCAGCCTGCATTTGTGCTGGGGATTGCCTCGACCCAGGTGGAGGATCTTTGTGACTATTGTCTCTTGTCCTCCCACCATGCACCACTGTGCAAAGCCTGACTTCATCTTCTCAATCTCCTCGAGGGTACTAGTGGGCAGCTATCAAGTCCCTGTGAAGTCACCTCTCTCCATGCTGAAGAAGTCCCATTCCCTCAGCCTCTGCTCACAGGGCAAGTGCTCCAGCCCCCTGATGATCTTGGTGACCCTTTGCTGAACTCACTCCAATTTACCACCAGATGTGGCATTGCAGATGCAAGTCTAATGACTACTAAGAGGTGGCCAATCTCCTCCCTCAATCTACTAGCCATGCTGCTATCAACAGATATATATGCAATCCTAAATTCATTTCCCAAATATTACATACCTCCTACGTGCCTGTTCAACATCACATCCTAGCCTCCGACCCTCCATCCAGCCACTGCCTGGCTTACTGTTCCAGGAAACTCAAGCACCATAATGAAGAGTCAGTGCACTTAGTGCCCTGAGATACAAGAAGAACTGTTTTCTCCTCCAAGTTTTTAATGTACATGTTAATAAGGAGAAATTTTAAGCATTTTTTTGTAAATTAATATGTTCTCTAATTTCAAGTAAACCAGGTACTAGGCATTAAAATCTTGATGCAACCCAGAGAACTATCTTTTGAAAACCAAGTAACAGCTTGGCCTGCTACCCAGAAGCATCCATCACCCAGCCCTTTTCTGTTGGGATTCGTGTTGAATGACGTCTTCTGCAGGTTAGCAATTAGTTTTTAGCATAAGAGTCCCGTGTCACCATCATCATCTCCCCAGGAGAGAGAAACAGGCTGACTGATTTTTAGATTATATGCTCCGATAAGACACGGGCTCCTGACTCCCTGTGTGCTTGTGCCATGCAGGCCACCTGCTCTATGGAACTGCCACTGGGGATGCTTTCAAAAATGTTTAATAATAACGTTATCTCTGGAGATGTAACGCAGAGCATGCTCTGAATTTACATTCTATATCACCACTTGAAAATAAACCCCTATCAAGAAAGAGGATCTAAGATGAGTCACTAAAAAGAGTAATACAGTATATTTTAGCAATGTTAATTCCTATTAAACAAGAATCTGTCAGGTCTGTAGCCATAAAAACTGGAAGTGAAGACAGGAATTGACAGAGCAGGGCAGATCAGTGATCTACCCAGGCACGTATCCTGTTTGACTCCACCCAATATCAGAAACACCAAAGGAAAAAAAAAAAAAAAGGCAAAGAACCCCATTATGAAGACATATGAAATAATAGTCTATAAAAGATTCCTCTCCTCCTAAGTGCTTGTTTTATATCCTAAGCAGCTGATATTTCCTACTTCATTTTGTATTTTATTCTGCTACAACTAGAAATGTTCTCATCATCCCTTTAATTGCCTATTCCTTTTCAATAGCTGCTAAGTACTTGGTCTTAAAAAATAAAAAAATAAAAAAAAAATCCCAGTGTGGCAGAAAGTTCCATATCAAATTATTCATTGTGTAAAAAGCATTCCTTTTTGCTACTTTTAATCTGACTGGCTTCCATTACTTTTTTCTGAATTCCCCTCCTCTTTTTCTTCTCAGAAGTCAATAGGAATTTTCAATTTATCTTCTCAATTGTAGACATGTAAAATAACAACTGTGCTACCTTTCAAAATCAGAGATCCACTTTCCCCCCACACACATTCTCATGAAGAAATCTCTTGATTTATAAGCAGTTCTCTAAAAGTGAATGGTGTATTTCACACTATCTCAAAATTATTCCTACCAAAAGACTGCCTGAAGTGACGGAGTATCTGAAATTACAAAAAAGAGAATGAGACTTACTTCTTGGAAAAAATTATGAAACCTTATTGCAGAAGTATGTGTTGTAAATTGCAAATAATTATTGAAGTCAAACAGAAGAGGTGGGAAACAGCACAATAATTTGCTGTGTTCTTGGAGCTTCACTGAAGCCAAAAAACATACAGGGCAATTCTCTCTGCTTCTCCATAGCAGGGAAGACCTGTGCTTTCAGTTGGCTGTTCTGGACCATCCCAGGATCTCAGGAGGCTTCAGGGGTACATGCAAAATATGGTTAAATGCTGCCACAACCACCAACTGCACACAAACTCCAATTACTTTGTATAACTGAATTTTCTGGCAAGTACGTGTAGATTTGTCCTGAAAATTCTGCCAAACAGCAAGTTGTTAATTTAGGAACATCAAAATACTATAAAACCCCCATCATACACACTATCAGAACAACTTAGCATAATTATTCTTATCAGTCCAAGTATAAAGAGCTATCAAGTGAAATTGGCCCAGGTAAAGATTTTTGTGTCATTACTTTATATCTAACTCATGTCAATTATTTTGAAACCTACTCTTTACAAATGTGCCAAAGTGACAAACCTTGGTTAAGGATAAAAATATGAGTGTAGTTTAACTAAATCTTTTTGATTACAAATGCACACAAAGATCATATTTAATTTGTTAACTTTCTCAGCTACCTAACCAGCAGTAACAGCAAATTACAATTACTTCACAACTTCTTGAAAAAAAAAAAAATTTGCTATTTACATGCACGACAAAACATTTAAAGTGAAGATCATGAAGATCCAGAGAATAAATTTTACTCCACTCTCACCTTTCTATTTTATAACAGATGAAAAAAAAATATCAAGGCTGTGACTAACTGTTGCCACATTTGAATTTCAAGAATGTCCTCTTATGTTTCTGGTAATAGTTGTGAACAACAGTTCTACACTAATGCATACAGCACGGGCAACAAACAGGAGGAGCTGGAAGCCACTGTGGAGCTAGAAAGCTAAAATCTAGTTGCCATTACTGAAATTTAACATGACAAATCTTATGACTGGAATGAGGCTGCTGATGGCTTCAGAGATTGAAGCAACAGAGGGAACCTTGTGGCCCAATCAAGAGGAGCCTATTGAAAAAGCCTTCTTAATCCAGCTACAGGAAGCGCTTGCAGACTCCCATCCTGCTGGGGAATGTCAACCACCCCAAAGTCTAAAGGGTGGGTTGAAGGAGGATGGAGCCAGACTGGGAGTCAGGCTCTTCTCAGTGGTTCCCAGTGACAGGACAAGGGACAATGGACACAAGCTGAAACACAGGAAGTTTCATTCAGATATGAGGAAAAAACTTCTTTACGGTGAGGGTGACAGCACCAGAAAGGCTGCCCAGGGAGGGTGTGGAGTCCCCTTCTCCAGGAATCTACAAGACCCACCTGGATGCAGTCCTGAGTAATGTGTTCTGGGCAATCCTGCTTTAGCAGGGGAGTTGGACTAGATGATCTCTAGAGGTCCCTTCCAACTCTGACAGTTCCATGATTCAATGATCTGCTGGAAAAGTAGCACAGCAACGTGTAGGCAATCCAGGAGACTCCCAGAATGCACTGAGGATAACTTCTTAAGCCAAGTAATAGGCAGCTCTACCAGAAAGGGTAACATACTGGGCCTATCAGTCACCAACACATGTGAGCTAATCAGTGACAGTCAAGATTGGAAGCAGACTGGGCTGCAGCTATCATGCACTGGTGGACTTCGCAGTCCTGAGGGACATGGGTCAGGCAGAGTGAAGTCAGGACCCTGAATTTTAGGAAAGCAAACTTTCAGCTCTTCAAGGAGACAGCCAATAGGATCCCTTGGGAAATTGCCCTCAGGGACAAGGGAGCAGAGCAGAGCTGGCAGATCTTTAAGGACACTCCACAGAGCACAAGAGCTCTCCATCCCCAGGTATAAGAAATCAGGAGAGGAAGGCAAGAGACCAGCATGGCTGAGTCAAGATCTGTGAGTCACACTAAGAGGCAAGAAGGAAAGGCGCAGGCAGTAGAAGCATGGACAAGTATCCTGGGAAGAGTATAGGGATGCTGCCCAGTTGTGTAGGGATGGGGTCAGGAAGGCCAAGGTGCAGCTGGAGCTGAATTTGACAAGGAATACAAAAAATAACTAGAAGGGCTTCTACAGGTATGTTAGCCAGAAAAGGCAAGTCAAAGACAGTGTACCCCCCTGATGAGAAAGACTGACAAGCTGGCAACAACAGATAAGGAAAACGCTGAAGTACTCGACAATTCCTTTGCCTCAGTCTTCACTGACAACTTCTCTCCCTACACCTCGAGTAGAGGGACTCTAAGACAGGGACTGGGGAAGCAACGTCTCTCCTGCTGTTAAAGGAGATCAGGCTCATGATCACCTGAGGAACCTGAACATACAGAATTCTATAGAACCTGATGAGATGGATCCGAGTCCTGACGAAATTGGCTGATATAGTTACCAAGACACTCCCTGTGGTATTTGAAAAGTCATGGCAGTTTGGTGAAGTCCCTGGTGTCTGAAGAAAGAGAAACATTGCACCAATTTTTGAAAAGGGCAGAAAGGGGGCCCAGGGAATTACCGATCTGTCTGCCTCACCTGTGCCTGGGAAGATCATGGAACAGATCCCCCTAGAAGCTAGGCTAAGGCACATGGAGGACAGAGGCGATTTAAGACAGCCAGCATGGCTTCACCACGGGCAAGCCCTGCCTGACCAACCTAATGGCCTTCTATGCTGAGGTGACTACATCAGTGGACAAGGGAAAAAATATCAATGTCACCTATCTGGACTTCTGTAAGGCCTGTGAATGAGGGAATATTATTACTACGAAACAAGGAAACCCTATTTTAATCTCATGACTAGTGTTTTAGATCCAAGGCTTAGACCCATGCCAACTAAATTAAAGTTCCAGTCTGTGGTGTCTAAGTTGAGAACCTCATAAGTCCACAGAAAGATACAAATGCCTCCAAAACAGCAGTTCACCTATTGAAGATCTGTCTGCATGAACAGCTTAGAGTGATCATGTTTCTGACTTGGAGAGTCCAGGTAGGTGTCAAAAAGTAACAGCTCTGGACATTGGTCCCAAGCATCACACATATCTTTTTGCAGCATTTCTTAGAACTGCTTAAGCAGTGGATCAAAAGAGCCTTGAACACTCCTGCAGAAGTTTTTTTACATCATCAAAGCCCTTCAAGGTACACTCCACAGAGTTTATGTCATACATATCTGCTGTTAGGACACGTAATGCCAAAGTAGAGCAAGCCAAGATGCTCAGTGTCAACAAAAAGAGAAGAAAGCAGCCAGGATGCTAGCTTGACAAATACCTTTAAAACAATACAGCTGCCTGCATTGTTTTAACAATACAAGATACCTTGTCCCCAGAAGTATTCAAGGTCAGATTGAGCAAGGATTTGAAAAACCTGATCTAGTGGAAGGTGTCCCTGCCCACAGCATGGGGTGTGAAACTAAGCGATTTTTAAGGCCCCTTCCAATCTAAGCCATCCCATGATTCATAGGATGAACATCCAACCTGGAAGTTCTTGCTGGTCAAGTACTCAACTCTGCTACATGGTGTACAAACACAGAATTTCTTTCTGCCCTAAGGAGCTTAGGAGAAACCCTATATAAATAAAAACAGAAAAGAGAGGTACACAGTTAAATGAGAGAACACTGAAAAGTATCACACTCACAATACACCATCTTAACAGTTACCAAGATTACTCCACATACTGCAGAAGGAAGATGAGCTAGCTCCCCCGGATGTTTACAGAGAATGCTGGGAAAACAGCTTCTTTGAACACACAGCAATGGCTCATCATAATTTGCATTCTTGATAGACTGGAAGTGTCTGTTGTCTTTCTGTTACTGGATGCAGTATATAAGATAAAGCACACAAAAACCCCACAAAGAGAAAGAGGTGTGGTTTGATACACACCTAAGTGTGTGGAGAAATATATGGAGATCTTGATCACACAAAGATGAGCTCATTTTGATTAAGTGGAACAAGATTTGTTAGGATCAGAGTAAAGGATTCTGGAAAAGGTGTAATATTATAAGAACTTAGGTGAGAATTGTGTGGACAGATAGGAAAGGTTTTATTCCATAGGTATTATATAGAAAAATGGTGGAAGATGTGAGTTATAGCTTGGATACCTGGACTTACCGAAGAGTTAAACATTATACTTAGTCACAAGGCTAAATGAGGGGCAAAACAGAAGCAGCATTCAGTCATCAGAAGAGGGGTCACAGACAATTTGTTTGGAATGGTACAAGGAGAGAGTAAAATGTTCTGGTTTCTGCATCTACTCAGGCCATCAGATATGGAGAAAATAAAGATATTTTTAGTCCTATAGGCTCTAGAAAGGCAGCAATATTCATCAGCTCCCAACATGGTCTAAATACTCTGAATTGGACATGATTCACAGTCACAATATGGAGCAATACACAAAGCGTATGAGGCAAAGTCATGCTACATAGTTCTGGTGCACACATTCATGTTAACTCCACATGTTTCTTACAAATAAATTATATCACTTCTTTCAAATTATTTGGCTGCTCAGGAGTAATAAAATACTACCTTGCATGAGTACAGCAAGGCTTGTACAGAAATTATATATAAATATATATATAAAAATAGTGTATTTACTGAAAAGAAAGAATAAAGACAGAAGAAAACAGAAAAAGCAGGAAACAAAGATAAAGTACAACAGAACTGATGTTCTCTTCACTAGGACAATGCATAGTAAAAAACTTTTACTTCTCGCCTTTGTTGCCATAGCCAGTTACCTTTTGAAGCATTACATTACATCTACATCCCACTGTCCTCATGATTTAACTAGAAGCTGAGTGATACCCACTCTAAGCATCATTAATCTCCACAATCTCTCCTCCTCCCAGTGACACAAACGAACCTACCAACTCCTCCTGTCACTAGCCTGGGAAACACCCTTCACTGGGACATGCTGCCACTGGCTTGAAGGAACTTGCACCCTCTCTGGGAATCCAGCAGTAGGTCTGAGCTGGTGAGCACCACTGCAGGACTACTCAAAAGGATGAGTGCTTAACATTGCCTTTGGTGATGACCCTATTGAAAGATCACAACTTAGCCCAATGAAAGATCATTGCTTATCCCACAAATACCAAAATGACTGGCAGACAAGCAGATGGACAGACAGACAACGTAAGTCTGGGAAGAGAGGACTACTAATAGGACTTCCCAAATGCTAAGTACGTTTAAAGGAATACTTTGAACTCCTGCAAACGATTTTGTAGCAGCGTGGAGCATACCAATCTTAAATTCTGTATTCATTAATCCATGGATGTGTTGGTTTTGGTTTTATCCAACAGGCAAGGGGCACTCAAAATCCTTAACAGGAAGTGATCTGTAGCTATGCACCAGAGAAAAAGGAAAACGAAAGCTTCAAGGATTTCAACTAAGGCACTACTTAACAAGAAGAGAACACAGAAGGTACATTTTTAATGCCATCTGCTGGATAAGATGGACAGCTCTAATAAAGATTAGAAATTGCCGTTTTCCATCTATCATCATCAACACATTGCAACAGTTCCCCCCTCTTCATACCTTACCTAAACAGAGAACAAAATTGAAGTTGTATACATAAGCACATCATATTTCCCACAGTCTGTCACTGCATACAAGAAAACAAATAAACCTAAACCAGTTCTGAAAACGTTCAGATCTGTAAAAATGACTGCATGTTACCCCTGCTGCAAATCCTGGGGGTTCTGACAGTGGAAAATATCTTAACTTATATTTGATGAGAAGAGCCTGATGCCTAGGTTGCAAAATATATTTCTGCACTTGGCCCGTTTCATCTCAACCTAGAACAGCAAATACTTCTTTCTGAAAACAGGAATGAAAAAGTCACAAGACAGGAAGGTTTTTTCCTCTTGCCAAAGAGTATTTTTCTCATTGGAAAGACCAACAGCTGGCAGTGTTCACTCACCTAAAGGACTAGGAACAGACTTGTGTGTCACAATAAAATGGAACAGACAACTACTCTGAAGAGACAGGTAACTTCTATTGCTAAAGAAGTCCAGCACAGAAAATATCCTAGAATCTGAGAATAGATATTTATTAAGACAGAGTGAATAAAAGGTTGTTCCTCATCTTGAGGATCAAGCCAATTATCTAACTTTTGTGAATTATAACTTACATCCTTTTTGTCCAGATTGCAAAGCTTTATTAAATGTGGCTCAACTGTTTTCAGAAACCACTGATGCTACAGGTATCTGTAATTTCCCACAAAGGACATCTGGACACATACCTCTTGTGACAGCACAACCAAAGAACTTCTGGAGACTCTGGTGGAATGCCCCTCTTGGTCTATCATGCTATTTAGACAGCCTATTGGATCACCTGGATTCAGAAAAAAGGAGGATAGACATGGAGTCTGGCATAAGGTTGATATAATTTGTGTAAGAGATCCAGCAACAGATTGCACTCCCAGGACCTCAAATACGAAAATCATACTTGCTGACGTGAAAAAACAATTGTTAATAAACAGATATTCTGCTCTTCAACACTCCATATGGCAGTCTTATGGATTAAACACCAGCAGAGTGTTGATCGCTCTAAAAGCTCATATTGAGATGATCTAGAAAATCTGTCTATCTACAATTTACGAATTCTGGTTAATTTAATTAAAATGCTGCATAACTAAGTGCCTTAATATGTGGAAAGCCATAAGCTTGTGAGGTTCCTGGCACATGCTTGCTTGCAGATGAAGCTACAGAATGAACTAGCAAGAGTACCTTTTTTAATTCAGGATATACAAAGAGAGACTCCTGAGCTACNAGCTGAGGGATGGGTGATATAGTAAGGCAGTAGCATGAGAAACAAAGACATAGGCTGTCAAGGTACTGGTGACTTCTTTGAAAGGGGCAAAAAGAAATTAGATGGGTTAGTCTTCGCAGACTGAGAAATGGAGATAGAGGGGTAGGGTTCAGAAGAACTGCCTCCTTGCAAGGGGACAAAAAGCCATGAAGTCCCAAGAGAGAAGGATCAACATGTGATCAGTGTGTCTGGCCAAAGGTAAACCCAATGCTGTAATTTACCTTTACACCAAGGGAGGCTTGAGATCTGGCTTCTTGAACTGAAACAGGCTACAGCACATACACAATCAATTGCTGCTGTTCAGCCAAGGGTTGGTACCTGTTCACTTTCCATCCTTGAGGCTGAGCCAGCTTCAAAATTTTTTTCCTTGTTGGAATCATGGCTGAATGAAAGAATACAGATATTCCCAAGCTCAAGACCGTCTGACAAAAGACAAGGAAGTAAACTACTGGGATGTGGAAACAGGTGATATTTTGGGAAACAGATGGAAAACTTTTTTTCACATCTGCAGCAGCTCTGAGTTAAAGGAATACCAAAGCACTCCTGGTACACTCATTACCGTCTCTGGAACGGACCCATGTATATTAATACTTTTCTTACTCTTAATAGCTACTTTTGTTCTTCCTAGACCAAAGATGACAATGCTGGGTTCAATTCTTCACAGCTGAAGTTCAGGCTGCAGCACTAGACTTCTTCCAGACATGGCTGCTGAAGTTTGAGAGAAGTCTGAGAAGAGGAAAGTAATGTTATCAGGGAGACGTCACTGAAGAACAGATGGAAGTCCACGTGGTACTATCCAGTCCAGTATAATTCAAGAAAGCATAAATCCCTTTTTTCTCTTTGCATTCTCTAAAGTATGTAAAGAAAAAAAAAAACTTCTAGAAGGAAGGAACAGCAATTCTCTCTAGAAACACATTATTTTAGGCTCATTTCTTGCTATGAAATTTTAAATAGAAATAATTTTTAATTTTGTTCTGCAGAATGATCATCTGCTTTGATGTGGGGCTGTTCAGCCTGGAGAAGAGAAGGCTCTGGGAAGACCTTAGAGCAGCCTTCCAGTATCTGAAGGGAGCCTAAAGGAGAGCAGGAGAGGGACTCTTTGTCAGGAAGTATAGTGATAGGACAAGGGGTAATGGTTTTAAATTAGAAGAGGGGAGATTTAGATTGGATATTAGGAAAAAATTCTTTCCTGTGAGGGTGGTGAGGCACTGGAACAGGTTACCCGGGGAGGTTGTCAATGCCCCATCCCTGGAGGTGTTTAAGGCCAGGCTTGATAGGGCTTTGAGCAACCTGGTCTAGTGGGAGGTGTCCCTGCCCATGGCAGGGGAGTTGGAACTCGATCTTTAAGGTCCCTTCCAACTCTAACCATTCTATGATTCTATGAAAAAGACAAGCAGCCTCTGCAGTATTGCAACTGGTCCCCTACTTGCTCAGGCAAGCGAGGTTCTGCCTGCAAAGCCCAGGATGATCTCCCAGGAGGAGGGTATGTGAAGTTGTGAAGAAGGCCTGATTGCATTCTACATCTAGCATAGTATAATAAAGGAAGATTGTCACCCTTTAAAGGCTACTTTCTACAATTCGTTGCATGACAAGAAGGAACAATGACATTTTACAATGCACACTCCAATACTAATCCTTTCCATAATGATAGAACTCATAAAAATTGATCTGGAGTAAATAAAAAACAAAGCCATGTGCTTTGAGAATAAAACCCATTTTAAAAAAAGCCCAATCACATTTACATCTCACTCTCCTGTATCATCCCTGTGCTTCCTCTAGACCATTTACAACTGCTTTTCAGGACATGTGACTGAGCATGCTGGAGCCAAAGTTAATTATTTCCATATTCAAATACAAGAGCACTGATCTATACTGTTACAAGCCGAAGAGCTAAGAAAAAGTGCCTATGACAGAAAGCAAGGTGGGAAAAAAACGTTCCTTCACTTAAGCCTTCTCTGCTTCAGAGAGACCAAGCAAGGCAGTTTCAAAACAAGAGCAAGTGATATAACCAAACAAAAGCAGATCTGAAAGGTGAGCAAACCCCACAAGCCACACAGTCATTATTACTGTGTCGACAGCACACTTGTTAAAAATGTATATTTTAATTTTCTGTATTGCTAAAGGTCCCAATTTGCCCAGGGATCTAGCTAAGCTGCCATTTTCTACCACGACAGAGTCTAATCTTTATTTAATGGATTTAGCATCTATCTTCACTAGAGTGGTCTCTAAGGGAAAGGGGAGGGGAGTATGAAGGGGCATGAAGAGATGATCAGAGCCCCCCTCTCCTTCATCCATCCGGCGCTCATGTTTGTGTTCAAAATTCAATTACCTCCTTATTGATACTTCACAGAGATATTTAAGCTGCAAACATGAAGCCCTGATTTCCCAGGGGGCCGTGCCCCTCTCTATTTCACTGCTCTGCTTCCCCCAGGGTGAATTCCTGAGGCGTCCATATTAATAGGTAATCAGTCACAATTCATTTATTAAACAGCTAGCAAGGTTTATCAGCCTGCCCTGATTAGCCGGAAGAAGCCACTGAATTCCTAATTTATTTATGGAAATCTAAGTGTCTTTTTGAATTCCATTCATGAAAGACAGGGGTACCGTGGGTCTGGCAAGCTGAATTCTAACAGGGAAGCAGCAGGCAAACCAGAGAGCAGGGACTTTGCAACTTCAGCCTGGGAAATGCACTACAGTGACCCCAAGCGTGATCAATAGATTTAGGGCCAGGAACTCACATACGCAATTCACGAGGCAGCTCTTCAGAGAGTAGGCATTGCCACCCACTGCAACTAGGGAATTGCCACCCGGATGGCTCAGGATGTGGATTGGCTGAACAAAGTTCCCTAAACAGAGCAGGTGATGCAGCAAAACTGGGTCAAAAAAAAAAAAAAGTTCCAATAAAATATCCAGAATAGTTCTGGAAACAATTGCCAGGTAACACATACAGTTCAGCTTTCTGAAAGCTGCAGACTACTACAGCCTTTAAATTATGTTTGCTATAATCATTTTAGCTGAAACGGTTTTAAGAAGGTAAAAACTGTGTTTTCGAACTAAGACACAGAAGCTCAGTGATGCTGCTGAATTGCCAGAAAGTGAAAAAGTCTAACAAAAACAAAACAAACACAAAAAACATACCTCTCTATTGTTTTAAACAGAGAAACGGAGAATTCAGCGAAAACTAGACCCTGAAGTGAAAAGACTTACACATGCACTTAATACATCTTAAGGCAATTAGGATATAGCTTCAGGTAACATAAAGCTTATATACAGTCCTCTGAAGGTTCAAGGCCACCACTGGTGAAAAACAATTTCTTTTTATCCCTTCCAGGTGTGGAGTAATTTCTGAAAAATCATTTAGCTGAATTTTACCTACCATAGTTTCTTAAACATAAAACAAGTAGGAATGGAAGACTATAGAAAACGTGTATTTCCTTTTTTCTTCTCCATACAAATTTGTACCAAGTAATTTCATTGTACCCCCTTCTGCATCTAGTGACTTTTCTGAACAGCTCAACTGGGAAGTAAACATAGTGATTGTATTTTTAAATCTTCTGAACAAGGATGTCCCCCAGGTAGGTGCAATAGCCAAAAGGGTATTTTTAATTCATTTTTTCCCTGAAATTATTTAGATCTCAAAACTGATGGGCTTTAACAATGTACAGTGCTACATGGAATACAGACAGAAGAGTTTTTAAACATATTGAGAGCATTTCTGTAACACTAATTCTCAGACACTGTTACCAGACGTTTTGTTCAGTGACTTCACTACTCTCATCTGATTATTAACAGACTAGGAAAGTATTCAAACTAAGAAGTCAAAGCATAAAAATTATGGAAGATGCAGATACTGCTCCATAATATTGTATCTCACAGAAGTTATTTCAGTTCAATCACTGGCATCTTTCAATTACTTGAAAATATATTTCAAATAACAGCCCAAAATCCTACGTAGTTTAAAACTGGCTACACCGATGTTTACCCTCTGAATTTATAAGCACAAGCTCAATAGCCACATACAAGGTTTTTAATTTGCTTAAGATCTCATTACGCAAAAGTTTCATTAGTATATTAAAACCAATATAAAATCCCCAGTTCAACTAAACTAGGACAATCCATACCCTTAAATAAAAAAAGATATGATTTCCTCTCAAATTACAGTGGTCAGACGCGAAAAGATGTAGTACATGCAATAAATACATCCAAAACGCTAAGAGGAATGAGCGCTTGAATTCATCTACGACCAGAATTCGTGTGTTGCAGGTGTTTGCAGTCAGGGATGGCATGGGGAAACGAACCTTGGAAAAAGCACCTTTTAGCTGCCAAAAAAAAAAAAAATCAATAGCTTAATTGTTATTAGTTTGTGGTTTATGCAGACATGGGTAATTTACTATATTTTTCCTCCTATGAAAAGTAGCTCCTAGAGGAAAGAACAAAACAGAATTTACAGGAAACATTTCTCAATACCTTTCCTCCCCTTCATAAGGATTTCTACACTGGCATGACCAGCAGACATCACAAGATTTTACAACAGGCCCAAACATCTAATCAAGATGTGGCTCTCAACAGCCAGTTTCCCTGGCCCTCATTGCTTGGGGAACTGCAAATGCTACCAAATAAAACAGCCTGTCCCCTTCCTGAATCTAGCCATACTTCACGTTTTCCCCCTTTAGCAGTAAATTCAGAACAGTGACTTCAAGCAAGGGCTTTGCAGAATACACAAGACAGAACTCACCACGGAGCAGGTTAAGCAGGATACTCATGCATATTCTTACTTGGGAGCTCACCACTGAACATCAAACTCAACATTATTTTTACACTCTCAGTACATAAGCTCCTTATCATACAGAAAACTGTAGCACCATCCATCCATAACAGACATCCAACCCACGCTGCCTGAACATGCTGGAGAATGTAAGCTGTAATCATGTTGCAGTTATTTCTAGTCACCACAGATATTATTTCTAGTCTTCACAGCTTTCAAAACACAAATGAGTAAAAGCAATGCAGCACTGGCACTTTGAAACTAAAGAAAATTAGTTTTTCAGGAGGTGCACCAGGAGGTGCAGACTGTTGTCATTCGTGTCAGTAAACTCCTTGGCTGTGTTAAAGACACCAGCATTAGAACTGAAATTATTAAACACTGCAGCTTATGTTAGTGCATACACCCAAGGAAAGGGCTTTCCTACCCAACTGTTTTGCACTTATCCACATCAGTCCCCACAAATGTCACCAGCTTCTTACCCCAATGCACTGTTGGCAAAAAATCCTGCATACAGAAAACCAAACCTACAAATCTGTAAGAGAATGGAATTTAGTACTACAACACAGAACACAGCATTATAATCTTTAACCGCCTGGCCAATTTTCAAACTACCCATTCTGAAGTAACCAAGTCTGATAGAGAATACCCAGTCGAACCCAGTGGATACTGCACATCCACCAAGGCAGCACTTGGATTCGCATCCCTCTGTAACACCCAAAGGAAGGGCCCACTAATAAAACCAAAAAGTATGACATAGGTATTACTTCCTTTCTAAATGCCACTTGATATACCTTGATGACAAATGCTTACTACTCTGCTGAAAATTACTTTCATTCTGTCTCATCTAGTCATCCATCTTACACATTTATTTCTAATGCTCCTGTAACAATACCTATATAAGTCTAAGGTTCCTGCAGCAATGAACTGCACGGTTACAATAAAGGCTGGGATAATTATTTCCCATCATTCTCGTACGCATATCCAGTGCTGATAACCTCACTCTTCTAGTGATCTGCACGAGGAACTTCGCCAACCAAATACACAAAAATTACTTTTTACGCTTCTTAACATTGCAACGTAAGTGACAGCCATTTACACACAGAGCAGAACACAGCTCGGAATAAAAACGAGAATCTCTAATTGACAATGGAGAAAATCAGATTCTAACTGCATATGCTGTATTTTGCTGATGACAATGGGGTTGGCATTTGGGGGAAAAAAAAAAAAGAAAAAATAAGTTAGTTTTATTTTATTATTATTAGTTTAATAATTATTAGTTCTTTAATGACCAACAGGTTATTAAGACCTTTGTCATATAACTCATTGGAAATGCAACATTTCCAACAGCAGGGAGCCCTCTAGAGCTACCACGGGATAACAGTTCAGTAGCCCACTAGGAAAAGGGCACCAATGCCGCTTATTGAGAGACCTGGGCTCTTTACGGATCCTCCTCCAGCTACTGACCAAACCTGATTTCACCTGGTTCAGCAGAACAGAGATTAAATCCCCAGAGTGAGAAAATAGAAGTCAATTTTTAATTTGAAGAAACTGGGAGCTGTTATTTGTTCAATGGCCACTGAACCTAGAAAGCTTAAAAATGTAACAATAGGTTTTGGACACATCAAACTAATACTTAAAGAAATACATATATTATTTATAATACAGATGATGTAAAATATCTCCAAATACCTGCAAAATCAGATTTTCCATGACAGTGTATACTGGCAAGCAAAATAATTGTGTAGTGTAAACAGTATATGGATATATGGCTTCCAGCAGAGAAAGTTCTCCATACGGAAATGCCTTACCAATGTAAAATAATTTCTACACAGAAAATACATTCTGCTGAACTTTATTACAGTAAGCTTCATTAGCCTTCACTAAAACAGTGCTCAAAACAACACACAAGCAAAATCTAGTTAATTGGTTATTATACGCCTTTCAATTAACTCTACTCGTGCTATAGCAACCAATTGGTAAAAATAACTCCTCAAAATTAAATTATGAACTGAAAAATATCTATTTACACAGCATGGAGTTTCCTATTCCCATCTCTCCAATTACAGTAAAAAGTTGTAAGATAAATCACAGGAAAATAAATTAACTATATCCTTTAACTTTACTGTCAAGACTTACAACTGTGAAAAACAGTAAATGCAACTTTATTCTCTCTTCATTGTGACCAAAAATTTCTGCAAGGATAAAATTTCTGAAAGAATATACCCACTCACTTTCTCAGAACCGAAACCCATCAATACATAACATTTTGGGACTGACACCTGAAGTACAGCACAACCACCACAGGTTTGGTCCTACGTTTTAAGACCCTAAGTTAACCACTGCACATTATGAGCTCAACTTTCTGTGTATTAATTCATCAGTCTTAATTACAACATGATCCTGCAGTGTGCTCGGGGAACAACAATCTCTTGGACACTTTAAAGAATCCAGAAACAGCCTTCAAACATGCTTTCATGGGCAAGTATAAAGTAATGTTTTATTACTAAAATAAATTTCTAAGAGCCAGCACTTCACTGGAGGGGGGAGGTGACGAACAAACTTGTGATGAATATGATGAGAAGAGGTAGTAGGTTTACTCTGTTGGCAACAGCATTAAGCACCCTTTTTTGAACTCCAGCTAGAACTCAAAAAGCTGCAGCAAAACTCTCCTGTACAGAGACAATTCAAAATGTCTAAGCACTCAGACAACTTCACATTAGGATAAAAAGTTGGATTTTTAACAGGGAAGTATGCAATAGATATGTAGTAAATTCTCTATCACTATTAGTTGGTTTTAGAGAGGCAGGATTTATTTTTTTTCCTGAAAAAAAAAAAAGACAGTTTTGAAACAAGGGAATTGAGGTAAGAAATTAATTCAAAGAAGCCTCCAAGCCACATGATAAAAATGTTTCTTGTGACCTTTTAAACTGTACATCTTTCCCATAGCTCCAGCTGGGTTTCATTTACAAGCTCCACTTCCTAGATTTTGGTGGATCCCCTAAAACAGTTGGGGAGAAGTGCCACCTTTAAATGCCCCTAGGCCTGAAACCACATAGACCTACGCTTACGGAACTAGTAAGAGCAACAAAAGTTTTCAACACTTAAATCCATGAAGTGGATTTCACTAGTTAGTTCATGCTAACTCATTCACTTACTGATGAACGAGTTAGTATGAGCTATTTTAACTCATCCTAAATTTACTATGATACTTCACATTGACTTCAGATTAGGCTGAACTGAGTCACCTAAAACTAGCGACGAAACAAAAATGAGATTTAGTACCAAAAAAATTAGGTTCATTCTCTTCCCCTCCCTGCACATTTCTGTCTTATTGTCTGACCTTGTACATCTGTTCCATAGTCTCATGATGGATCTGGTATTAAAAACCCTACTTTCAGACAGTCTGTCCTTTTATCTCTCAGTACTATGCAACTGGTAGGGATCTGGTGAATATATACTTCCAAGTACCCTTGACAACCAGAGCAAAGAAAATGTTTCCCATTTGGCAAGGTCTCCCCTCTCCTATCTCCTTTCCAAGGTCCCCGACTTGGTCACTCAGCTTTGTGAATAAATCCATTCTCTCTTCACAGTTTCCTCAAGTAGTAGCAACATGAATTTCATTCTTCCTCTGTCCAAGCCAGCACTGAGACAGAGGAGACCTGTTATTTTCACTCCATAAACTCTCAGAAAAGACCAGCGTTATAAGTAGCAAAATAAGCCACAAGAGCTCTCAGTCCCATAAATCGATATCACATCAGATCCAATTAATTCATACACAAGAAGCCCTTTCATAGCCATTACAGTTAGATTTGTTTAATGAAAACAAGCTGTACTGAAAGAACTTAAAAAAAAACAGAGGAACAATAACAAAATCAGTCAAAATAAATCCATAAAAAGAAATAAAGACAAAGCAAAATCTTCAAGGAGATAAAAGTTTTACATTATACTAATGCATATAGCTGGGGGGCGTGGGGGGGAATGTAAGCTTTCATGCACTCAAGTTATTAGCTCTTTAATTAAAAATCATGTATTGTTAAATTTAACAAGATCCTGAAGAAGTATCACATTAAAAAACAACAACATAGAAATAGGAAGCATTTTGATAAAGCTATAAAAGCTCCACATTTCAGGGAACATGCCAACTGCTGTTGGGGAGGGTTGTTAAGAAACCTCCCTCTGCCTGATCCTCTGCAATCACACAGAAAAGCGAGGAGCTCTTCACACTGACCAAGTCCACTGTCAGGGACAAGACACTATAAGAGTACTGGTCTAAGTATGGCAATTCTCATGGTCCTATTAAAAGTTGTTTCCCAAACCAATGCCATGTTGTGATCTATGCTGCTACTGTCAGAAAACACTCATTCATTCATTTAACCCAAGGAGTTCTATTTGCCAATCCCAACACAGCACTTAAAAAACAAACAAAAACCCCAAACAAACAAAAACCAACACATCAAGGCTATCCTGGAAGTCAGAAGTACAGTTCCCCATTCCAGTTATCTTTCTCAATCCCACTGCTATATTCAACAATGCATTTCTAAAAGAAAATTTTCAGAAAAAAACTCCCTCTGTTTTATATATATTGGTCACTTCTGTCCTAAACACCCAGAAGCTCATGGCCATAAACTCCTGTCCTGGTGGGACACATGGATATACAACCTTTTTTATAAGATTTTTCTTCCATCTTACATGCAGTTTTCAACACCTAACAAAATGCAAATAGCTATCATTACTTCACACTATTCATACCAGCGATCCTTTGATATTCTGAAATAAAAGTTATTGCCTTCTTCTATAATCAAACACAATCTCCACGCATCAAGGATTGATATCGCAGAAGACAGGGCTTAAGACACAGAACAAAAGGCATGTTCAGGTGAAATCAGTTGTACACATCTGTGCGGAGATTGAGCAGATCCACACCAAGACCAGAGAGGCGCAAGAACACACAGCCATGCTCATTAGACACTCATCAGGGTAGTAAACTCCATGTGTAAACCAAGGGTCATAGCAGAGTCCTCAGCTTCTTTTCCCTTCCCCCATAAAATGTGTATTTCTGCAGGAGATATATGGGAACTAGTTATGAAAGCCAAGCAATTAAAAAGCATTTCTGAGGTATTCATGGGACTGCACCAGCCACAAGTGCCTGACAGCTCTACGCGTGTGCAGGTCCCTGGAGAGCCATCACACTTCAATTACTATCACTAACATTAGTCATTATCAGGCTGGCTTCAGTCCCTGGGGAAGGCAGCTTGTGATGACAATATCCAGCCTCTCCTTGTAAAACAATTCATTAGGCAAAGCAGAACAGCTGGGGCAGCCACGTGGAGGTCTGCAGAGTGGCCGCCCCACCGGGACCTCCAGCCCCCCTCTTCCTTTTGGAGAGGGACAGCCACCACCCCCATGACAGCTGTAAAAGCCTCTGGGGACACTTCAGGTTTAATCAGTGCTCCTTATTCTCAAGGGAAGCATTTGATTGCAAACTTAAACTAATGGCACTCAGAAGGTTAGGACAATCATCAGATAAGAGGTTTTAGAGCATTTTTATCTTGTTCTAATGCTCACAAGTTAATGAGGCAATAAGAGACAGATACTATCAGACTTGGTCTAGCAACATTATACAGACAGGATGCTCAGAGCTGCATTTACTGGAGAGGTAAGGTGGCAAGTCCATTATTTATCTTACAGAAGACTTCATGCTCAGAACAACCAAAACCACTCAAAGTGGTGAAATACTAGAATTTTCACACAGCCTTGCATGCATTATCATCTGATCAAAAATAGTGAAAACTGAAAAGCAATATAGGAATAGCAATACCACACGTTCAGTCTATTTGACAAATACAATGCGTTTCCTTTCTCAAAGCACAAACACTGGCTGAACAGTGAGACTGATCCTTATGTACTGAATAACTCCACAGCTTCTGAACTTGCAGGGCAAATGCTCCACCAAACAGGTAAATAATCCCTGATGGACTAGTATGGATATATACTAATGACTTTTAACCTTTCTGTTGCTTGCAAATAGAAATATTTTTTACATAGTGTCTGTAAACAGCTGAGAATAGGCTTGGTTTTCTTAGTTACCTTGCTTGGGTCACAGGCTGAAAAGCTTTTGGTGTCAGAATCTGTTTCATCACTATAATCTCATTTTACTTGCACTGACAATATACACAGTATTCTATTGATGCCTTCTTATGGCACACAACAGCAAGCAGTGGAAAACAACAAACAGTACACGGGATAGGACACCTAACAATAAAAGCTTTACATTCTGTTTTTTAAAATCTGTGATTTTTCCAATGTCTTGGAAAAGGAAGTTAACATGAACTCCACCCCATGGGTGGGGAAACAGAGAAGAACACATGAGGAGGCAAATAAAGTAATCAAGCAGAACAGTGGCAGTGCCAGAAGCTGAACCAAGATCCCCAAAGTCACACTCTAGTGTGATTTTCACTAGGATCAGCTGCTGCTCTGCAAATAGGTCCAGCTACACATACTAAGGAATAAAATTCCCTCCTCACTACTGCCAGGAGAAAAAAAATTACAGGAAGACATTTCCAGCAGAAGTACTATACTACAGGGATAATCTTTCCAATATTGTAAATACTGAGGAAATGTTCTATTAACAGAAGTAGTAGAAAGGTTTAAATTGGATAAAGGAATAGACAGTAAAAAAATTTTAAATAATAAATACAGAGCAGTTGCAAAGTCTTGAAAGTCCCTGCCAGAGTACCTCCTGAGATTTGTTTGGCATTTTTGTGTTTTTAAACTGTAATGGAAAAATGCACATAACCTTATGCTTGAGCAAACTTTTCCCCATCCTCAATTCCTCCACTGACAGTAGTCCACAAGTTATCCTGTCAGAATGAGAGTAGCAAAAAATAGGCTTCTGACAGTATAATGTAGGAACATTTTGTTTGTAGTCATGTTTCTTTCTGTGCCAACCATGTGGCAGGTAGAAATGCTTTAATGTGACAGCCCATTCCTTTACTTCTGTGGCTAAAAGCTCTTCAGTCAAGCCTCATTGACTCCCTGCTTGTCTAGAGAGATGATGGTGGTTTCACTGCTCATTTGAGCTGAGACACACAAGAGCCTCTGGGTGCGTTAAGGACCATCATCTTCCTCTGCTGAAAGGCTGATACTGAATGGACTGAACCTTCCTACACAGAAAAACTGGTTCCCCAGTCCAAATTGCACAGGCTCATAATCAGCTCTGTGGATGGAAGCATTTGGAAATCCATTCATAATCCCTCAAAAGCATGAAAGCCATCTCTGTGATACAAGAATCCTTGGGTTTCTTGTTCTTAGCAGGCTCTTCACGTAAAGGCAAACCATGGAGTCGCACCTGAGATCTCCCACTCAGAGCTCATGAGCTGAACATACTGCCTAGTGATATGTCCAGCTAAGCTTGGGGAACACAGGACTTGAAATAGCTTACTTCTAGAAATCTTGGATCACAGCAACATCAAATCACTGGATCTGTGCTACAAGGGCTCAGGGTGCCTCCTATGCAAAGTAAAGTCAATTATGGGGTCAGATCATGTTGCTTCAGTCAGGACTGGAAAACCCCTAAGAACAGAGACTGCACAACCACCCCTGTAGGGGCACAACATCTTCCACTGCTTGGCTGACTAAAGCTAATAGTCCAGAAGTCCTCACAAAGCACAAACTACTGCTTTGAGAAGCACACCAAAAAATGTGCAAAAAGTAATGGTGATGCATCAGATGAATGATTTCACAGTCTTCAAAGCAGTTTGGTCAGTTACCCTCCAGATTAATCAAATTTCCTCCTCTTCCTCCCCCTACCCCCCTACTCCCCAACACTTAAAAAAGGGTCCCTTATCTTAACCACAGGACATATCTAGACCAACCTTCACTCTATCAACATAAACTCAACAACCTTCTTCCAGAAAGGATCAAACTACTGCAGCATTTCTGCATACTGGTGAACAAACTATAGGACCCAAAGGTGACTTTCAGAAGACACATTTTTAGAAAGGGGATTAAACAGAAGTTTTGTTTGTGTGGTAGATTGTGGTAGATTTTTTTTTTTTTGTTAGGGTTTTGTTTTTAATAAAGCCAGTAAATAGGTCCTGGTTGAAGTACCTTCCAGAGGTGACCTTTGTTTTACCAAAATCAGATACACAAACTAGATGCAGGGCAGGGGGTGGGGGTGTAGATAAAGAGAGAGGAGGAGAGAAAAGGAAAAAACACATTCAATAAAGATCAGGTTAAAAGCATCTCACAGTAACTCAGCTGTTATTTAGAACATTGCATTGAGCATGCCTCATCAAGATCAACAGCAGTTTTAAAAGCACAGTTATCTGCCAGCTCTTCAGCCACTTAGAATGGTTTGGATCAGAAGGGACCTTAGAGTCAAAGCCTCTGCCATGGGCAGGGTCACCTTCCACTAGACCAGGCTACTCAAAGCCCCATCCAGCCTAGCCTTGGTCCTTGCATATAACTTTGGAAACTCAATTACCAGAGCTAGATGGACACTGCCTAACACGTATAAAGCTCCCCCTTGTATTTCCAATATTCAGCTCCAGAACTAACCACCATGCAATGGCAGATATCATCTTAGCATTTCTAACATTTCTATATCTACATATATTTAAAAGCTATCTACGGAATCCCAGAGTTTGCATCGTTCATGGCAATGTCCCTTTTGTAAAGGGTGTCCAATAGATCTAGAAAGATTCTATAGGCTGCATCTGGGGGTCTCAATGCATACTTGACATAATGGAAATTTGGGGTTTTGCAGTAATTTTGAATATTTAAAACTAATTGAGAGAAAACAAGTACTTTCTTAATGTGCCAAAATTTACAAAGTCAAAAAAAAAAAATGTCCAACACAAACTATATAATCTAACAGAAGGAGATTCTCCACATGTAAATATCAATAGGCATCAAGCAGAAATTAAAGCAAAGATAAATTGCAGGAGTTTGAACTTCTGACATGTAGGAGAATTTTAGAGATGTTTTTTCCCCTTTTCTCATACTTCATCCATATACACGTCCTTCTGCAGCAAGCAGAGTCCTAGTGCCTGGAGACCAGGATGCTGTATTAGTACTCACCATCAAAATCCACAATAGCAGTTTTCCCTCAGAGCAAGGGAGGGGGAAGAAGGCAGAGATGCAGAAATTTCTTGAAGCTTAGAGACATATTTATTCTACTTCACCAGCTGACAGAGAACACCCTAAGGATCCATGCAGTATTTTTTCGTGTACGACAGTTACCTAGATACAGCGTTTGTTTTATGGTAAGAATGCACAATTTATGCATATGGGTAGTATCACATTTGATATCATCAGTAAACTGTGTCTCCCTGGTTTTGTATTTAAGAACAGTCTGGACCTGCCTTTTTTTTTTTTTCCTGCACACAGAGGGCAACTCAACCACACACCCACTTATTTAAAAAAAAACCAAAACAAAAAACAATAGCAGCCAAGGTCTAGACTCTATTTCCATCCTCACCATTGCAACCTAATCTCCTGGCAAGTTAATGCAAATCAAAGCGAACGCTTCTCTGACACTAGTAGCAAAGCGTGTTCCTCTCCCAAGAGAGACCTGTAAAACAGGACAGTCACTGACAGCAGTACAATTACTGACACAGATACAGACTTTATGGACATGTTTATCTCTGCTGTAAATCCACACTCTCTCTCCACTCCGATTCATGAGTCATAAAGAAATTGCAGATAATGAAAAAGTTGGAGAAATTTACAGCATGTCGGAAACCTCAGACAGCCAGAAGAAATTAAAGAGCTGACTGAGGATAAATCACACAGGTACAATTAAAACTTCCTATACCTTCTTCACTTCCAAACTGGGGCACAAGCCAATGGAGATGATGAAAAGTTGAGGTCATGACTCCTCTGACTGTAATCATTTCTTAACTACTTACATGTCAAAATTAGCCAATTCACAGATCACACATGAATGGCAATTTCAAGCCAGCATTCTGATGTCTTGCTCTTCTGACAGGAGCTGCCCCAGAAGAACCCTACCTGTAAATAAGCCACCTAATGAGCAGTATAAGGAGAGGTGATTTCCTTGTCCCTCTGCGAATGCAGAGCATCTCTTCCTGTAGTCCCACACATTAAAATGAAGAAGTAGATCTACAGTGTAGGAGGTGGGTATAAAGAGAATCGGGAGAAAGGCCAAGGTTTCACACAGAAATCATAGCAGCTTGGACATCACAGTGACAAGCCATATAAACACCTTAACAGACAACCTAAGTGCTCTTTTCACCACTGTGAAACAATCAAGTAAGGACCAAGAATTACTATCAATGCAAACTGAGGACAGCCTCCACGATTTTTTACCACTAAGGAAAACAAAACCAACCATTTCAGCTGTGTAGTTCCTAAAAAACTCTTATCTCCTAACTCACAAGTGAACCATCTAAACCATGAGACAATTTCTGGGAGAAGTCTACTACCTCTGCTAAGTAAACCCTTAAGCTAACTGCATAATACAGAAAACGAGCATCCAAAGAGCGTAATTTTGTTGTCCAGCTATAAAACTCTGCCTTCAAGCTTTGAAGCACATGAAGTACTCTATTTCACATAAAGTCCTTGCCAAACACAGTACTAAATAAAGTAAGGGAGAAATATGCTTTCAGGCAAAACTGAAACATGATGAAGATTCATTCAGCAAGGCAGGAGATGTAGAAACTAACCAAGAAAAAAAAAAAAAAGACAAAACCAAAACAGTTGCTATAAAGAGAATTCTAAGTCGAGCAGAAAGTGCATGTACCTCAAACTGCTTCCTCCTATGCAGGACAGTTGCATAGGAGACAGTTTACCTTGCAAGAGTAAATGAACTGTGTATTTTAAGTTTAGGGACATAATGAAGAAAACATTGTATGCCAAGGCTAGTGCTCAAGTCCAATATATTTAGAATAACGTAGGCAATTCCAAAATACATTTTCTTCCTTCTTGTTTCAGATTAATACAGATACGCTACTACTAGAAGCACTCCAACAGCTTTTAACAAAGAAAAAGTGAGCATCCTCTTTACTCTTTTGTCAGCAGTAAAGATGTTAAGAACATTACTATATTTTTCTAATAGCTGGCACTGAGACTCCTACTGTGGGATCTAGATTTGGATCCCCATCACCTGACCCTCTTTCACTTTATTTCTTTCTTCATACTCCAGAAGTCAGTTCTCTTCTCCAGCCCCACCACACCACTTTGGGTAGTCTATTTCTCCAAGGAAATAAGGAAAGGGTCCATGTTCAGGAAGGAGCCTGCTCTTCAACATAGATTCCAGAACTTCATTTTGGCTAACAAGAAACCATGAGAACCCAGTTCACTTTTTCATGCAACTTCCCTTTCTCTGCAAGACTGCAGAGAGTAGACATATATCTTTTACTAAAATGGACCGACACAAGATTTCAGATAACACCATGAGACAGACACCCCACTGACACTTTGGATATTAAAACAATCTTTATTCATGCATGCCTGTTGAAACGTTGTTTTCCTACACGTCGGAATCTGAAATGTTTTGTTATAAACAAGTATACATACAGACTGGAAAAGGCACTGCCACTACAGGCAACTGTACTGCAAAAAGCTGGGGCATGTTCACAAATGTAAAGCAAGGCTTCTGAGCTTAAAGAGCCTCTGTGTTGATTGACTTCAGACTAAAGAAAAAAAATATTTCCTGACATAACCTCTTTATCTGATCAGTTACACCACTGATATAAGCCTGTTCGGGTTTTGCATGGGGCCTACAGGTTGCATGTTGGTAACACATGTAGACATTCCTAGAAAAGATGATCAGAAAATGAAAGAGATGTTTTAGTAAGAGAATACACTGTCCTCCTTCCTTTCATTACTTTGATTCAAATTCAACAACTTACACAAAGCTCCAATTTAGTAACTGTCATATCCTGTTTTTTAGTTTAATAGATAATACAAGTTCAGGCTACCAAAGATGGAGTCCTTGATTTAAATATATCCTACCTACAACCAGCACCTAAAAATGGAAAAAAACCCCAACTACCTACACGTCATGTAAAAAGGGCAAAAATCCAACCCATGAGTGAATGTGTATTCAACCATGCAGGGAAGAGCTATGCCAACTTTAAAATTACATATGTCAGTAGTAGCCTGCAATGATCACATGCAGAACTAAGTATTCATGTTTCAAAATATGCTACAGTTAAATCCCACTCTACCACCAGCCTATAAAAAAAGCCAAACTTGCGGGCAACAGATCACAATAGACAGCATTTATCTGAGAAAACTGAAAAAAGCAAAGACTCTGAGAAAGAGTGGCAATCTGTAAATAGCTGGGTGTTCAGAAAGGCTCCTTTGTAATTTTCTGAAAATTTCAGAGGCTGAAGGGAACTGCGATCCACAACCAAGAACAGCTTAACTTGGGAGCAAAGTAGCTCAACTATCACGCAGCCTATAGTCCAGGCTATTACAATGATCCTTCCAAAACACCACCCTGACTCTGACATACTGATAGCAAACATTTATCAAAGAACATAAGATTAGGAAAGCACACAGCTGTACCCACCTAGTAAACTCTCCCAGCTTGCTGCATCTCCAAGATTTCCAAGCCACTGTTGACTTCTCTGTGGTCAGATACCCTCAATGCATTTATCTTCCAATAAGATTTACCTCATTTATTGAGATAAAGTCCAACCTCACAACCTTCAGCAACAATGAGTTCTGACTTTAACACACAGCACGAGTATCTCCTTGTGTCTATCCTGACATGCTCTTTTATTCTCTCTGGCTCCCACACTACGAGCAACAGTGAAGTCATTCCCTATTCACACTTTCTCTGCATTAATGTTTTACAGATCTTTTTCACATACCACACCAGTTGTCTCTCTCCAGGCTAAAAACTCCTAGTCGTTTACTCATTCTTCATATTAAGGAAAATTGTCGCTGACTGAATAAACCCTGGCCAACTTTTCCTTTATCAGCCTGTGGTGCTACATGCTGGCCAACTTTTTGGTGTTCACCTAACACCTCCCAGGTCATTTAGGTCTAATTCTTGGGCTCGATAGCTAGTATCAAATAGCTCTTCTACTGTATCCTTGGGATCTGAACATATATGGAAAATAATCACAGTCACAAAGAAAACAGGAGCAGAGGTGCCAGAGTCCAGCGAAAGCCAGGGCACACAAAACCACAAGGGAATATAAACCAGGATCAACATGGCTGATCATGTTCAGTAACTATCTCACTGATCTTGAAGGAGCATAAGGATTTGACACTGTATATATATGACACATATAGTCATTGTTACATTCTTAATTTTACAGGAGGAAGAGAACAAAACAGCTTCAAGTCCAAATAAAAATTTAATCTAAGAGAGAAAACTAGTAAAAATTGATTGTCAGGGAAACTAAATGGTACTCACATCTGTGGGGTCAGTTATGCCACATTTTCTAATACTTAAGGCAGATACTGCCCAACAGCACCATCACCTCCACAAACATATTAGGGCTTAAAAAAGATAGACTTTTCTGGAAGTCTTCCACTAGCGATATCACTGAAGTTATACTGTGACAGCAGGCAGATAATCTCCCTGGCATCAGTGAGAACTTATAAACATGGCAGTGATACCAGGTACATCTATACATTTTAGGACCACTTAACCAATATAGCGGGTGTTATCTGAAAAATATCAAAAATTCACTGGGAAAGAATACCAGGCTCTTCAGAAAGGCCCTGGACAGCCACATTCCTTCAGTGACATGGTGCTTTTCCTACTCTCCAGCATCCTACCTTTAGCATTCTACCAATATGATATTTTTACATGTAGGTTTGTTCCAGAGATTTTGGGGAAAAAAAACAAAAACACTTTTAATTTTCATTACTGTTTTTTTTATAAAAACCTATTTCTTCCTCTGTGTATGTAGTTTTCAGATACACCTCTCTATATACATTTAAAACTGTATGCTCAAAAGGATGACAGGGTGGATCTTTAAAATTAGTTGTAATCAAAAGTCTCTTTAACACCAACTTTTCTTCCTAGCAACATAAGCACTCCCCAGAGCTGCTACCTCAGGAAACCAAGATTTGAAAATATATTCTGAAGTCCATTTTGACTTGCTTGCTCTAAATGCTGTATCACACAGTAGCAAAATGGAGCTAGGTATCTAAATTTGCCATTATTTACACAAACTGCTGTGAAACTTGCTGCTTTAGGGGCCTGAGTCAGGATCTGTGATTCGTTTCTTCATAGAAGAACTACTTTCCCGCCTGCTTGTCACATCAGCTGGGATCACCTCATTCTGTGGTGCTCACCATCCCACCGCAAGCAAAGCTGAAGGGACACAGGGTGGGGAGGGAAAGCCTGTAATGAGGTAATATGTCTGTGCCTTTGTTGGCTTCCCCCCCNCCCCCGACTTCTGCCAACAACAGAGATGAGACTCACTGACTGGCTGCAGCTCACGTTCAGCCATGATACTGTGCCTCCCAAAGTCACCTTAACTACATGAACAATTAAAAATAGGTGTGTTCATTGAACCCCATTCCTCCTCACTTATGATACTCACATTAACAGGAATAGCAAAATCCACATAAAGCAAGGTTTTTAATACTAAAAATGGTTTCAGTATATTCTAACCAATAAAATAACTCTTTAACAGAAGGAAGACAAACTCCAGTGAGAGAACTGAAACAAAAAGAGAAAAGTAGTAACAGGGGGAAAGATGAGGTAGAATTTTACAGTTTAAAAAGGAGGCAAGGAAACACAACCTGAGACCTCAGAAAAGGTGTAGAAAAATAACTTAATTTAAAAGATTTATTATTGATATTAGGTCCTGACTCTAAAAGCTGCTGAAGAACTCCAGAAACACATTGTAGCAAAGAATAAATACACAAATCAGAGAATTAAGGATATTCTCTCCTCTTAGAGGATAGTCTATTTTAAAAAAAAAAAAATAAAAATCATTCCTGCTACAAAATCCAGCTTCATTCAAGGAAGGCTATCCTTTAGGTGAATTCTGTGCTAAGGAAGGGAAGAATACTCCACAGAAAACCAGACATGAGTGAGCAAGAATCCACCTACTAGCATGCTAGGAGAGCTGTAGAAGATATTTCCTGTAATCCCCTTGGAGACCCTTTCTGATCCACAAGAAAGATCTTCCATGTAAGTCATCAGCAAATTAAATGGTGCAAATAAGAAATTCTGAATTATGGAAAACAGTCTATCTTTCATTGGCAGTCTAACAGCCTGCATCTTACTGAAAGGGAAATGAAAGTAAAAGAGATCATGCAGCCAGAAGTCAGAAATATATTTTTAAAAAAGCAAGGTGCTCACTTATCCATATGCCCACATAAAATGCCAGAGGAAACTCCATTACAGTTATTCCAGCCTGAACATCATTCACTGTATCTCTGACCTCTAACAGTAAAGGTCACCTATAAATTTTCTAGTTAACTGTTCCTTGAACTTACTGTTACAATACAAGCAGGGCAAGTCTATTCAGTTTCACCTAATAAAGAAAAAAACTTTCACAGAACTCTGCACTACCTACGATAATTATTTAACTCGTGTAAGCATATGAAGCTTAAAGTGTAGACTAGTGAAATAACAGTGACTATAAAACAGGCTACTTTTAAAATTGGAGGACAACTATAAGTCAAACCAGATATCAAGTAAGCTGGAAAGAAAAAAGTTAGCAATTTAATTTGATTCACAGAAACTATGGGGGATTCCACAAAATAGCCAGGGCTACAAGAAATAAAGGTAACCCCATGGGAAAGTTAGTTGCAAAAACCAGACTTCTGTGAGAAGCAACCAACTAAAAGAAGAACTGAGACATTAGGGACAGCAGGAATTATGTGTCATAAGGATGTGGAATCCAGATAACAGTATTCAACCGCTCCTAGATGAAAGTGGTGAATAAGGACAAAGCATTCAATACATTTGTTCCATATTTGTCAAGAAAGCCTGCTTATGTAGACAAAACAGTGAGACATTCGTATGAATTTAAGAAACAAGGCATGTAACAGTAAATTAATAATTTATCAACCTATGCCATGTCAAATCAATTGCTCAGAAGTCAGTTTTAGTATTGCAATACTACCTTGATAAGTAAGCTTTGCAAAAGGTACCCAGTTCCACGTGTCACTTTACTTACTGCCTTTTAATGCAAATTTAACATGAAACATGCTCTGAACTGGCTCAGTAACAGACCTCACAATAGAACTACAAAAATCACTTGATACATTTGTCACGATGTGCTGCAGGAATCACTACAGCACAGCACTTTATTGATAACTCGAAGACAGAAGTCTTTGAAAATATAAAGTATTTGAAATGTGATGTAGAAAAGGATAGTTGGAAGAGTTGCTAAGACAATGGAGCACACTCAATACCGATAAAACATTTGAAAATACTGAAAAACAAAAAAGATAGTGCCCATTCAGAACAGAGAATGTCATAAAAAAACCAAAAACAACACCCAACAAACAATATTGGGGAGAACTTCAAACCATGACTGAAAATGGTAGTTTAATAAAAAAAAAAAAAGCATCAAGACTTCTATGGGAAGCCTCATGCTGCCATCTAGAGGGGACTGGCCAACAACTGTTTTATCCTTGCTTTAGCCAGTTTCAATTAACAGTCAGGTCGAAGGGGGATTTTGACTTGATAAATTTCAATACACAAAGATATAATCAAATCAAATACCTTTGGACAAAAACCACAAGTCCCTTAACTTTAATGAACAGATATTTGGATTTTTCTTGTTGACCTCTCACTTATCTAAGTCTGCAAGACAAACTATTAGAAACAGTATTAGGAAAAACAGTCCTGAGAAGCTTTGTGCAAACTCCATACCTAAATTTCTGTGGAAACTTTCCTAAGGTACATATCACTACGCACAAAACGTTCAGTGTTCTATAGCATAAAAGAAAACAGACGCTTCTGTGACAAGAAGTTACAAACATGGAGAGCTTTAATAAAGCTTGAAAATTCAAGAATTCAGATACTAAGTCTTAGCACTGTTGTACCTCAAACATTTTATTGTTGCTTGCTTTGTCTTCTTTCTACACATATTTGTTTTCATAAAATAAACGCAGGCAACAAATATTGCTAAAGAAACAACAGCCTTGTTAGCTTTAATGTAACTCGGGCTCTGCTTAAATTCCACTTAGCAAGACAAAGCTGTCCGACACTTAAGCCCACTGTTTAATTGATAAAGCAAGTCATCAGCCAGTCTTTGTATTTGATTCAGTTTTACATTGTTACTCTTTTAACTTCTACTTCACTAAATGTTTTACAGAGTCTTAATAGATGTCAGCACTGAAAGTAAAATGAATTTCCAGGACGTATATTAAAATAGGCTTAATTTGCATGACCATGAGCTAGGAGTGTGCCCTTGCGACCAAGAAGGCCAGTGGCATCTCCTGGGGCACATCAGGAAGTGTGTGACCAGCAGATCAAGAGAGGTTATCCTGTGCCTCTACTCTGCCCTGGTGAGGCCCCATCTGGAGTGTGTCCAGTTCTGGGCCTAGAGCATCTCTCTTATGAAGAAAGTTTTCTCCAGACTAAAAAGACCCAAGTCCCTCAGCATGAGGGGAGATCCGACCAACACCTATAAACACTTAAAGAATGGGTGTCAAGAGGATGGGGCCAATCTTTTTTTCAGTGGTGCCCAGNTTGTCAAGAAAGCCTGCTTATGTAGACAAAACAGTGAGACATTCGTATGAATTTAAGAAACAAGGCATGTAACAGTAAATTAATAATTTATCAACCTATGCCATGTCAAATCAATTGCTCAGAAGTCAGTTTTAGTATTGCAATACTACCTTGATAAGTAAGCTTTGCAAAAGGTACCCAGTTCCACGTGTCACTTTACTTACTGCCTTTTAATGCAAATTTAACATGAAACATGCTCTGAACTGGCTCAGTAACAGACCTCACAATAGAACTACAAAAATCACTTGATACATTTGTCACGATGTGCTGCAGGAATCACTACAGCACAGCACTTTATTGATAACTCGAAGACAGAAGTCTTTGAAAATATAAAGTATTTGAAATGTGATGTAGAAAAGGATAGTTGGAAGAGTTGCTAAGACAATGGAGCACACTCAATACTGATAAAACATTTGAAAATACTGAAAAACAAAAAAGATAGTGCCCATTCAGAACAGAGAATGTCATAAAAAAACCAAAAACAACCCCCAACAAACAATATTGGGGAAAACTTCAAACCATGACTGAAAATGGTAGTTTAATAAAAAAAAAAAAAAGCATCAAGACTTCTATGGGAAGCCTCATGCTGCCATCTAGAGGGGACTGGCCAACAACTGTTTTATCCTTGCTTTAGCCAGTTTCAATTAACAGTCAGGTCGAAGGGGGATTTTGACTTGATAAATTTCAATACACAAAGATATAATCAAATCAAATACCTTTGGACAAAAACCACAAGTCCCTTAACTTTAATGAACAGATATTTGGATTTTTCTTGTTGACCTCTCACTTATCTAAGTCTGCAAGACAAACTATTAGAAACAGTATTAGGAAAAACAGTCCTGAGAAGCTTTGTGCAAACTCCATACCTAAATTTCTGTGGAAACTTTCCTAAGGTACATATCATGACGCACAAAACGTTCAGTGTTCTATAGCATAAAAGAAAACAGACGCTTCTGTGACAAGAAGTTACAAACATGGAGAGCTTTAATAAAGCTTGAAAATTCAAGAATTCAGATACTAAGTCTTAGCACTGTTGTACCTCAAACATTTTATTGTTGCTTGCTTTGTCTTCTTTCTACACATATTTGTTTTCATAAAATAAACGCAGGCAACAAATATTGCTAAAGAAACAACAGCCTTGTTAGCTTTAATGTAACTCGGGCTCTGCTTAAATTCCACTTAGCAAGACAAAGCTGTCCGACACTTAAGCCCACAGTTTAATTGATAAAGCAAGTCATCAGCCAGTCTTTGTATTTGACTCAGTTTTACATTGTTACTCTTTTAACTTCTACTTCACTAAATGTTTTACAGAGTCTTAATAGATGTCAGCACTGAAAGTAAAATGAATTTCCAGGACGTATATTAAAATAGGCTTAATTTGCATGACCATGAGCTAGGAGTGTGCCCTTGCGACCAAGAAGGCCAGTGGCATCTCCTGGGGCACATCAGGAAGTGTGTGACCAGCAGATCAAGAGAGGTTATCCTGTGCCTCTACTCTGCCCTGGTGAGGCCCCATCTGGAGTGTGTCCAGTTCTGGGCCTAGAGCATCTCTCTTATGAAGAAAGTTTTCTCCAGACTAAAAAGACCCAAGTCCCTCAGCATGAGGGGAGATCCGACCAACACCTATAAACACTTAAAGAATGGGTGTCAAGAGGATGGGGCCAATCTTTTTTTCAGTGGTGCCCAGTGACAGGACGAGAGGAAACGGGCACAAACTTGTATGTAGGAAGTCCCATCTAAACAGGAGAAGGAACTTCTTCACTTTGAGGGTGGCAGAGCACTGGAACAGGTTGCCCAGAGAGGTGGTGGAGTCTCTGCAGACATTCAAAATCCACCTGGACATGTTCCTGTGCAACCTGCTCTAGGTGGAGCTACTCTGGCAGGGGAGTTGGACTAGGTGATCTCCACAGGTCCCTTCCAACCCCAGATAATTCTGTGATTCTGTAATGATGTGTTAAAAAGAAAACATTAGGATATTCTAGGTTTACCCCGTTGCAGGTAGGCTGAAGTTGGAGACGTAAGCTCACTCTGTCATCCTGTTTCAGAAGGTCACTAACCACAATTGTCAAATTCTGGCAAGATCTGCCAACACACTTTTCCAGCTACAAATATGCTGTGAGCACAGGCTTTGTTGGGAAGACTGGCAATGCAGTCAGTCACATTTGCATACAGCACTTACATTCATCCAGTCCCAACTGATAAGCCAGGTTCTGCAGGCCACGAACCTTCTCCATCAGGTTAGCTGTAGTGAGGCTCCCCAGCTCTAGGGAAAGAGAAAAGTCAGAATTTTAACTCTGTCTGTGGCCCTCTGGTGACAGTTTACTTGTTTACTACTTCCCAGAGCACTTTCAAGTCACACTTCTGACAATATCTATTTCCAGTGATCAGAGTATGTTTGAAATTCAAGCTGATGCCACCCTTGATTTTATAATAGTGAAAAAAGATCAGCTTTCTCTATTGGAAAAGACAGCCACAGATCTGCCTCATACTGCATTGAACAACTTGACCCATATTCTGGAAATTCTTGTAACTTCACGTTGCTATGCGAACAAGTTACAAAACAGTATGCAAGGGAGTGGACATACTATATATTAATAATGTGTGTTTAGCACATTTCTTGCAGCAGGTTGAAGTTAATTTGCCCCACTTAAACTTGGGAAGTTTATCTGGAATTCACATGAGCAGCAGAGCATGCTCAAGAATGTTTACTGCAAACCAACAGCTCTGGCATGCAGCACATCTACATGCTACTACTCCTTCTGTACTCGCTCATACAGCCTCACAGGTTGATTAGAGATCTTGGATCTATGAGTGAAGACACCTGCTTAGAGCATCTCTGAACGAGTCAAACAATAAGTCTAAGCTGCTCATCAAGTTTGATCAACTGAGGGCCACTGCCAATGCCACTTCTCAAAATACAGGAGAAAGCCACTATACTCATAGAGTAAGAGATTGGTAACCAAGGTAACTGCAACATATGCTTCAATTAGTTCTCACATGCTTTTTTTGAAAAAAAAAAAAATAAAAATCTGCCACTGACATGTGGATATTGGAGAGAGTGCTGTAAATTTTTCATTAGTCCGATTAACAAGACAAACAGACTCCCAAGCTGGATATTTTGCAAATGTGGCTCCTGCCTTCAGAAGTGAGACAAATCAACANCACAAGGCGCATACACACAACAGCAGCAAAAAAAAAAAAAAAAACAAAAACACACAACCAAACAACAAACACCAAAACAACACAAACACACAAGCATTTGGGTATCCAAGACAAAAAAAAAATCCCTCTGACATAAGCACTGAACACCACAAAAGGACTACTCCCTACTCCATCTCCAGAACATTTAAAGAACAAGTGGTTTATGCCTCTTAAGTAACCACTGAATTCCCACCTGCTTTGGCAACTTTACTTCCTACACAAAATGCTCATACTCACCCTTTAACATGTCGATATCATCATTTTCTAATTCAGCCATCCACTTGGGAGGAGAACTTGTAATAGGCTGTTTTGAAAAAAATTAAAAGTGCATACATAGAGATGTGTATTTTTAAAATTGTACTAAAAAATCCAATCGTATTTAAAACTAGTTACACCGACAGCAAAAAAAAAAAAAATAAAGAGTTCCAGGTGCTTTACATAGATACTGTTATGTTTAGTCTTGCTTTCTAGCTCTCCCTGGACTTTTTAAAGTTAGAAATGGCACACTACCACCAACAATCCAAGGTCAGTATGAAAAGCAGCATTCTGAGGCCACACCTCAAATACTGTGTTCAGTACAAGAAAGACATTGAGATTCTGGAGGGCATCCAGTAGAGAACAAAAGCTAGTGTAGGGTCTAGAGAACAATCCCTGTGAAGAGCAGCTAAGGGAGATGGAGCTCTTTAGCCTGCAGAAAAAGAGGCTGGGAGACCTGAAAGGGGGTTGTAGAGATATGGAGTTCAGTCTCCCAGGTAACAACTGCTAGAACAAGACAAAGTGGTCTGAAGTTGTGCCAGGGGAGGTTTACGTTGGATAGTAGGAAATTTTTTTTCAACAAAAGGATTATCAAATATTGGGACAGGTTGCCCAGGAAAATAATTAAATCACCATCCTCGGAGGTGCGTAAAAATCAGGTAGATGTGGTGCTGAGGGATTTGGGCTAGTGGTGGTTTGTGTGGCATTAGGTTAATAGTTAGACTCAAATGATCTTAAAGATCCCTTCCAACCTGGACA